>KZ538019.1:0-42359 GCA_000934665.2 Catajapyx aquilonaris
AATTGCAACTCTTGCGGTTAGTTCTCATTGTCGACCAATTTACGAAAATTGCAGTGTAAGAGAACCCGAAAAACTGATCACATTGCGTAACGTCCTTGTATTTTGTGTGGGTTTGAATGCACACACACTGGGTCCATGCCCCAAGTTTAAGTGTGTATGAGTTGCATACGGTACTTGTAAACTTGTTGCCGGGTGGGTTTATAGTCCACCTAGATCCATTCTCTTATCCCCACCTTGAACTTGGAGAGTGGACTACCCCACATAAATTCGTAACTGTCGGACAAATTGTGACACGAGGTGCGGTAATACGGCTGAATTTTACAAGGTGTTGGAGCATTGCCACGCGAGGCAGCAGGATGGTGGCATTTTGCGATGATTCTGGCCGCGATTTGTCATGGAATTACCCCCGCCAGGCAAAAATAGAACCATCTGGTAACCCATTTATGAAGAGCTTCTGCGGAGGGAAAACTTGGCGGTAAACTATACCCTGGGCATGCGATGCCACAGGAAAAAACAGTTTTCTTTGCCGAAGCATGTCCAGTCAACGAGGAAATGGAGCCAATGAATTTCTGACACGAGTGTGGTCACATTCGCCATTTTTTCACCACCCGGCCGTGCTGTGCCGAAGCATCGCGTAACAGGCGACCCGAGTTCAAGGAAATTTGATCCGATGAATAAGTGGCCAGAACAATGCATGTCAAAGGGAGAAGATCCTCCGGAGAGAACCAGATACTTGTGGAATAATTGCTACGACAACTGACGTTTGGTTGCGGGCCCAAAAACAAATGTTACCTCTGAACCCTCGTGCATGGCCACGTAGGGGTTGTGCAAGAGTCCCCAGCTGGTGTGGGCAAATCCAGCAGGTAATGCAGGGTCCATTTTAAATTGATTTGTCGGGCACAACTGACGCGTGTCAACTGCTTAACCATGTGCGCTTAGTTTGGTTGATATCGAGCTCGGCCATAAAATGCTAAAGGCTTAGCGGCCTGCGGGCATTTATTCGGTGTGGCTTCCCCAGGTTTCAGGTCGTTTGGAGCAAAAATGGTCCTCTGTGCGCTAATAATCTAGCAAAATACACGAGGGGAGGGCAGCTGGCTCGTGCCACTGATAAATACCCGGACTATATTGCGATTTTTTTTGCGGGCCAATTATTTGCATTGATTGGCAGTGCTTTACTTTGGACCTGGGGTATGCGAAATGTTTATTTCGTCCGGGAGTGACATTTTGCACTTTGCGTTATGGATTCACGGTTGCATAACCACGCACGTACACTGTTCGTATGCGAAACTTAATTTGCGATGCTGTGTCCCCCCCTGAGACTGGCTTGGCCTTTGGCACGACAGCAAACTTGGGAATACACGCATAGTGGGTGGTAAACAGCCAGAAGGCTCATTAACACTAATATCTGCCAGCATGTGTCCCGTTTCACCTCAGATGCGCGGCTCTGGCCTCGGGTAACTTCATTCGGCCAAGGTCCTTATTATTTCGAGTGGGTTAGGCCCATGCTGCTGCTCCAACAGTAAATTGCACGGACCTTCAAGAGTGATGTGTACGGTATTTACAGTTGTGTTACTAAGAGGCTGCGTGCGCCTCACGAATTGTCATGCCGTTAGGGAACGAATAGGTCCATTTTGATGGAGACTCCTTAAGGGCGGTGGTCAGGCGACAGGTGGCGGGGCAGTCGACAGGTGCTTTGCGAAAGTGCCGTTATGTGGTAACACAGTCGATTTAGCGGGCCGTTAGGTGACAGCACGCGCATGAAATTTGGGTTGCGGCTACCTCGTTGAAAAGTATATTCATGCAACACAAGGCTTTGCAAGTTAGGGTAGGCTCCTGCAGAATTGCGTGAAGATTATGGGCGTGGTAATAAAAAGAAATAATTGGCGAGCAGCCAGGCTCGCAATGATCATGACCTGGGCGTAATTACTGCCGTTAGAGTTGTTTGCGTCTAACTCTCCTCATCACATCCAGAGTAATACATGTGGACTACTATATGTTTCAGAAAGCAGCACTTTGCCCGGCAGGGTTGGTCGTATATTGTTGAGTTTCAGGTGTGTACATGTCTAAACACGAGCATGGCCGCGGGGCTGTGTGCCTTTCTGGAGGCCCGCACCGTCCAAACAATGGCGGGATCCATATATAGTTCAGAATTTCGGGCCGCCCAATAGACCGAGAGATGGAAGCCATGTATTTAGTAAATTCCTGCCGTCTCCATCATTCCAGTGTGGGTAACGTAACAATGGGTTTGAATATGTCAGAGTGCGTTACAGCAGGAAATGGTTTGGCGGTCAGGACATGAAATCATGACAAAAGGCCTGATGTAATTACATTTAACCCGCTCGCATTGTGTTTTTAATCAAATTAAACCCGGAAAGCCGGGCTCTTGATTTTGGACGTAACTTTGTGTTGTATACCATTCGCCTTGTTACGACACTTTCTCTTTCTGCCGAACGCGTGTATGATCAGAATAGCATTCGGTTATTAAGTTAGGGTCGTCCTGAATAGCGTCGCCCCTGAACTTACGATGCTGGGGTTGGAAAAAGTGTGACAGGCAGTGAGAGGCTGTTGGGGAAAATGACTTGACATGAATAGGGAGGGCCGTCTAGGTATTCCTAAGGTGCGCGTCCACCTGAGCTGGCAGCATTATTCACAGCGCCTCCTGTAGCGAAAGTCGTGTCTGGCGAGGCCTTCCATCAAGGTCCTTCCTTCTCAGATGGAATCGAGGGGCTGAGGGTGCCTCCTCCGCAATCATTTCAGGACACGTGCTCAGATTCTATCCCATTTCTCACAGCTTGCTGGCCCATGACTCGAGACTTTTCTTCAGGCAGGGGCGACAATGTGCATTTTGCCGTATCCTGAATTTGCTGCAACCCTTCGAGCGCGACTGAAGGCCTTCATCGCCAACTCCGGTCACGTCTCAAAAAACGAGATTTTTTTAAAGAAGGAAAAGAAAAAAAAACACAGACGCTCGACACTATAATTGTGATTTGTGCGTCTCGTTGCAGCCTATTATTAAATAACCAGTTTATTTTTTGGGGTAAAAAACTAGGGTTTTTGAAGTAGGACACTGGCGAAGTTGGTAATGTCTTTTTGCTTGGGTTCCATCATCAAGGCGGAGGTTTTTTTAAACGTGGTCCGCTGTGCTGGAAAATGCTAACTAGTTTCTCCGGCATCCATCCAATGAGTGTAAAAACCGGGCAGGCGTTTATGAAGTTGGCAAGTTGGCGCTAAGTTTAAAGTCGGATCGTTTCAAGGCTTTTAGCCAGCTGAGGGATCCGTGGGCTTAATTGGGGTCAATTATGAATTTTTCTGCACGCCTAGATTGCAACAGGATCAGGTGCTTATTCCGGTGGTGGGTGTATTCTGGCGGTGTGTGAAGCAACCAACGGTATTACTGTACGGCCCAGTTATTTGTTGCCATTATCATGCGTTTTCGTAGTTGGCGGAGCTTTCGGGGCAATTCTCATTTATATTGCAGTCGGGCTGTTTTTTTTTTCTGGTGCGTGGCCGGTGATTAACGATGTTGATGCCAGAGGTGCATTGTTTTGTTGCAAGCACCCACGATTTTGCCCCGAGCTTTCAGCCAGACATTTATATGGCTGTAACGTTGTCTCCGGCGACTGTTCCTCCAAAACGGGGCGTTATTTTGCGGCACCATGACTAATGTTGCATTTATGGAACAATTCGGAAGCCTGTTCCTGTCACCATTTTTTAGTGAGCGCACTATGACCCCACTTAGTTCATCACCTTATTCGAAATTAGGCCAAAGCGTGATGGCGATATTGGTCGTTGTGACAATAGATTAATGATGCTCTGCATTCGGTGCATAGTTTATCTCTGTTTCAAGTGTGGATGTAATAATGTCAGTGCGAATAAGTGCCACATGAAAGACCGTGTCTTGTTCATTTCTTCCAGACTGTACCTTCTCTGAAGCTCTCGTACCCTTCCGGAGAGATCCGAGATAATTTTATTGGCTTCTGGCTGGGTGTGCCGCATGAGTTTCCGGATAAAGTTTCGGATTTTTCTTTTTTTACGACGCCATGATTTCTGCCGTGGGCACCTTTAAAATGATTCCGGGCATAAAAACTGCAGTGGGGAAGAAGTTTAAGTTTGGAGGCCACCAGGTTTGTGTCAAATGGACATTAATTTAATTTAAAGTGTGTGCAACCGGCGTTGAGTGAAGGTGACGATTTGAACCTGAATCGTGGGCAATCAGGTTTACCTTGGGCAACTATTCCGAAGGATAAAAGTCGGCTGAAGAACAAAAGTAGCACTCTGTTAGCTCCAACACGTGACGGAGTTTACAAAAGTTGTGTCATCTACCAATCTGTGCCGCTGGGAAAAGAGACTTGGAGGACCTGTCGCAATTTGTTTCTGGGATCCTATTTTCGTCGCGTTTCCAAGTGAGCGACATCATCGCACTGATCGTCATGAAACTGACAAGAAGAACACGCAAGAATTGGTTCCGTTTACAAGATGCGGACGTTATATCCCGGCTTCAATCGGCGTGGCCAGAACTTCCAGGAAAAAATTGAGTCTTTGAGTCCATGCCAGAGACGTATGGTTGCGGGTGAAAAGGTGTACCTGTCGCCATTTTAGGATCTGGGGACATACTGTCTCCCGGAGCCTTTTTACCCGCGGTTACAGGGGCTGATGTAACTCAGGTTTTCGGTTGCGATGCCAAGTCCCCAAACGGGAGCTTCCAGGAAGAACAGAAAGAGCGACGGAGGACAGTGACGCATTGAGCGTAGGACGTGACATTGTCAACGTGTTTCACGCGCTTCTTTTTTTCTTCCCCGACGGTTCCCCTCTCAAAAAAAATATTTTAAGGATGGCACGTCGGGTGTGTGAGTACTCAACAATTGACAGATTCGTCACGATCGAATTGGGCGACAAAAAAGGGAAGCACTGGTTCGGCGCCAGATGAATGCAAAGCAGCAAAATCAACAAGTTTCACTCGAGGGAACGTTGAATTTTTGCGATCCTCTGAGTGTGTGCAATTTTCAACAATGCGAGCGGTTCGATTGTTCTCCTGGTGGTGAAAGTTGGAAAGGAATGCTGGGAGGGGTCAACGACAGGTTGCACGTGGTTAGAGCCAATAGCTCTCCTCACCATCGCAAGTGGATATCTGCCAGGATGGAAGTGCCGAAAGATGCAATGAGAATTTCAGCAAGGTGCTTCTGCTTTTACCCGCCCTATTTTTAACGTCTTTGTCCTCAGGTGTTGTGCCAAGGGCTTTTGTCTCTCTTCCTAATCATTGGCTGCCATTACACTAGATAACAAATTATTTTTTTGCATTCTGCAGTGTAATTTCACGGATTGGAGTCGATGTCAGAATACGAATTTGTACGTATAGGTGGCATGGTACGGCGACTAATCTGTGACGAAAGAAAAAATCCAATTACGTGCAATGGAAAACTAGCGACCTCGGGTGCTGTCGAGTTACATTTCAAAAGATTTGAAACATTTCGTGCCATTTTTCTCAGCAGCGCCTTATTAATGCGGGAGGTATTTTCGGACATTGTAACTTGCATAACACGACTGGTATAAGAGCACCTGCTCGAGAGGACAAATGACTTCTGTTGAAGAAACTTCTACCCGGATATATTTTTAGTACGTTCATATTAATTGCCGGCACAATGCATCAAACGGCGTGTGTGCATTTCGTATGCCACCGCCGGAGAGGTTGAAATAAATACACCTATAGTTGGTTCCGTCGACAGTAATGAGCTGATCACGACGACGGCGATACCGATTTTCTGGAGAGTCGATAACTTCTCTGGAGGAAGTGAGGCAACATGTACACGCGAGCAATTCGGTTAACTGTGCTGGAGTAAATATAGGTTTTGGAGCGTCCAAAAGAGCCCAGCAGGAACTGCTTCATTTTAATGATTCACAGCCTTCCTTGACCCACAAATGACTGTCACTTCGCATACTCGTGTAAAGCTAGCATCGGCGGACAAGTTGAGATTAATTGCCATGGCAGCGTTACATGAGGATTCGCACTGCATTGGACGACGCATTGTTGAATTTCGGCCGGTTTTTGCGAACTACGCCCAGTCGTAAAAAAGGCGTGTATTGGCACAGGTGGCGCGATTCTTGAAATGTGTGCTTGGGAAGTGCAAACTGTCCCAGCTCTAGTCAACTAAAGGGCCTGATGTTTTCCCCTGGTAGAAGCGAATTAAATCGGAGTGTGTGGGTATGCCACCAATGTTACTCATTGCCATGGGATGGGTGTGGATCCACTGTCAGTTTCCCAAGGTTATCCATTAGCTAGAGTGCTGCCGCCTGACAAAAAGTGGGGAGAAATGTCAAATCGGGAGTTCCTGCTGCCGTCGTACATGGGATTTTGCCCTCCCTATACACCCGTCAGTTGTGTGTGCAAGTGTAATGATTCTCTGCCTATATAGCGGAGGTTATTGTAATTCAAATGCGAGCCGGGAGCGAAGGAGGCGAATGAACCTGAACCATTGGAGATATGGACTGAAATAGGCCATATGTATGGGGCCAATGCTGATGCCAACAGCCGCCGGTGCATTGACACATGTGCAGTTTTATCGACCTTATGATATAATGCAGGCAGCACTGTACATAAATATTTATCGCGCGTGCAGTTTATTTGTGAAGTGTAACTGGAGATTTGGTTCTCCTCTTTGTGCTGCTGCTCCGAAGAGACATTTAAAACCAAGGGAGGGTTTGAAGTTGGGCAACGTGGCAAAAGAGAGGAGTATGTTACCTAGATGATGGCGTGCTGTTACAGGTAGAGGTCACCTTCACAGGTGTCGGCAGAAAAGGTAGGCGGGGAAGAGAGGGGTGGGGAGGATGGGGGGAGGTGCGGAAATGATTAGGTAGGTGCGTTTGGTAGGGCGTAGCCAACCTCATTTACTCTGCTCCATTGATTGTCGTGCTAGTTGATGTGCAGATAATTCATGCTGGACCTTCCCGGCCAATTCCGACAATAAAGCACTTGGACTAGTTTATTGTAATGCCGAAACAGGGACATCAAGCGGCAATCCAGTGAACATGTCGGAGCTTTGCAATCCGTCTTATTTGCGTTCGTGACTGCGCTCCTTTGGGCTCGAGTCTGATAATATCGCTTCTTTGTGAGATATGCCGCCAAGAATGTCGTAATGGCTATATTTTTCGAAGGGCGCTGGATACCAGCCTGTCCACTTAAATAGTCTCGAGATATCATAACTTCCGCTTGCAGAATAGCTTCGAGTGGCACAGTGCTGCAGATTTTATTATTTGCCCTGGCCAGGATCCCATGCATGGAAACTCAAGGTGTGACGGATCCAGCCACCACATCATAACCGGTCTCGTATCGGCGCTAACCATCGGCCAAGAGGAAACTTTAAAAGAAAGTAATTTTTTGGGGGGTGCTCCTCTTGCAGTAGCCGGAGCCAACGGTTTTCCGGGAAGGCTTCTTTTCTGGCACTTGTTAGGAAAAAGGCAGGAGACAAAGATCAGGCAGGAGGCAATTTGGAGAAACCCAAGAAGAGACGGTGGCGGCAGCGTGAAATGAAGGAGGACTCGCATGGTCTGATTTACAGCCTTTTAGCCTGGCTCTCTGTTCCTGGAAACTCTAAAAGTGGCGTACCTGGTCCTCATTACGGGGGCGAGACCAATGCTTGAAGACGCTCAGGTCAGGAGGGTCCCACCCGGGTGTAAAAAGTTTGCGACTGCAACATGTGGCCTCGATATTTTTTGATGGATCAGGCGGGCAAGGCCTGGAACACGCAACTTATGATGAATTGCGCCCGTGAGAATTGAGTGAGGATAGGATAGCACATCACAGACACGACGTGTTTGCATAGGCCAAGTAATTCCACGGAATTATCCGGGATCGACCTGACCCGTTTATTACAGAGAAGGAAGTGCCGTACCTGTATGCATAATTTCGTGGAAACCATGCGAAATGGTTTCTGGGTAATACCGATGGTCATCATGTACAAGGTATTTCCCAGGTCATTCTTTATTTTTCCGGAATTGCATATGGCGCGAATTTCCAGTTTTGTGCCCAGTGACCGGTGCTGATCTATGTGGACCACCAAAACTCTGGCTTTGGCCTTTTTGGGGGTCTGTGTCGAGGAGAATGACAAATGGGTAACGAAAAGGGCGGATGATGGAAGGCAAGACGTGTGTGGCTTGCAGAAATATATTTGCGCTCCTGGCGTGCCAAAAGGGTGTCAACCCTCTACTTTTTGGCACCTGGGACCCCAGCGGCAGCCTTTAATCCTGGGATGAGCCCCCACCGACACGTGTTTAGAACCCCTATTTTTTTCGACTCTTGTTCTCATGATTTCCTAGAATGAGTCTTTGTCGTTTTTTTTTTTTTTTTTGCACATTAGGGCTTTTTTTTTTTGGTGGGTTTCATGCGAAAAGGACCATGGTGGGAATATAGCGTGGCGATCTGGCCATCTTTTTTGATAAGAAACCTCCCCCCCTTCTCTTCATTCGATTTGGTTGCCCGAGGTCAGTTAGGCTGGAGAAGGGCATTAGAGTTAGCAGACCAACGAAGCACTTCCTGGTTTTTTGGGGGCCGCCAATGCGTGTTTTGGCTCGCTGGAAAAGTTTGCGTGATGTTTCCAAACCGATATAAATCGGAGGGATAGTCGGTTCGGAAACATGCCCGAATTTTCAGTCCCACCAATGATGACCAAAAAAAAAACTTACGTGAAAGGACGATTTATATTCTCGACAAATTTTAGGTGAGAAAACTGAAGCCAATGCCAGACCTTTCATGCTTTCTGATCAGTGGTGGCATTGACTGCGGTTTTGAAAACAATAATAACAACTGGGCATGTAAGATTAGACGTATGGAGAGAAGGGTCGTGTATTTTTTTTTCTTGTATTTGTCCCGCCGTCTCTTGGGTGTAAGGTCGACCCAGGTGAAGGTCGGAGTGAGATTCTGCTCTCGGAATATTGAGTAGGGATATTTATAGAGCTTACTTGAACGTATGAATGTATGCACGCACATGCCACATTTCTGCCCCCATCTCTCCGATTTCCGATCCCTATAGGCCATTCCCCAGCTGTTCATAAAGAAGGCTATCGATTCCTCATGATTTTAACATAGTAGGATTTGGGCCCCCGGACCCCCCTCTGCTAGCTGCTAACACCAGCTATCGATCCTTGCCAACCCAGAGCCCCAGCCACACATAACACAAAAAAAGAGCTTCATAACTTGCATTAGTCATGTAAATGAGTAATTCTGGTAACCTTGAGTATAGAGGCAAAACCGTACACTTTTACTGCAGTGTTTTTTTTTTGTGCACAATTTTTTTAAGTAAAAAACAGGCGGTAAGTGCATCATTTATGAGGGCAGCAGGTAATGCGGAAGACTAATGTTTCGTCCTCCTGACCTTGGTTCGTAACCCAGGGGGAGAATGACGTACGTAATATGAATGGTCTCTCATTTTGCGGTGAAATGAACCTGCTGTGTGTGTCCCCGGCCGAACAGCACTTGTTGGCACCGAAAATTGTTGCACATTTCGCATTGGGGTGGTCGGCGCACCATTTTTTCCGGGCGCGGACAGGTATAAGGAAGTGTCGTTTAGGAAGGAAATAACTAAATTTGTGCCGGCATGTCACAAGGCGGCCATTTTTGTGAATATTGTGACGTAACTGGTCACGTGTAAGCATTGTGTTCCCCAAGCTGTCTGGTGTGATTACACCGCCTTCCAAGTATTTGTTTTTTTTTGTGCGGTAACAATCAAGCAGCCCTAATGCCTGAGGGTTATTATGTCCCCCAGCCAGCCGGCAACACCGGCTCACACTCGACTGATGGCGATGATGTCATGGCGAACACCCCCCCTCTCCCCCGGTTCCCAAGGAGAAGTTATATTTGACCCGCCTGCCTAGCAACAGTGCGGAGCTATAGGGTTGGTTGGAGGAATAGTGGGGCTGTTGGTTGGTGGGTGGCGGGTAGGGGGCAATGCAGTTTCCAGCCAGCTGGGCGCGGAGGGATGCCAGGAAATGGGGGGTGCTGGAATATAGAAAATAGGCTGCAATAGTGCCTTCCGGTGTGATCACTATTATGGGTGGGCCTTTTTCCCCCCAAGGTTTCAAGCATAAGGAAATAGATAACAGGGTGTTATGTAATCGGATTTTGAATAATGGTCGATTAATCACGCCTAGATGAAATTATATATTAAGTCAAGGACGGTTTCCCACAGCGTAAAATTCGGGCACACATTTTCATGAAAATATGCCAGGGAGGATTGTTTGTCATCAGGCCAGATCATGTGAGGCACATACTTGAATCGGCATGTGGAAATTTGTATTGTGTACAGTATAGTAATAAATAAAATCAATGCGGGGCATTCCATACATAGCATGTTTGCTATATGATTTACAGCCCCTCTTTTTAAAAAAATATGGGAGGACAGCTGTTGTTTCACTTGTGTCGTTCCGAGTGCACCTGTTTCCTTCTGGCTTATCCTGATGTGAGAAAGTGACAGGGGTGCACAATGGTGGCTACCTGAGGGGCTTTTTTCATTTGCAGTTGGGCCATAATCCTAGCGGTTAGGCAACGTGGTCTTTGGCATAAATTAAAGTGGAGGTGCATTCACCTAGTGGCCATTTTCAAGGGGAAAAAAAGTGTTTTTGCTGGTTCAGGTGAGCCAATTTGCCAGACAGCAACCAGCAGAGAGAGGGTTTTTTCTTCTTCTTGCAATGTCGTCCCCAGGTGCAATCCAGACGCGGCTGCCTTTTTGCTGTTTTCCAGGTCTGAATGGGTGGCAAAAGCGAGTCTGTACCCCCATTCCATTTTCTCGTTCAGCTTCTTCTGGTGAGAATTGTACCATTTTATATATATAAAAAAAGTTCAAAAGTGGCAGAAGGAGAAAAGGGAATGGTAACAGTCAATCGTGGAAATGCAGTGGGGCTGCAGCTGATGGAATATATGTGAAAGGGCTGACATTGAATTGGTAGACCAGGAGAGAATCTAATAAATTCACGACGCGGAAAATACTTGGAATTGACACGTGTGCGCATTTATATGAATGCGTTTGGAACATAAAATTATTGGGAGAAAAGGTGTTTAACATTGTGCTTGTGAAAATGACGAGAGGTGAATGACCTATGACTTATATTACCGTCGTGAAATATAGTTTTATATTAGGATCATAGGTCTGACAGGTGCATTTTATTAGCCAAATGGCCTATAAGTCGAGCAGTGACTGAGAGCTGGATGGGGTCAAGGGCTTCAAAATGTCGTGCTTGCCTTTGTGACCTTTTCCTGAATTGAGTTGCTTACTAATGATGCATGAAATTAATACAGGCTGTTGTTTTTGCATATGCTTCAGGTAACGAATTAAATGAAGTGTGGAATTGGTCTATGGTAACGACTGCATAAGCAGTAGCGGTAAATATTATGTTTGGAGGCTGGTAAGAAACCAAAATAATCAACATAAACAGTCGCAAATATTGACTAAATAATCTTGTGGCGCATCCAAAAATTTCAGCAGCAAGGTCCTAAAATAATTTAGCAGCAAATGATTTGATCACTTCCATCTGAGTCCACTTGCTTAGAAGATAGCGACTAGACCATCCCCTGGGAATAGTTCAAGAAAACATTCAGAGAGGGGGCCCATTTAAATTTTTGGACAAGTACCGGGGGTCAGGGGGGTAACTGGAGCAGAAAATAAAAGTGTTGTGACGATAGTATTTAGCGGCGACCTTCGAGGTTGCAGCAATGCGCCATTTTCCCGGACAATAATTTAGTTGCTAACATGTGCTTGCAAAATGAACAGAAGCAACCTTGGGGGTCCAAATCCAGGCTTACCATAGGTCAGTGTTGGGCCAATGGCTGGGGGACTCCCAAGATCCTAGAATACATCCAATTCCTTGGGCAAGGCAGGTATCTCTCCTTCCAAGTGTGAAAATAGAAGTTGATCCAAGTACATAAAATATTCCTGGCTAGGGTCACATTGAAGCGTCCCCGCCCCGGGGAAGCAAACAGGAGGGGGTGTTTAAAACTTTGCTGCTGCTTGTCTTATGGGTTATTTAGGCCTCATTTAAATGTGCCGACGGAGTTTACGACCATTGTTTTACGCTTTAATCAGCGATTGGAACGACAGTCGCGGAGGAGCTGAGATTGTTACTCAACTTGCACCAAGTGGGGACTTTGGGGCTTGAGACCCTGGAGAAAATGAGACGTATCGCGGTGTAGTGGAATTCGTCGCGGGTTTGAATTCCTAATGGTCTCCTTTATTGATGAGGCGTCGAGGAAAAGGGAAAAGAAGGAATAAGTCATTGACGTGTCACGGGATTTAATTGAGGGGAATTGCTTCACCTATAGTTCACATACTTGACTTTTGCGGAGCATGAAAAGTGCAGCTGGTTAGGTAAGCACATGTGCGGTAATGTGTTTGAACTCTCTTGTGCTGTTTGTAAGTTTCTGGGGGAAATGTGTCATATTGATTTGTACACCAAATTGACAGAAAAGTGCTTCGAAAATTGATTTGCTTGCATGACAGACAGACAGTCAATTGATTCGGTATGATTCAGATTATCATTGAAAACCAGGATCTGATCGCCTACATTGCGGAATGAAATTGTTCAATTTATTGCAGATTGTAGGCTCAGATTTGCCCATAAATTTCTCTTTGGCCTTCGGCATTGTAATTCTTTGTGTATAGTGTATAGCCTGTTTCTTCTCCATGTGACACATGAATTTTGTAGCCATATGAAAATTTACTTGTGGAACACAACCAGGAATAAATTGCTACATACATTATTCAGATGACAAACATGTCCATTGTGGCACTTGACATCTCGGGGTGTACTGGGCACAGGTATAAATAAATAAAACTTATTGAGTTGTCCGGTTGTAACTTGCAAAATGTCTTTGAGCTGTTTTGATTTTAGGCACAGCAATCAGGGCACTTGACCTGTTTTATATTCAATGTCTGCTGTTTGTGGACCGATAACAATTGACCTTGAAATAGTATTACGATATAATATGTGCTTTATGTAGTTAACTCTAAATAAGCTTGCATGTGAAATGCAGTGTTGAAATGTGAGAATAAAGTCTCCATGCTACGACCTTTACCATTTTTTCCTTATGAAATATAAATAGTACTACTACCCGTGCTAATTGCGGTCATAAAATAGTTAGCACCTTGTAATTAAATGTAGCTAGCAATGACCCTACGCCCTTACCTAGGGGAACATTCTTGTCAACGCGTCAGAAGTATTGGCACTGACCATGGTAAGATTATTTTATGACCTCAGGAAAATAGCAAGAAGAGTAGTGTGGGTAGTTTCATGGTGGCTTATATAGCCTTAAGAAATTGCAAACGTGATCGTCAAAGCAACGAGCGTATGTTGGAACATAATTTAAAAAGACAGCGACTGTTCACGTGAACTGTAATAGTACATCCATATTCTAATGATTTTCGTGAATCACTTTCGTTGAAATTAGAGTCACTTTCATAACACTGAATGGACAGTGTATGAGGTGGGGGTGATTACTAGTCAGAGGTCGATATTACCAATAATGGCTGCCGTTTTGTACTCTGCAGTTGAAAAGTATTCCTGATCCTCATCCCAAAGGATAGATAACCCATGCGCCCATCCTGGTATAAGTATCGAATCTAACGTATCTGTCGACTTGATCTAGTCAGGGTTTCCCCCCGTAAGGCTGAATTTAATCAGGTTTTAATGGGCAAAGGTTGGGCGAGTAGGAAATGTTCAGAACCTAGCCTACTTTAATTGCAGTTGTACACTTACATCCTCCCTTCTCCCCGGGTCCTGGTTCCTAAGTGGGTCTTTGATAAAATATTCACAGCAAGGTGGACCGCGAATTGGGAAAAGGTCAAGAACCGCATCAGCATAGTACGGAACTCTATTCATGGGCCTCGTAGATTTATTAGCCGAGAAGAGAAGATGTAAAGACGTGATAAAAGAGTTTTTCGGGATTGCGAAACTGAGAAGCGTGTGACGTTGAGCGAGAAAATCCTGCACATTTTTTTTTTCTGAAACGGGAAGGAAAAGACTTCGGTTGCAATGTACGTGCTTGACACAACAGTACTTTATGAATGTCGTATTTTAAACGAAGGCGACGAGCGCAATCTTCCCAATCCTCAGGCCTTAAACCCCCCCTAGCGCGTGAGTTCGGTAAAGAATCCTCTGGATTGCTTGGGAATTTTTTCCCCCCCTGCCTTTTCCAACGACCACCTGCCAGTTTCTTTCTGGAATACCAAAACCGTTCCGGAACATACTTTTTCTTCCTTGCCTTTGGCCAGGTCTCTGGAGTAATGAAATCTCAGTGGCCCATCTTTCGATAGCCTTGCCGATTTCTTTCGCCCAAATAAACATCGAAGCTGAAGGGCAAACTTTGGGTAAAAGTGCTGGTTACGTATATGCTGCCGGCGCTGTATACTCTGTGCCAAAGTCAATTGTCGGAAATATAGGCCGTACTGGCGCAATATTTTTACTGGAAGTGGTAGGAAAATTGCAGTGCACGCGTGCATAATGCTGAAATCGCCTGGTTGATTCATATCTGCAAACAGGGGTAGCGGCAGGAATTGTGGTTCTTGGAAACTCATTACGCTGATGAAATTATTCAGTAAGCTTCGATCAGCCGGTGTGGGTTTTGGCCAAGCTGATGACATCGTCGTGCATATATGCTGACAATCTAGCCTATATATAATGGAGGTTATTGGTTGGGGTTCGAATATCTGGAAGGAAGATGAGTGACCTATCGAGTCGAAGGTCGCATCTCGAAAGATTGGTTCGTAATGCTCATTTTCTGAGAGCGTACCACGGTTACAGGATATCGGAACGAGATCAATGACAGGAAACAAAGTAAGCAATATGTTGCTGATTCGCCAACTCTGTGATATTGTAGAAACATGCGAGTGAGCAAAATCGAAGTTGTTGATTTGCAGGTCAGTGACCAAAAACCTGACACCTTCCTGTGATTGATCGCAATATATGACAGCAGCAGGAAGCATTATTGTGGGGTGGAAGGTGGGGACTTAAAATAAGTTCCAGGCTTTAATGCGACCTATTTTGAAACCCCGTGACCTGAATACTTATATAAAACTGCAGGCGTTTATTTTGGCCTCAGCTCGATTCTTAAAAACTGCTCTTTTGGCTGACCACGTTCATTGCAATTGGAGACACACAAAAAACATCTTAATGGGAATGAAGCCATAAAGCCGAGGACGGGATTTGCGATTGCATTGGTTTTCACTCCATCATGCCCCGCTTTTCCGGAATTTTGGTGTGCGATATAACTCCAGTCTCGTTATCTACCACCGTTAATTGATTACGTGGCATTAATCGTCAGCCAGCACACCTGAAAAGACAGAGTTGAAACCGTGTTTCGACACTCAGATAAAGCGCTCATTAACCTTCCGGGTGAACTCGTTAATCTAGTTTTCTAAGCCTCGTGCATATCGTTTTATCCCGAAGCGAAAAACCGTGTAAGATTAGCAAAGTGACCGGCCTTATCGGGGGGAGAATTTCAGCTTTTGTTTCTCGTTTAGTATCAGACCACTCTGAGCAAGCAAATGGCCCCGTAATGAAGAGAAACGTCGAACTAAGAGTGAAAACTCGTGTCAAGTGGGCCCTTCAGGAATATTCTGGAGGTGACCTCCTTGTGGTCAATAGTGCACCCTGTGTGTACACAGCTGACTCGGAATCCTTTCTCTCGCCCACGCCCCGTCGTCTATTCATTCTTTTTAGCCCCTTTCCGACACCTCTTCTTCACCTTCAGCACTGCCCTACAAGGGCAAGGGAGGAGAACACGTCTTTCAAGTGCCTCTGTAATACTCCTTCTTCTTTTTTTAAAATACAAAGGAACGGAGGTTAGCCGAGAATTGCGAGAGAGTTGGAAATCTGGAGAGCCTTGAGGATTGTCTTGCTAGCTGCAGAAACGGGCCAAGCCTTCGGATAAAGATAGAGAAGCGGACCGGACGGGATATATACCAGCACTTGGCCTAAACTGCCAGAAAACTACCCAATTTTTAAAAGGAGGACACTGTGTGTCTGGAGCAGGCTTTAAGGAAGCTGACAAAAAATTGGAGCCTGATTGACGTACATCAGCACTTGGGTGTCAGGCCTGGCTGATGCTAGATGCTTGACATGTTGTCGCCATGTAGGTGTGTGAGAGGACTGGAATGGGCGTTAATTTACTATGAGAACATGCTTGGACTGGGCAAGCATGCGTGAATTTCGGGCATTATGGTGCATGTCTGAATTTGTAGGAAGTGCCATGTGACGCAATATCCCAAGTGATTTTTGTTTAGAAGATAACAAGGTATACACATAAGGGAACGGTGGTGCGTGCCCCATGCAACCCTGGTTTTGGTTGGTGGTGCCGCGTAAATATAGCCAAGAAAGGTTCCTAAGTGCATGTGTGTGGTAAGAACGTGCATACAAGGATACTATTTTTTGTGTGTGTACGTGATGTTGCAGCTGGCATTTTTAGCTAAGGCGTGTCCATTTCAAAGGGGGAATCCGGTATACAGTATATGCCGCAAAAATCCTAGTGTTGTCTCAAAAAGTTAACAATGCCTGATAATAACGGCCATCATCTGGCGGAATGCAGCGGCTGGGGGAGCATATTTGGTGCATATTTGCGATGCCGATAATATTCGCTCCGGGGCTGTTTTGGTCGCCCCTGGTGGTTTGCAAGTGGAGTGTCTCGCATTGCTGGTGGTAGAAGAGATAAATCATCCCCTTTCTCAGCTGTGTTCTAGTGACAGACATGCTATTTAAGCCTCAAGGCTCGGCGATCAAGGACAACCAAGCTCTCGTGCACGCCCAGTGGAAACACATGCATCCTACTCTTTCACCTTGGCCCTTCCTGGTTTCGTCTCAGGTCATCGCCAATCATGTGTGACCAGTCTACTGCTGGATAGAAAAAAAAAAAATGGAATCGGTTCCTTGTGGATCATATCAGCACTTGGGGCGGAAGTCAAGGATGCACTTTACTGACACATAGTGAAAGTGCATGTGATGGAGATGCATTCAAGTTGGGACGCTTTTGGTTGTGGCTGAATGGAGATGCACAGTTTATGGCGTGGCACTTACACACTTTCATGCTCGGTTTAACCTTGCCATTAGTTAGAGATGGCGTGGGATGGAAAATTGCCGGTTGTTTCTTCGAGAGTCATCTATGCAAATCTGGGGAGCAGTTTAATTTTTACAACTCGTCCATGAATATTCTGGAGTTCAAACTAATTCTCGCCCCCAAAGTTTTTTTGTGGCCCACGCACCTGACCTTGCCAAAAGAGAGCAATTTTGGAGGTTCTGGTTGTTAAGAGGGCGGGCACGTTATCATCAGACTCCCTTTGCATGTGTGCTCCTTCCAACTGAGAGAAGGAGTGGAAAATTCCTCCTCCTATTACTTTCATAATCATCCCATCTGTCTAGTCCAGGATGCATTATGTAAAATATGCTAGGTGACGTGTACAGACGCATTGAAACCTGAGAAATTATAGGTTGGGCTGCCGGAAGGGTCACCTTCACAACCTGGGGAACATTGCCTGGGAGTAGCAACCGTTTGTCATCATTTCGTTGCGATGCGTGATATGAAGCTTCAAGTACTCCTGTGGTGGTTTTTACTTTGCCGGTTGATTGTCTCTTGGTCTACGATACGAAGACGTTCGAGGTCGAGAATTCTCCCTTTTTTTCTCTCTTCCAAATTCCAATGCCTACTTTGCAACAAACTTCATGGGGTCCACACACACAAAAAAGGGGGGAAGGGATTTGAAACGTAATCTCCGACGAAACGGCTTGTAAATGTGAGATATGAAGCCGTAATTCGTACATGAGCACCCCCCGCAGGATCCGTAGGTCTGGACGAAGGGAGATGGTCGTAAGATGAAACCGGTGCTGCATCAGCGTTCTAGGATTCAAGCAAGCAAAAAAGTCGAGCGTATAAAAAAAAAGAGCTTCGTGTCTTTTTGACATTCACAAAGGCGCTTCTCATCAAGGAGATGGCGTTCTGGGACTGAGCCTCAGGCCCATCCTATATATGGAGAGAGAGAGAAAATTAACCATTTTTGAAACCTTTTGTTCCAAAACTAGTGATCCTGCCAATTTATCCGGAGATCTGCGGAATAAATCTTGTAATCGTTTCTAGTGTTGACAAGTAACTGTTCGCATAAAAATTTTATCGGCTCCTGTTAACTCCTGGTAACTGGGTCCAATTATAGGTCTAACTACTTGCTCCGAATGGGGTCATGCGGGTAATGCAGGATTGGCGATGTCTGGCTTCAGCGAGAGCTTAATTATTGAGGCCGGTTCTGAAGAGTAAGCCCAGCTGCGAAGTTTAGGGAAGGGAAAGAAAATTGTAACAAAGTCAAGTGCCGCCATGTCGGTAAGTACGAGGTTGGAGGAGAATAATGAATACATGGGTGTGGCAGTCGGCTCGTGTATAATAAATGGACAGGGATTTCACGCCAGGAGCGAGCTTATAGTTTTAATCCCGCGACAAATTTCACTTTTCTCTAGGCTTGGTATTTATTGGGAGATGGCCAGGTCAGGGCAAGGTCGCTATTAGGAATTTTGGTGGATTACGTGGAAATTTATTCCGTGGAGGCATCACCGGCTTCGTCTATAGGGTGGGATCTCTGATATACTAACCGCACCAGGGGGCAAAACTATCGGCCACTTTCTCACAGACCCTGGCATTTCGCTAAAAGGTTCCCTCTGTAAACCTGCAGCAACTATTTTGATAATATTTTATAATATAATTATGATTCATATGGGAGTTATGCAGGTGATGCTTGCATAGGCCTACATGGGATCCAGTATTATCGGGAGGAGATATCGCGAGGTTATTTGCAGTGCAGTATTGCGGACAGATCCGGTACGAGCTCGTTTCATACGGAGAGCCATGCAAAGGAACAGGGAAATTAGGTTAGAGGTTTTAATATTCAGAGTATGCAAATATTTCTGTATGCGGACACGTATGAAATTCGTTGCGTAACATTTTTTTGAAGTGCGGTATCAACACGTTACGTGTTGCTGTCGAATGTGTTTTCGTGGGGAAACACCGTGGACGTACAGAGATGATGTTTCAATCCGCTCTTTGTGTCGATCACATGGTTAGCCCGTGGCCCAGCACGTGAAATCGGAGAATGGACACCTTCCACTTATTCATTCTGGCCAGAACAGGTTGTGCCTTCAATCATCATCGCCACTCCTTAGATGTTGTCAAGGTCGGGGAAAAACCGATGGGTATGTCACTCCGCCAGTCATGCCCAAGATGGGGGTCGGCCGGGTCAGAGGTCAATACGAGTTGACCTTCGCGAAACATCAGGTGAAACAGTGATGTAAGGAAAAAAGGTCTTGCTTTTCTTTGAGGATGTGGGGGGCGGTGGTGGGGAGCGACTATCATTTGCCACTTCGGCCTGGAGCGGAAAGCACGAACACATGCACATACGAGCGTCCATCACATGCAGTCGACCACATGCCTCTTTCACCTTGCTTGCTATCGGCTGGCCCCATGCCAAGGACAGACTCGCGCGCACACACACACACATACACACATTACAAACACACTGCACACCACACAAAAAGGAAGGAGTCCTTTTGCGAAAAGACTTCCGGGCTGCAAAGTGCCCTTGACGTTTCCGACGCCACATTCCGCGCACCTTTTGCACCACTTTGTCACCAGCTGTTTCCTGGTCCTCCCTTGTTGCTAGGTGACCATATGCTGACTGGATACAAACGGTGGAAAAATAGTGCGTACCCGTGCAACTATTGCACCTCCAGGATAGCCGTCAAGCATATAGCTGCAGACGCAGCGCCTACTGTACGATCGTGTACGATATTACGATATGTCTAAATCCACTACTTTTCGAATTTGATTTTTTTTTAAATAGTGTGTTTGATACTTGCAATGTGGGTAACTATATTTGGCGAAATATTGCATTGGTAATGTGTGATAAATTTGACATGTATCACATGACATTTTCCATAAAAATGCCATACCCATGATTAGTCTGAGTATATGATGATTGTGCAGTATCGTTTTGTAATTTTCTGTCATGCCAGGTCCAGTTTTTGCCAAGTTTTGCTCAGTTGGACAGCCATTAAAAGGGTACAGAACCCAAGTAGTTTTGGCGACTCATCATGGAGGAAAGGGGGCTAAGGGCCCTGTGAGGAAGCCCGTGCTTAATGGGCTTGTGTTAGTAAACATTTCCATCCTGCGATAATTTCAGGTAAGATACACACATCCGGAGCGGAATGTAATCCGTAGCTCGGCCTTCGCTGAGGCGGAGAACTGGGAGCAAATCATGGATGGCGGAAGGCAGGGTAAACACGGCTGCCGGGGAGGATCTATTGATCTAGCATAGAGCACAAGTCGTTGAACTGGGCGCGAAATATTAAACACGATTTCTTGCAGTTTATTGTTAGCAAGGTGGGGCAGGAGGCTTATTTTATTGAGCCTCCGATGCAATACGGGCTGCTATATCCACACTAGTGGCCATGGCTTATCTGTTTCAAACTTTGCGTGCTAATTGCGCGAACCTGTGTACCCATATATTATATTTTGTTGCTGGCACATCAATAAATGTAGTGCCCTGAACTCCCCCTGGTTTTTTCCTGGGAGCCTACAAAAGTCGTCCTTGGAAAATTCTGCGGCACGTCGTTAAACTCGGATGTTTTATGTTCCCACTTCCTTTGGGATGATTGATGATCAGGGCGATCCTTTTTTGATTAATGGAGCAATCTCCGCCAACTATCTCGCGTTCTTAATCTAAGAAGTGTCAAACAGAGGTGACCTTGACTCAGAGATCTCTGTGTAGTTTTTGAGTCATACGCACGGTACACGACCGTAATGCGTTCCATGATGGTTTGTTTGACTTGCGGTGCAAGAAAAAAAGGCACGCGAAATTTTATTACCATATTGGCAGAGCCCTATCTGATAAAAAGGCTGGAGGGCAAATTTTATGTACCGATAGTTGGAGAAAGGAAGTACACATAATTTGCATAGAAATGTTGTGCCATATTGATAATGAACTGGTGATGTAATTTTTTCCCCGATTGTCGAACACATGCAGAAACCGACCTTGAAAAGGTGGCGGCTCACATATATTGATATATTCCAACCCGTTTGAAACAGATGGGGTAGCACATCCTTGAGTCGCATGTAACAATGCCCTGTATCAGCGGCCGAATCTGACAAGATAATGCGGGAGTATGTGCATCAAGCCGGTGGCCGTGCTTTGGCGGAACGAAGGATTCCTCTTCAGTTGGCAACAGAGGACGGGCCTTTTGCAGGGAAGAGGAAGGTTTTCCGGATGATTGTCAAGGCCAGAGAAGCCATTTTAGCCAGCCACGTGTGCAGAGGAAGGTGGGGGCGTGGGATTTGCTTTTTTTTCTGTTGCTAGGGAAAGATCCTTTTGGCCTCAAAAAGATGGGGGGGATGTCTTGGCGCCACCATCTGTTTTCTCTTGCGGTCCGAACCCGATGGTGTAATTACCCACTAGTTTACAGCTTAAGAATCTACTGGAGGCTGCCGGAGGAAAAAATAAATACACGCGGCTGCTGGAAGGTCGCGGGGTTTTGCCTTATCGTTGCCATCAGTTTATACTGGAGAAAGGCACCATGGCCCATCATTCACACTGGGGGTTGTCCCTTTTGTTGGGTGTGTTCTTTGCCTGGAAGGGGTGTCGCCCTGGCAATGTGTGGTATGCGTGTACAATTACGCGAAAGATTACACGCCGTCATGTCTGCCCAGAGGTGAAATAGGTTGTGGAAATTGCAATTTTCTAGAGGACGTCACTGGCATGTTCATTAATTTTGCTCGCGGCGGTGTGAGATTGGCCTGCTAGATATTCCGAGTCACGTCTAAAATCTGCTGTGTTTGACCTTTCTCCTGACCAGCCGCAGCCTTACATGTTGCTATATGTGTCATGCGTTTAAAAAGGGGTAATGAAAGGTGCTGTGCAGCCTCATCTTAAAACGAATCTCGTGAAATTATTGCGGGTTTTAATCCAATCGGAGCCAGGTGTGCAAAGATGGAATCGTCCAGCGGTCTTTAAATACATAACACTGTTTAATAAAGAAAGGTTGCGTGTTAGGACTACGTAACGATGAAAAGTCGTGTATTTTTTCTCAAGTCATGTAGTTAATTTCACTCGGTGTCAGCGTCACACCTGACGGGGTTTAGGGAAGTTGATTTTTGCCAAGGAGCCACAGAATGGTGTGCGTCAAGATTATCCGGAGGGTCTCCTTTTTGCGTCACCTGGATGAAGTGATTTTGGCACGAGAAGCAAAAAGATGTATATCTGTTCCAGAATATAAATATCTTTCTGGCCCTCCCAAGGCTGGACCTGTCCACGGAAGTTAAAATTCCTGCCACTCTCCCCATCTTGATCGGACTTCCTCTTTCTTTCAGATCTTTTTTTGAAATAAAAAAAAGTGGAGGAATCAGGGTAAAGGACCGGAACAAACTAGATGGAAATGAGATGATGACGTCTGTTTTTTTCCACGTCTATTGACTACCTTCAGCAAGCTCTTTGAAGCAGAGATTGTTCCGGTTTCCTGCGAGGAATGCAGTAGTTTTGGCGAAAGACACGGCCGGCGTTGAATTAGGCGCAAAAATAACCACCAGCTACGTTATTAATGATTTTGAGACCGTGCCAAAGAGGAGACTCGGTTCATTTCGATGTTCTGGAAGGAACGGTAAAAAATTGCGGGTGGAAAAAAAAGTGCCAAGCTCTTGACTAATGGCGTGACAACGGAATCTAGGATCCCACTTTATTGGCGAATATATGTAGCCCCCCTGTTTTATTATATATAATTTGGAAGCAACGTCCTCGCTTGTTCTAGTGTCCTCTAATGGTAAGGTCGTAGAGTTCAACTTAATGTATGCATGACTGTCTCCCTGTTCATTTTTTTTGTAAGCAAAATGCACAGCCCTCCCTAGAGCGACTTGGAAACAGGCTTAACCTGAAAACGGTGCAGTGCATCAAGTCCCATTAACTTATGTCTGAAGCCCTAGTTTAGTCAGCTGTAATTACTCGGGCCAACTCCCTTCCATGAATATGATGGTTGCCCACTCTTGCCTGGTCGCTGGTATAGTAGTGTGAGGTCATTGCACCCGCTCGCTTGATAATTACCGCCTGTAGAGGAGAGAAAGTGGCAAACGTCCACTAGGCTGAAGCAAGCGTCATTTTCTCTTTTCCTGTGTGTCTCCTTTTACTCTCTTGGCTTCCCTGCATATACCTGAGTTTCCTAATTCTGTTCCTCCGGGCATGAACTTTTTTTCTTCTTCTTCTTTCAAAGGGTGGTCTCCAGTATGGTTACGCTTGGAAGGGCAGGTAGTTAGGTAGGTGCTGCTGGTAGCTCCTCCCTTGTCTTTTCACGCGGCCTGGCTCGGTCGAAGAAGCGTGACCTACCCGATATGTCGAGTGATGTTCGATATGCCGCAAATTTTTGGATGGAAGGGGGGCTATGTGGCAATGACCCCAGACGCGTAACATTTTCTTTCCCAGGGAATACGGAAATGAGGGGAAGGCAGCGAACCCCGGAGGTTATATGAGGGAGGACTCTCCTAATGTAATCTCCCCTTAAGCATTGAAATGACCTCTATCTCAACCGCTTTGCCCTGCTCCATTGATTAAGCTCATTGTTCCTTGTGGTGAAGATGATGAGGTGCACGAATCCGTCCGTGCAATTAGTAGCTTTAATGTCCGAGCCCGGGGAAGGATGGAAAATCCCCTTTTCACCTTGGTTGCATCTACTTGCTGATAAAACTAGACCAGGTTTTTCATTTAGGACCGGTCTTCATCATGTAAGCCACAGGCGAGGGCATGGCCAGACCAAGGAACGGGTTCTTATCTGGCATCTCGTGTGGGCTTCCGAATCGGAAGCTTCTTGGGTTTGGTATATATACGACGGTGTTCAAGTCGCTCGTCTAAATTGTTGAGGCAGCATCCCGCTCAGGTGTCATAAATCGCAATTAGTGGGGAGTAATCGTAATGAGCGGAGACTAAGGAGGACGACTAACGAGTGAGGCTGGAGGCAGGGAACACGGTCGTCGTTATTTTCCCAGGAACTATTTGACGTGCCAGTATTTTATATCACCGGGTAATTTTAGGAACAGAGAGGATATGATGTTGAACGAAGCAAACCCGTGGATGTAAAATTGTGCACACCACGCCTTAATGGGGTTAACCGAATTTGCTTCAGCCGTCAGGTCCAGCGGGTTCGACGCCATTTGAGACCAATAGTATTTCAATTATCTTGTCAATAGACTAGTGTTGGGCACCGCCCAACAACACTTCACACCGACCTTGCTATAATTAAACCGTAAGGAATGAATTATTGCTTCAACAAAATTTGCGTCGTGTGCAATAAATTACCCAACGGGTCTCCCGTGGTGAACAACCATTAACTACCGGACTTTTTTCCTCCCCCGGGTTTTTATTTACTGGGTCCGACCATGCATTCGCGAACCGGTGACCCTACTATTTTACAGGATTACTCAGCACACGGTCTCATTAACGGAGTTGGGGCGTAAGGTAGAGTGAATGAGCAAGCCATCATGTACCGGTATGCTGCGGATGCAAATGGTAGACTGATTAGGTCCCCTTTGTGTGGTGCTCCCTCTATGAAGAAAAAAAGTTGCGCAAAAAGGGTGGACGGGGGCATATCCTGTTGACCAGTTGCTGGACATGTAGGGAGATTGATCACTTGGGTCCCACAACTTTGCAACTGGTCTTTGGGTCTGACCTGTAACGGTCCGGTTCGCGTCTGCATGGGAAGAGCTAGTGAGCAACTGTCGCCGTTTAACAGTATACTAAGTTTTTATTATTATGGTGTCGTCCATTGTTTGCCAGTAGTTTTCGAATGGGCGGATGGAGTGTGTGACGCCAGATATTTTGTAATTTGAAAGTTCGGGGGATCAGGAGCCAGTGGTGCGGAGGGCAAGGTAGAAAGGGATCTCTGATGGTTGTGAATGGTTGGCCTGGCAACTGCTGCACAAGCGGTGAAAGGAGGAGGAGGATGGGAGTGAGGAGCACCTGCTAGAAGAGATTTCAAGATGCACGCTAGGTCTCGTCTAGATGGGCAAAGGTGGAAAAAATGGGATGAAAGGAACCAGGAGGGGAAAAGAAAGAGTAATTCACTCGGGGTAGGTATAAGCTGTAGCGGGACCGTGGAACAGCTGATGCCAAGTGGATTTTATAAAGCAAAAATCCCTAGACCTATCTCCCTATCCGTGTCAGGGTTGACCCATTTCGGATGCCCAGGATTCACAATGGCGGCTACGACCATACCCTACTCGAGTGCTTTTGGAAAATGGTGATATTTCTCCTAAGTCGAGTACGCGCAAATGCGTGGCACAACTGCCATACTATTATTGCAGATGTTATACTCGAGACTCTATTTTAAAATCCTCCTGATATTTTTATGTGAATTGGCGCACATGTTATCCAGGAGCGAAATTATGCTTCCTAAATAAATCCAACGGGTGATCAAAAGAGTTTTCTGGCCTTTCTTTTAACTGGCGGTTTTCCAGTGGGGGAGTTAATTATAAAAATTTCTACCGGGTTTATCTACGCGTGCCAGTAGGTACTGCAAATTTAATACCTGATAGGCGGGATAACGCACTTGTTATTACGGGCCTCGAGGGAAGGGGAATATATGTGGCCTATACTCGCATGAAAATAAACATGGGAGGAAAATTAGGTGTGGTATTTTCATTCGGCAGTCAGCCGGAGAGGTAGGTTTATATGTACGGAAACCATGGCAAATAATCCGTCATGTTTTTCAGGATGCGCCGGTTCATATGGCGCACGCAACCGCAGCACTTTTGCATGTGCATTGTTGCGGCGAGAATCTGCTTTATGCGGTGCATTCGCAGTCAGCACCGAGCCCCAGAAAAAAAGCACTGCCAAAGCGACATGGTCCACATGTTGAAATGATTGCGCAATCGTCCTTGCAGTTTCTGTATATACTGCAAATACATGCAGTATATATGCAGTGTACACACAGTCACGCCTAGGAGCAAGCAGTCGTTAAAAATCCCCCGCGTTGGATGGTGCAGCGAAAATTTACCTTAACATTAATTTGGAAAGGTGGTTAGCATGTTTGCTTCCGTGAAAAGACTTCACCCACCAGCTGGGAAGTCTGTCGGGACACGTAAAGGGCGGGCATAATTATGGTGTCACCATTTTCTTTTCTTCCTGTCCCACAAACTGAAACCGGCACGAAGGGAAAAGCCAATGCCGCTCTATATTTCACCCCAGAAAATACGCTCGTTTTTGAAAATAATTATAAATTTATTTAGGCCGTTTGGTCGTGGTTTGCTGGTTTTTCCACTCTCCGCGTTAATCAGTTCTAATTAGGTGGCGCCTGGTTTTAAAGGGCTGGTCAGGACTAAGGCGCCGGTGATAGAAATGGGCTTCCGATCGGATAGAGGGGCGTTATTTTATTGGCTCGGCAAAAGGTCCATATATCAATCGGGCGGGAAGTGTGATTTTAGCACGTCAGCGTGCCGCCGTGCGCGACAGACAAAGGAAATTGAAACGGAAACAATACGTGGGAGCCGTGAAACAGTAAAACCGAAACGATGCAGACCGTGTATCATGCACACGATCGGTTTCCCCAGGCTGTTTCGGTAATAAAGTGCCAATTTTTTATGTATCGAAAGAGGCTACTGGAAGTACCTAGTTCCCGTAGTAAACTCACTGTATAGTATGTGCATTTGCTGATTGCAATTATGTCGAATGCGAGTGAGAAATTGTACTGCGAAAGTCGGAATAATAGACAATTGAAATTAACATATAGGCACATGTTATGGAATTGTAAATTACACAATTTCACGGGTAAAAATAATAGTATTTTGTAACTTGTATTTTGCTAATCAGGGTTAGTCATATGATGACTGTGAGTTTAACGTAACAGAATGATGTTGTAATATTAGTATGCGATCATGCACATTTTATGACGTCAAATTCGAGTTGTTTTATAACACTACACAGTACTATTACTTTTTGCGTGAAACCTAAGGAGGAAATTTTCACTCGAGTGAGTTTCCTAGGGTTTTATTTTGCCTATTCTTCTTATGGTACGTGCTGTTGTGAATTCATTAATGCTTTGTTGCTAATGAGACCAAAGTGTGCTAATTTCAATGCACACGACTGCAGCCTGTACAGTCCACGATAAACTTTCCATTTCATACAATTAGGCAATTGTGTAATCTGTAGTTAATGCACGTGTCGCTTTAGAAAGGTGTGAACGTCGCATTTATTGCGATTATAATAATATAATTCAAATTGGGCAGCAATTACAACAATGACACTGACAATTAGGGGATTAAATTGTTGGGACAAAGCATTTTTCATAATAACTGTGATTACATATCTTCACATTATTTGAAACTTGTACTTGGACCAGTCCTTAGAAGATGCTTAGATGCGACTGGGGTGGGCGTGCCAAAAAGAAGACAGAAAGCCTTTTTGAAGTGATGTGCGGCTAATAGGAAGGTACATCTTCGTAAGCCACAAGACAAAGGGCTGCACTGTGTATTTGTTTGACTTTTCTTTCAACCCCCTCCCCCTCCCCCTTTGTTAAAAAAAAGTTGCGCCTTTGTTCCTTTTCACGGCTAGAAGTTCGTGAGGGTAGAATTACCAAAAGCCGGGAGGAAATGAATCCCGCGGCGGCCATGATAAATCTTGTGCTGCAGAGAGTCCTAAGAGAAACTCGGAGGAGCCTGGCTTGTAGATGTCAGTGTTGATCATAGAGCTGAGTCGAGTCTCCGACCAAGGAGCCAATTTAGTATTCGCCAAGGGTTTTCCTTAGGCGTAGCCTCCCGTTCTTTTGGTTGCCATGCCCACCTTCGGCTGGAAGGCTTACATAATGTGAATTAGTCTCCCGGGCTCCACAACACGCAGGCCTGCCTGCATGGATGCTAAGATATACTGCCTTTCCGTTCTCACCTTGAGATATGCAAAGTGCCAAGCTGACTGTTGTGGGAAGGTGCAAAAAAGTCCCTCAAGCCCAGTAGCATTAGCAATGATGACTCATTGTAGGGACAACAAACGGCCGGTGTGTGTCGGCATGTTATAGAACTCCGATGATTGGGTTTATTTATGGCCACGAGTGAGCACGTGATAACCAAATTGTTTCGTACCTGATAAAGGTGCACTCGCACGTGTTCAGGACACTGACTGCAGACAATCGGCGCCTGCTTGTGAGATGCATCGGCGACAACTTGTAATTAACTCAGTCCCCGCCTGACGAGAGTTTCGTGTCGCGTGTCACCTTTGTCACTCAAAAGTTTCATAACCGAGACGCCGGGTAATTTTGTGGACTGAAATGTTGGGACGTGGCAATATGTTGAAGATATATTCGCCATTTCTCTGAATGCGGCCAAGTTATGCTCGGTGGTGACATTATTTGAAGGTCGCGCGTTTGTGGTACAATGTATTTTGGAGCCTGGCTGCAGCTCCCAAGAAAACGGGTTACGATGTTATAGTTTGCCACGTGGAGGAAACTTTTGTTGACATTAACCCCATCCTATAGAGGGGGGGGGCTTTGTTTGAAAATTTTTGCAGCCCCCTGCATGCATGGTTTGAAGTGAAAGTCCTGATGCAGCCCTTGTTTGAGGGTGCAAAACCGCGTTTTGAAACCATCCCTCAGGTGGGATTTGTGCGCTCGGTGGCTACCTCCCCTGTGCTAAGTCCATTAAGTTGCGAAAAATTTACAACTCCACCGGTTTGGGGTGCCTGGAGGTGCATCAGCTGGGATCATGGCAGCTACCGTCTAGTGACTGGATGAGTCAGTTGGTGCCAGCCTGTTGCATTTGCAAAAAGGGGCTGGCTCTCTCGGGGGGGCAGGTTTTTGGCATGATGCATGGGCGGTACCCCTACCACAGGACTTTGGCCCTTTCACCTTGAGAACCACACTGAAGGTGGAAGTAGGACACTTCCACTACCTACTCCAATGTGTAATTCGCACTTTGGACGGCCGGTCAATTTTCGCAATGGGGTTGACCTTCGTTAATTACTGTCGGACCAGCACGCATGGTCAACCCTGAACAATACTCGACTCTGGGTTCCAACCCGTGCCATTGAGTGTTTGCATTGTTTGAGGATCGCTTCCGTGCCCATACTCCTTTTTTTTGTTTGTTTTTTGCGTATCCTGGTGGTCATCTGCTATGCTCCAGCGCCTTTTTAGCTGCTGGTTTGCCTTTTTAAAAAGTGATCCGACACCGCCGATGCTGCTGCTGATTACGCGTTTCTATTCAATGCTACGCTTTGCAGGGGCGGGGTTTTTTTAAAAAAGCATGCGGCATATTCTGGTTGGGTTACGGTTCCCCGAGTTTTGGCCACAAGGGGTCGTCCTGGCGGCACAGGGCGTGACTGCATTCTTAACCAGACTCTATCATGTCATCCGTTATTTTACGACCAACTCCCCATACATCATTCCTCTGTTTGGAAATAAATTAATTTCGAGTTATTTATTGGTTCCTGTGCTGCAACCAGCGAAAGTCCGCCAAGGAATGATACATTGAGGCGCAGCTTACAGATACCGGGCACGAATTTCATCACTGGAAACGTTGCATGGCAACTAGGAGGAAGAGGGTCCAGGGCACAAAAGGAAAAGAAGATCCGTGCTGCATGCTAGAGTGTGTGTGCTCTGGGTGTTATGCATGCGTTATTCGCACGTTCGGAATGTGCGTTCATGCAAGGCTAGATGTGAATCCTTCGAGAGGATTGTTACTGGGCCGGGGGAAGACAATCTAGCTTCTTCAAGGTCGAATCATGCTGGCAGCCGAATGGATCCGCCCTTTCTTGGGAGTTGGGAGGACATGGCCTCTTCTATGAGCCCAGTTTTGTGAAAAACCGATCGTTTTGAAACGAGTTCGGTTTTCATGCCTCTTAGAAACTGACCTCGTTTCAGTCACGCCCTGTGATTCGGCAACTCGAATTTGTAACCGTTTAATTGGGGCAATAATTGGTACCTTTTGTTCCCATAGTGACAAGGAAGGTGGGGCAGAGTGACGTCAGAGATTTTCAGACGGTTAGGAAAAAAAAATGGGAAAAATTGAGAGGACCTGCTGGGAAGCCAAGCAATTTGTACGGTTGCACTCTCGTTACGATCGACCAATCGAGCTGCTAGCTGAGATCCTTCGTGCCAAACTTCCATTTTGTACTTTTACGAATTGTTTTTTTTTCTTCTTCTCTACGCAACTTGCATAGTTTCTGAGGAACTCTCCACGCTCCAATTACTATTCGCAAAAATGGGTCGCTTATTTTTTTTCTCAAAAAGAAATAAAATTCTCTGCCGGAACTGCGACAGCGTACTGTTCCAATAAATCGTTACAAAGTGTGGCGCTTAGAAAAGGGGATGTGTTTCGGAGCAATTGACTGAATGATTACTCAGGATATAGCATCGGATCACGTGCGTCATTGGTTAGGAAGGATGATTGCCCTTGACCTCGAAAAAAAAAAGAAAAAGCGAACGAATCGTCGAGGGAGAAACGCGATGAAAGTCACGGAAACAAATCAATATATTAGTCACCAGCATTTTACCCCCGGAGTATTTGCACAGCCCAGCAGGTGATCGATAGTAATTAACAGCGATCGCGGTTATTTTTTTTAAATAGCGGCTCTTTTATGGAAGGATGCTTTCTGAATGAATTATTGCGAAAGTTGGGTCCTGTCTGGAAGGAAAGAGCCTAGAGATCCCCATCTGGGCTGAAAAGAAGAGGTTTCCCTGACAGATGTGGCATTGACGTCAGCTTTTTTTCTTTCTTTCTTCTCCATCTCACGTGATCTGAGGGCGTGGCCTGCCAAGAACTGTGTAAGAAGGCTGGCAAGAACATGTGAACTTTTGCCAACATCCACATTACCAACTTCACTAGGCTCGGAGGTTGATTTATGAGGGTAGCGGAATAATCAGACAGCGGCTGTTGGCACCCCCGAGCCGGTTGGTAGGCCTGAGCATATGGACGCCATGCTTGGCAATATGGCGTGAAATCGCAACTTTTTTCCCCCCCCCCGCATTTTAAAAACCTGAATTAACTGTTCATAGTGTCGACCTTGAAAATGTAGCGTGATTTTTTTTTAGCAGGATGAATTCATTTTTGCAGGCAGATTATTCCGCACGCGTCGGGTTTCTTAGTCGGTTGCGTCACCCCGGGAGTGTACGACTTTTCGCCCTTGTCGCCAAAGCTCAATGCAACATGCATTGACAGATTAGCTGTTTAGAGGGGAGGTCAGGTATATAGGAATGGCATTTACAGAGCGCGGGACGTCATTTGTGCCACTGCCAGCCAGCCAGACGGTGAGTTTTTGGAATTTATTTGCGGTCGCAATAATTATTTATCGGGGTACGAAAATAGTCCAGGAATTGCGATAAGGCGATATCACGATGCGATAGTCGAAATTTCCGGATTGGTATACACTGATGTAATGAAGACTATCCAAGACCTCGGGTATCAAGAGTGACGTATTACCCGACGAGAGAAGAAAAAAAAAAAGTACAAGAGGGGAAAGGATGGGGTGGTGGTGAAGATCGATTTGGCAAGCAAGTCTGGCTGTGGTACAGGTGCTAGAGTGGTTACGGGGCTTTTCCTTCCCGGAACTCTTGCGTGTTGTGTGACAAGCTAAAGGGGGGATGCTGGAAATAGCATGGGTTGCGAGGCCCCTGCACACACTGTATAGGCCTACATTGTATGTTCCTCTCCGGAGGGTTGGGTGTGTTCGCAAACGTCAAAATCGGACATTGGCCTGTGTGACCCCCACCGGTCTGGATTTCATTGTTGAAAATAGCGTCTTTCTATTTACTCAGGAAGATGAAGCGATTTGGAGACTATCCTACTTGAGTTATTTAGAATTTCCGACCACTTCTTTTCGTCCTCCCCTCTTTCGAGCCCCCTGCAGCAGCAGCTTTTCCAGCTGGATTGATGGCCCTTCCTAATGACCCGGCTCTCACGTTCCTCCCATCGTAAACATTGAGTAATTAGTGACAGATTCCAAAGCTTGGGATTAATTCTAGGAAGACATTGTTGAGCTTCGGATGGGGCGAATCTTTTGGACCATTGTTGTGATGCAAGTGCCTCCAGCTGCGGCTGAATGTGGGGGGGCCAATGCCGCAATTTTACAAATCACTCGAAATCGATTTGCCTTCCCAAAGTGCCCTCAATCTCTTCTCCCGGCTTTTTATCCTCTTTCTTCCCCCTACCCCTCCTCAGTCCTCTCCCTTCCTCCTTTGTCATTGGTCGGTTGGCAGTTGGCAACAGCAGGCTGCATGGGGAGGAAAAGCACCCGGTACCCCGACCGGGATTCATTAATGTCACGGATAGATCACCTTTGATGAATTTCAGGGCATATGAAATAAATAAGTCCGGACCTTTGTATTATTTCTTTTTCCAGTCGCCTTATCAGATTTTCTGGGGGACCCGGGACACAATTTGCTACTGCTGCAGTTGTCTATTTCTGGGTGGGGGAGTTGACAGGAGGACAACGACCTGCAGGACTGACTGCGGCATGGATGTTAAAACCCGCTAGGTATTTGTATATCGATTGAAGCCCGCGAATAGAGGGGGGGTAGAGCTAGGCTTTTCCACACGAAACCCAAGTAGGCGCGACGATGGGCAGTCAAACGGTACGTGGGCAGAAGAATACGTTATTTTTGGTGGACCCTGTGGTTGCGCCCACTACCCTGGGTCCATCTGTGGGAAACGTGAATTTTCCATTCAGAGCGACGCGGATAATTATGCGTTTCGGCGTCATAATTTGCTCCATTTTGGAAATCAGCACTGGGAGGGTTTTTCCACTCAACGAAAAGCCCTGCTCAGCTTTTGCCAGCTCCATGGTAGGCGTCATTAGGCTAATTTGTTGATAATGAGACGATAACGGGCCCTTTCACACCTCCGGGTGGGGGAAGCAGCATTGGGTATAGACATGTAGAGTGAAACCTCGATTCATCGTTTTCGTCGGGGATCGGAAAAACGATAGATGCGGAGAAACGGTAGATGCGGGTTTAATTTACATTGTACAAATGTGATTTATTTCGACACTGGAGCAATTAAACGATGGAATGCGATACATGCGTGCAATTCTGAAGCAGTTTTCATTTTTTTTACACCTTGAGAAAAATTTGATTAAGAACCTTGGAGGTACGAGTATCCTCAAAAGTGGTTAATGCAACAACAGAGAAAAGGTGTCGGAAATGGGGATGAAAAGTGGTGAAGGAAGTTCAGCCCGAACTGTTACAAATTATTTCTGGCTGCTTCGTGCTCAAACTATTGCTAAACTTTTATCGCGTGAGCTTTCTTGGAGCTTGCACATTTTTGGGAGGAAACTTTATTTTTTGAAGACTCGCATCCCGTATAGCATGAGCCGTGCATTTTGATATGATGCGCATAATTTTTTTATATAAAAATGGGTCAGGTCACCTGCTGTATGAGGCAAGTACTTTTGAGTGGTAGACAAGGAGAAAAATGTGATGTGGAGCTTAGGGAAATTCGTCGTGTCGATACGATCGCGGCCGCCAACCTTGCCAGCTTTATCCCTCAAGTTCATAAATAATTTTCGGGAGTTTTGCGAATCATATGCTACAAGTAGAAGAAAGCTCATTTTTCCATCGCAGTTTTTATCCTCATGTGCTTCCTGCTCGAAACTACTTGTGACACTTGGACCCGTTTACACCCCCCTCTTTTTTTTTTTTGTCAAACAGCTAATGGAAATGTGCTTCACTCTTGGTTGGCTGCAAACGGGGCAGTTGGGTCGTATTTTTCAATGGGGGACGTTGAAGAGTGGCCTTTGTGACTTGGAGAGGCGCCGTTGAGTCTAGTGCAAAGTGGCTGCTGTAAGGTGTAGGCCCCGGTACTCTTTTTCTCGGGCGATAGTGAATCCCGGAGTGAATAATGCCCCTGACAAGACCTCTCGCGGGGGAAAAAAATCGTTGAGACTCCCGTTGTAGTCCCCCCCTTCTAGATAAGGGATACTGATAGAGAACGAGACTAGTAGGCAGCTATCAAGTGGTAATGACACGGCAGTTATAGGCTGATGCGATGGGATATATAAATTATGGGGGAGCCATATTTTATTCCACGCTCTGGGGCGGGCTTGACGAAACTTGTGCAAAGTTAATCCACCGGTTAGATCAGACTATTTCTTTAAATAATATTTATTTTGATGCGTATTTTAAAAATATTTATCGGGAGGCGTTAGGAAATATTTGCAGTCTATACACATAATCTGTTGGGAGATGTGAAAATTGATAGGGAGTTGCTAGCCTTTATTCGGTCACTGGCCGTGACTCCCAGTGGGCAAGTTTGCCCCCCGCTTCAAACTGGTCTTTGCTGCGTGTTTTACCTGCGTGCTTGAGTCGAGGTTCGCACCTTATATTTTTATTTATTTTTATTTTTTGCGAAATCAACGATCGAACGTTTCTACGGAAGGGTTTTCTTACCTGGAGGAAACAATGGGCGCTTTTTGAACACTGGAACTTTCACTGTTAAACGTACCGGTAGTGTTGTAAAAATGATGACGTGGCGAAATGAGTGTGCTCTGCTTCAGGTATGCCTCGTATTCAGAGGGGTGATAGACCTGCATATAGATAAGCGGACTATTATTCATTGTTTTTACCTCTCCATCAATCGTGGCATAAGGGACTCTGCACAATACTGTAATGAAACTGACCTGGGACAAAAGGTAGCCTTTGGTACTGTACAACCGAGTAATACAAAGGGTTGAATATGTGTCACTATTTTGGTTTGTGCCACACTGTTTCACAATGAATAAGGTCGCGCATGTACATGTTGACAGTTATGGCGAATAAGGAATCCGCACCTGTGTTAGTGCCAAGTCACCTCTATATCACGGGCTGTCACTGTACTCGGTCTTCTTTCCTGCTGAAAAATACTCAAGGCCGAAATACTTGAGTGTATCGAATCTTTCAGGAAGAACCTTGGGAACCCTGTCTGAAATCAAATAATGACGTTTTGATTTATTAATTTGAAGGACAGGGTCTACGACACACCACTATATATGTGACAGCACTTTTGACGCTCAAACGAAAGAAGGTTGTGCTTCATCTTCCAGTATGACTTGCCATTAACTCCATGCATAATGGCCAAAGAATTATGGGACCTTGGCAAAGCAGTGCTTCAAAAATGTCGCATGAAAGCCTGCAATAATTGGTATGTGCAGGTAACAAAAAAGGGTGGGGATGGAAATGAGCGAGTGCAGTCGTGCGCCTCTTTTGTTGTGGCACCTGTGGCTATTGACATGGACGCATCAGTTTCCGTTCCGGAAGCATCTTTGTTGACGCCATTCAGAGGTGTTTATTAGACGAGCGACGATCCATATACCCCCGGTGGATTGAAACCGGGCGTAATGAGCTGCCAGTGCTGCAGCAGAGTCGAGGCATGTTGCAATGTGATTTAGTTCCTGCACTGTCAGATATTGTCCATGTTTCGTTCGCATGGAGGTGTGGTGCCACAGCATTGTGTATATGGAAACTGTTGCAATTACAACAATGTGTTTTTCTTTCTTCTCCAGGTAAAGACTACGTCTGGGGTACAGGAAAAATCGGAGTGAAATGCGAAGGTGAGTTTGCCCACAAGTCTTTCTCCCGTTGCTGACTCCAGACTGCATGGCCGTATAATATTGAAGACAGCAAAAAAGTTGTATAACTCGTTGGGGGATACCTAATCTGATGTAACCATGGCAAAAAAAGAAAAAAAGAAAAATTGGAGGGGAATGCAAGTTTTGCGGCGTTGTAATTGCAGTTTCAAGTGGTCCCCACAGGAGAGAGACTGGGGGAAGGGTTAGAAGATGGTGAGCACAGACACGTTTGCATGCATGAATAATTCAACACGGTTCGAAGGGCGTAGCCAGCCAGCCGGTATACCTGTCCCCCCTCCCTTGATCCCAGGGTACATTTTTCGGGTCACAAATCGACCCTTTTTGTTGCAAGCCTGGGTGCGTTTGTAATCCTTCTCAATTAAGTGATCACGGGGGTGAGGAAAAGGTGTGCAAATTGCGCCACTCAGCAGAGCACATTAATTTGTCATGAGCCGGCGCGGTATTGCCGCGGGACACTTTTATGGGGACTTGGTGAGACATTTCGTGCACGGGCTCTAGGCACGCTGAAGCCGGGGCAAGTGTAACTAAATAGATGTGGTTATATCTGGTTGGATGTGACATTTTCTGCCACCTGGCAATTTGCACGGCACAGAAATTGCACGAGTTTTATTGGCATCATTGTCACTTATGTTCGGAAATAGTATCGATGTCTGTGTGATTTGCGTCAGAAATTATATTGCGCCAAGTGGAGTCAGAACCGCCTGGAGTCACGCAAGTGACCACGTTCCGGAATTAAAAAGGAATTATCTGGCGGCTTGGTTTTTTATCATGGGAACAGGGCAGGGTGTGTTGGATATGAGTGTATGACCCCCTACCTGCTAGCATGACTTTTCAGATTTTTCGGTTTACTCTCACGCTTCGATAGGTTATCTCACACGAAGGTCACCCTCCCCCCGATATACGCAAGATTAGAAACAATCCAGTCAGAAGTGACTCCAAAATTACAGGTAGAAATGCAAAATGGCGGCAGTGTTTCCCCTTCCATGTGAAGTGCATTCGACGTGGCAGTATTTTCGCCAGCAGAAAAAAAAGAGCGGCCTACTTCTCAGCCAATTTGTAGTGTCGGTTCGAATAATGGGAATGCTCCAGCTATTGTCTGCATAGAACCGGTTGCACCAGTGTGCCAGTAAATCCCTTTAAAAAAAGGCCGGCCTGTTACGCAAACTGTATGATTTTTCTGGTGCAACTTAGGGCCTCCATCGATGAATATTACACTGTTGGCCTGCCGGAATGCGACGTATAGGTTTAACCTTCACTGGTTTTAGCTCAGATTCGTGGGCCACGAGGACACAGCAGGAGTTACGCGGGGTCATCAGCGCCGGCTGTCACGCTAATGTCTACAGTTGCGTGCCTTTGCAATAGATATTCTGCAGCGCGTGGGCGCATCATGCCAGGTACAAAAAAAGAACAGGAAGGGAATAATTGTCGCAGGGTTTTTATTCCGAGAGAGGTCCAGAAATATTGAAGATGTACACTGTATGGGCCGTTGACGTCACTGAGCGGCAGGTAAATTTCTCCCGACACTCAGGCAAAGCAAACACACGGCTATTTCTGTCCTTTGAATCGGCTCGCTCGCATCAAACCCAATGAACGTGGAGAGTAATGTTCTCTGACATAATCCGGGTCTGGGAAAGGCCTGTCTTTGGAGCAAAATCATTTGTGACTGGTTCCAGAAGGAAAAAAGGTCACGGCGTGTACTGATATCTATAGAAATAGGTTTTTTAAAATAAATTCGATGCAGTATGCAGTGTAATCAAATGGTAGGGTGTGCCAGAATTCCGTGACCTCCCCAACATTCCCGGCGATGGTCCAAAAATAACCGTCATTTTTGAGGTAGTCCGACTTGACTTAATAGTACACTCCAAGGATTGCAGATTTAGCGTTTAATAGTTGCAGCACACAGTTACACACACTCATAGTGGTGCATGCAAGGTTGTGATTGTTCTCAGTTCCAGGGTCGGATCTGCTAGCTCTGTCATATGTAGGGAGTTGTATTGATTAGACAAAGGGTTCATAAAGTTTCCTGGAAATCACTTTCACGGTCACCTGCCGCAGGAAAACGTTTGTTTGAATCGAAGCGGTACCCGTCACATAATAGCGGTTTTTGTCCTGATGTAACGATAGTGTATAAGCAGCCACAATCTCGAAAATGATTTCATCGCCGAATAAGCATCTTGGACCTTGTTTGGATATGCGGTGTTATGTCACCCTCCTGGCAGTTATGGACCCTAAAGAGAGCGGGGCCTGGTTGCATAAAAGAAGCATCTCGGGGACTGACTGGGTCGAAATATAGGACGTGGCGGTTAGGGATCGTAAAATTTTTTCGAGCTTTAATAGTTCCTCCACTTGGGTGAATGGAAGTTTCATAACAGGAGGTTTCGGATTCACACTCGGATGTCTCCCGGGCAATTTTTATAATGAGCGTAAATGCGGCTGATTGAGACATTGAGGAGGACCAGCTTCCAACTTTTCTTAAGGGCGTTTTTGCATAATTTATGGCTGCCCCCACTGCGACTGGCAAGATTTTCATTTTCGAGGAGGGGCAACATGTGGCCCTAAAGAGGGCTCCTAGTACCATTCTGGGAGGTAGAAAAGGAGACGGAAATTGATTCGCTACCGGTTTTTACACTATATGTAGGAAACTAGGAACTATCAAGTCAATCATGTCAACTGGCCTTGTCACCCTGTTACAGGCATTACATAGTAACTAGACGCATATACAATATTCATGGTGTGTTACGTATATAAATTCGTCTGGTACTAATAGCAGTCCGACATGACACGGATATGACGTGTCACGTGAACCAGTCAGTCACCACAAGCTATAACTATATAATCGAGAAGCTGTATTTATTGGCGAGGTACTGGGTTCGATTCCAGTCGCATGTATAGCAAGTGCTGACTTACCCAGCCATTACGACGCATTTTTGCCACACCCTGCCGCTTGTTTTGCGGTTTCAACTCGGCTGACTAATATTTAGACAAGTGTCAGCCGATAATGAGGTGGCGGAAGTGACATCACTCGAATTACGTACTATCCTTTTTTGTTGAAACCGCCGACACATCCCACTTCCTTCCAACGGAAGGCCAAGACAACAATAATTGGAGCGGCCCCCTTTAAAAATGCCCTGCCGCTGGTTGTTGTGGGAGATGACCTTCGTGTGACCCCTTGCAAAGCGATGTATAGCCAGTCAAAAAGAAGTGCAGTTGCTCGATATACTATTCCGACCGTCTGGAGATTATATTCCAGCTTCTCAATTCCGCAACGAATCGGCTTCAAGGATGGCCTATTCTTCCTTAGCGTTGCGTTTGTCGTTGATGATAAGGGCCGACACGACCTGGAACGAATGTCGGGTATGCCCGTTTTACGTTCCTTTTTTTTTCTGTCCCTGAATTATTGAACGCCCGGTAGTTTATTTTTTTCTGCTGCCAAATATCTGCCCTTGAACCGGTCAAAAAAAGCGTGACGTATTATGCACATTTTATGATGGGGCGAATTGCATCACCATTTCTAAGAAGCTATTCTTGGTGGGGACCGTACGACGGTCGCGAGATAGGTTCGCAGACAGCGGTTCGCCAACGCCTATCTGCAGATGGATGTCCCTGAAATTATCGCCGGTTTTTTTACAAGTTCCCGAATTGTCGACTCCAGCAACCATGTTGCCAGAGTGCTGCGGCCTCCGATACCGGTGTATGAGCCGGGTGGTGTGTCCAGCCACGTGGCAACTATGCCGGGGTAGGGGGCGCTGGTGGTGCGGGCTGGTGGGGAGCTCGGTTAGAGGAGTTGAGTACCGACCGGCTTTCTGCCGCTCCGAAGCTCGCAGTCGCTGGTTGGCACTCACCCAGGACGGGAGCAGCCGCTCCGACTCACCCCCCCCCCATACCCGGCTACCAACCCCTTCCCCCCCACCCCTATGACCTGCTGAACAACAACACAAAAAACTGAGTGGTCCAAGTGCTGGATGGTCGAGGACATGTACATTCCGGTACCGTCGGATCTGCAGCCCCAGCCGATGGCCATGCACGTGGAGGACAACGCAGTGTACGGGCGGATGACGGCCGTTCGGAGCCCGGAGCCCACCCGGATCACCACCACCCTGACGGTCAGCTCTCCGGAATCCCCATCGGTGGTGCTGCCCAACGACCTGAACCGGGACCAGAAGATCGACAACAAGAATCTGGACACCCTGGAGGAGAAGCGGAATCTGTTCGAGTCCAAGCTTCCGCAGCTGCTCAACATCGACTCGGAGAACTACATGCTGAAGGCTGGTTGCGACGGGAACATCCGACCCAGGTCCTCCAGTTTCGGGACCCTAGCCAGCCTCCGATCCGCCACCATCGCGTCCTCCGTGTCCTCGTCCGGGTTGCACCATGCCAAAGAGCAGCCGGAGCGGTTCGTGCTGCAGGAGACGAGTAGCTCGCTGGCGGCCGCACTAAGCCGCATCTCCCCTAAAAGTGTCCCCAAGCTCGACCCGCCCGAGGTGCCGGCAGAGTCTAGTAGTAATAGTAGTAATAGCAGTAATAGCAGCATCCCGAACTGTGCTCACGTCTTGGTCAGTCAGGGGTTGTGTACGTGCCGTCTTAGCTGCTGCTGCATGTGCTGTCACTTTTGTCATCTAGAGTGCCACGCGTGCTTCCACAACGTGTGCGCCTCCTACAGCCCTAGTCATCTGTGTCGGAGGAGCAACGAGGCCCTGCCACCAGTCACACACAACAAAGAAGTGGTGAGTACCTTCCTAATATTCTCTAGTGACGTAACCCCCTCGGTTCATTCAGGGGCGGGCTTTTAGAGGCCACGGGAAGGACGAAAGAGTGTCCACCCGCGGTTAATAATGAGGGATCGGAGCCGGGTTTTGGGTCGATTACCAATTCATGAAGGACACGTGGCGACATTAGGAACGGTGGTTGCTGCTTGTACATGACATTGATTGAAGCTTAAGCACCGGTGTAGCTAAAACTCGATTCTGAACTAATTTGTCCGGCAAAAAACAGTACTGATTGCTAAGCGCGACGCTTCATTAGAACGTCGACGAGTCGTTCCGGTTGCGGGTCATCACCAGAAGAAGGTGACTTCTTGCAACTAAACAAAATAAGGCGCAGTTTGAGAAAAGATTGATAGAGGTTGAGCCGGGTAGGAGGGCAATTTCCTCCACTGTATTGAATGAATGCCACGGGCGGTGGCGGTCTCTCTAGAAACATCCAACATTTTGGCGACATTGGGAGATTTGGGGAGAGTTTTTTTTCTTTCTTTCTTTTGCAAAATATTCTGGCACGGGGCCTGCTTCGTCCCGTTGCCCTCGCCTGGAAATAACTCCCAAGGAGAGGCGACCTCTTGCTGGTTTATTTGGCGAAGGAAGGACATCCAGCTGATGCCCATGGCCAACGACTGCGAAAATGGTGTGAACTGCAAAAGAAAAAAAGAAAAAAGAGAGGATCAATCCGAACAGATGTGTAGCATGCAAAAAACTTGATTTATATCGGTTTAGGTAAGCCATCTCGAAAGGCGCATAAAAAAGTAGGTGTGGCTTACACAACGCGCAACGCACTGCCCAGAAGGCAATAAATTGCATCGCCACTTCATTAAGTGTCCTCGGAGATAGCGTATCGTGCGTAACTCACGGCTCGTTGTAAACAAGTCGCAAACGGTTTTCTATAACATGTGGGTTTTTTTGTGTGTGCGCAAAAATGGAATCGATTCGGGTATTCGTAGGTTGCGCAATGGTTCAAATGGGAGGTAGGCATGTGAAGGCCCCTCGAGGCGGAATGGGGCCCACCCAACGGGTTGGCAATTTCACCTCATATTTTAACCGCCTTGTAAGCCGAGAGGCAAGATAAGACCGGTTGAGGATGGTCATGGCCATGCTTTTGCGATGCGGCCCCACCTCCCATGGTACTCTCTTGTGTGGCCAATGCAAAAGGAGAAGGAACGGTTGGGGGATTAAAAACCACAATGAGGCCATCTCTATCAAGGTCGCGGGTTGTCCAGCTCAGGGGGGAGAGAGAGAAGGGGTGTTTTCTAGAACGCCAGCTTCCTTAAAGAATAATATGGCCGGCCACTTACAGATTTAATCCATCTCCCAGCCGATAGAGTAACGGGATGTTGAGTAAGGGTGTAAAAGTCCATCCTCGTGGCCTTTTACCAGCCAGGAGGGGGCCTGACCTTGGACTTGAGCATAGTATTTTTTTTTTTATCCGCCCAGATTTTGGAATTATGATACTTCCGGTTGCGTAACTATTGGCGTAACATGTAAGTAAAGTATCGTGTGAGATATGCAGATATTAAAAGTGCCGTGACGTGGTAAGACGTGGGCCCCAGAGCGAGTGTAAATATTTACACCGGCTCCACATTGTTATTTGAGGAAATATATTCATTCCCCCAGTGCATACAGCGCTAATCTCTTTCTATTCATATCGAGAGAGGTGGTGCAAGTTATACAATCTGATTCGCTCTTATACATATGTATGATCCCGTCACGTAACAACAGGCATACGTACGAATCCGGTGTGCCAAAATAGTGACAGTTGGGTGTCACGGAAATGAGGTCAAAGTTCGATGGACCTTTTTTTTTGTGTGTGTGTGTGTGTGTGTGGTAGGCCCACCCATTATTAAAACAGTGAGCGAGGGGGGTTAGGCAATCTCCGTGGTACTCTGGGAAATCATTTTTGTTGCTTACCGCTCGGCTTCCTCTTCTCCAATATTGCCCAGGGCCATATATCCTTTCCACCCCTCCCCTCCCTCTCTGCTTCCATCCCTTCTTCTTTTTTTTTTTTTTT
>KZ538019.1:43499-85337 GCA_000934665.2 Catajapyx aquilonaris
GGGGGGTGTAACCATATTGCTGAACTAATTTACATATGATGTGAAGAAGGCCTGTAAGGCACCCGTACAGTGCCGGAGTCTGCATGTTTAATAAGGCGCCCCTTTGTCTCGGGCGCACACTGGAGGCGACACGGTTTCACTCTTCCGAATATTGATTCAAATTCCCACATGATTTGGCCCTTGCCTAATTACGTACCGGTATTGCCATCCCTTGCAACAAGACAGTCTAATTAAGGATCCTCTTTCACGACCAACACGTACGACAGGCGCTGGGAAAATTCCGCTACATAGAAAAGCAATCGAACTGGAAAATTAGGCGACAGTACGGGGGGGGGGGGGGNGGGGGGGGACTAAAGATGGCTGCCATGGAGCCATACTGTGCTACAAATGTATCGGAAATTTTTCTGTACCTATTGCTAATAGTGGTGTATTTTTCTTTGCAGCCTATCAGCCAATGGACGACGGCCAACGTGATAGAGTGGATGGCGGCGCTCAATATGTATCGCTATGTGGACGTCTTCAAATCCAAAGACATCAAAGGGTCGGACCTGCTCAGCCTCGACCGGGAGAAGCTGTTGGTGAGTCAGTGCATGCATATTCCTGCCGTGTAATTGGGGCTGTGTCGAAAGTTCCAAACGGGTTGGGGAAGGTTCATGCGATTTTAATGACTGTTATTGGGGCGAGAGAGGGTGGGGAGTAAGTTCCTAGTCACTTGCACTGCAGATGAAACGTGGTTCCATTTTATATTGGGGTACCGGTGCTGGAGGTGGCACAACGTGTATCAAGTTGTGCCACATGTCACTCAGATCAGCATTTGGAAAAGAAAAGAAAAAAGAAGAAAAAAGGGTGCCGTTATATGCTGAGACTTTCAAATGTTGATTACGATGGAACAACCGCAATACGCGCGGGTCAGCTCCTCCCATTCGCGGATTCAGGCAGTGACCTACCACCCTTTTTTGAGCAAAAACTACTGTTGCAAGGTGTGTTTCAAGAAGAGAATGGATAGAACAAGAGAGTTGGGGTTCGACACACAAAAAAAGTAGTAATGAAGCTCAGAGGCCGGTTACTGTTGGGAACTGGTTGAAATTCCCCCATATTTTTTTACTCGCACCCAAGTTACCTCGGGGGCCAGGGCTCGTTAGGCGCTTTTATCGAGTGGTCATAGGTCATCGTGTTCATGGCTGAAAACTTAAGAGGACCTCCCGGATTGCGGAATTTTTCCCAGTGAAAGCTGGCAGTCAGTGATGACACATAGTAATGGGACCAGTTCTGAGCATATCAAGGCTGATTAGGTCCGGGGGGAAAGATAATTACGCTTTTCCGAGTTGGTTTAAAAAAAAAAATCGACTGCTAGTTCTGTGGGATTGTGCCAAAGGTAAAGGGAGGAGGAGGAATCTAGCTTCAGGGACAAGAAAACGACGGTTTTTGCCCAGGAAACGGGTTCCCGGGCAAGAAGGGGTCACACCCTGGGCAAGTCTGACCCGGATGGCCAAGTTAATCGGGTACTTGAGCACGTAACAAAAGTCATATTGACGGGAGGGCAAGGGTCATTTAACGGTACGAATCCACGTCCATCACGATGGAGGTTGACGCACCCAACTCCCTCGAGCGAAAGTACGGAGAGGGGCTATAAAGAAAACAACTTATGTGTCAAATAATAAGGACAAGGGACACGCTTGTAATGCAGGACGTCATACACATGTTTCGACATGGGTTGTCTGTCTTTGGCTCGTCAGGAAAGGGAACGTGAGCAAAATAGGAAGAGGTCATTTCCGCAATGGAAGCTTGTTGTATTATTATACACAACCGTAAGTAACATTCACTAAATGTGGACAATTACTGCAAGTGCAATCATATACCAAGCTATATGTGAAGCCGCCTAGCAACAGTTCTGTACAGTCGCAAACCGGTTTGGATATGAGACTCAAAGTAGTTTAAACACATTTTGTTCCCTTTTGCCGAGAGCCGTGCCTGTGATGTAATTGTTTGTAATAATTTACCCACTTTGTGCCGGGAGTTCTGAGAGAGGATAAACTTGGAATAAAATGTGCGACACTCATAGCCTATAGTTACAGGTAATTTCCAAGCGCTTTGAAATGTTGGAGAAAAGGGGGGGGGGGGGGGGGNGGAGGTTTTTTAAAAAAAATGTAATGAGATTTGTTCAGATCAAAGAGCAAAGTGCGGCTGTCATTTGCGCAACGTTCTACGACTTTGGGGAGAAGGGGTGCTCTTTTCAAAAGCAGAAAATATTGAACCAAAGTCCTGGAATACTTCATTTCGGGCACATTACGAGCCCGGCTCCAAAATTTTGGGAGCAAGCTGGGATTCGTTATCAGTCTCTTTTGCCCTGATTACTTCCCAAGTAAGATGTCTCACTCTGCGACTTTTTGGAACGGTGAAAGGCGGGGTTGGTTGGTGTGTAATCAGAATAAAATGAAGAAAAATACGGATAGGTTTTTGTTGCCCCGCAGCGCGTTCTGGGGGAAAGATTTCTCCTTGGATCGGGTAGCACGGAGAGAGTCTTGCTGAAGCCCCCGTGGGAAGAAGGCGTCGGTGCCCCTGACCTCTCGAAGGAAAAAGGTCGTGGAAGCAATAGCCTCTCTATGAAAAAAAAATCCGCGCATTTCTAGTGAAATCCGGGTGTGATATTACACACATTGGAGCTTAGTGTTTCATTATTGCTCACTATGCACAGTTTGATCCAGTGACGTAACGGCGAATGACACGAGGGTCGATAGGACGGCGGTGACGGATGAGGGACGTGCCTTCCAAGTCGCAACAGATGTCAGAATTAAGTCTTAGGTAACATGACAAACGCATGGGGGGTGCCAGTAATCTCTTGAGGGGGGGAAAATTGCATATGTAATATGCATGGTACGTACTTAAGGACGTGGCATTAAGGAGTAATATGGTAGGGGTCTCCGGAAAAAACGGTTGATATGTGGCACGCAGGCACGTTTCTGGAAGTCCGGCGCATGAATAAGCAATATGGACGTAACTCGCACGTTTTAAATTATAGCGTCCAGTTCAACTACCTCTTCACTTTTGACCTGCCCAAGGTTGTAATTTTTGCAGCACTTTTTTTCTTTCTTCTTCCAACCGCGATCTATGCGGAGTCACGGCCATTTGCTAGAGGAGAATGGTTGCCCGTTTCGAAAATGTCAACTTGGTCCATTGTGCGGGGTCACGTCGGATGTTTTGCCCCCGAAAAACTCGGTTTGGCGTGGGTCCAGTGAGCATCCTTTTTGGTGAATAAAAAAGAGAAAGCTGGGGGGCATCCTCGAGAAGTTCTTTCCTCGAAGTTGACAAACACGCGGCCTTGTTGGGGTGGTAATTAATTGTTGTGTGGGTTGCATCACTTGCTTAATCTTCGGGAGCCGCGTAAGTGCGCGTTCGACATCGGGTTGACAGTGGCGGCTTCTGTTCGGTAAGATTCACAGGGAAGATTAATGAGTCTGCAAATTGAATACGTAAATGTACATTGCAACAATTGACGACTTGACGTGCTTGACCGTTACATGCGTTGCTTATTACGCACGGATCGGGTCTGTGGTCGGCGGCGTTTTTGCTGCCGTTGCATTTACGCCAGCCTCCATTTAGTCGGCGCCTGTCGTTCTAATTGCGCGCAAATAGCCGTGTCAAGTTAATTATTGGCGATCGTGTGTTCGAGTCCAAAAGGGTGGGGGGACAGCCTCTGGCGAAAATTGCATTTCGGGTGTATGGACGCTGGACAACAATCGGCTCCTTTCATGTTGATCAGTAAATAAAATAAATGATTTCATGTTGGTCGGGGATTTTTTTGCTGGGCTCAGGACGAAACCCAGGAATAGCGATATGTGCTGTAGGAGGGCCGTACATTTGGCACTATTTGTGCGTGGTACAGTTAAACCAAAGAACGCTCTGACGTCACTTTTAGCCCGCCTCAATCCGGCTCTTCCCGCCACCAGTCACGTCCCCGAATCGCGCTGCAAGCGTAAATAGGCCTATACTACTGCGCATACTCAGAAAACATGGCTGTTGTGACGTCAGATCGTTCTTTGGTCTAAAAATGACTGCACATCCCGAGAACGAACCAGGATTTTGACGTGCTTGATAGATGTCTTCGGACCCAAATGAGAGGTTTATCGTAATGGACGCGACTAATTTGCACATATCAGCAGCAGCGTAATAGTATTTGAACCAGGCACTAGTGGGCTATTATCCAAAGCGGCCCAGTACACGTTTCGGCGTCCTCGTGGACTGCTTTTTCCATCAAGTGTGAATGACGTCCCGGCCAACTTTATGATCCGATTTTCATAATGGATGAGCGGCATAAAGTGCAAGCCGTGGGCGTGTCCCTCTCTCCCCATATATAGTTTTTTATTCTACTTCCCCCCCCCCCCCTCTTCCCCTCCCGAGTTAAAGCCAGGGAGTCATTTAATACGAAACCCGTGCCCTTGATTACTGATGCGTCACATCGCCACTTCAGGATGCACATGCATCACATCGTCATTGCAGGATGCACATGCGTATTTTATACAACGTGCAATGCACCCTGTGTTTTATCAACCCATCCTGGCCGAGTCATGCACGTGTACACCGATGTCACCTTGTGCAGGCCTTGAACTGAGATAAAGCGACAATTCGTGTCTTACCTGGGGGTGGTCACTTGCTCAATAAGTTACCTCGCCATAATTATGTGGCCAGCTGTGTCGCATGCATTTAGGGAGGATAATGCCATTGCCCTTGTTACGTGAATATGTTGGCCGATAAGCGAAGTCAGACGGTCTGAAAAGCGATCGGGCCGTCCCTTTTGAGGGCCTCTATTGGTGATAACCCACTTGTAATCAGCGAGTTCCACTAAAAATAACAGACAAAACATTGAACGATGAACTGCTTGTCGCCCACGTCTGGAGGAATTTGATTGGGCGATCCGGGAGGGAAAGTTTATCGCTGGATTATAGAGTTCAAGTCATTGCTGAAGGGGTTGTAATGCAAAGCCGGTTTTTTACATACTGTCACCTGTTTCCATTTAAACAAAAGGGGAGTGATTGAATGTTTTTGTGTGATTGGTGGCTGGAAACGTTTCTGGCATTGTGGTGCTGTACGTGCTTGGAAGGGGGAAAAAAATGGTTTTCGCAGGAGGGGGAGTGACAAATGTAAGGTCACCCGTTATCGGGCTGGGTGTGTGAATCGCAGAATGAAACCTGTTTTTCAGGTCGGCCGAATATATTCCCACACGCAACTGCAGAGGGGAAACCAATTGGAGTGTGTTATGTTGAATACCGACCCCGAAAAGCAAGGTGCAAAGTCAGTCCCAGTTTTCCCTGTTGGATGTATGTTGCTGGAGGGCACATGTGGTGCCTGGTGTGTGTGGTTTGGGTCTCCGCCCCTGTTCCCGGCCAATCAGGGCCTAGTAAATGGGGTGATGAACGGTAGCCGTCGGGGTCAGCAACCAGTTTTTTTTGTGTGTGCCCTCTCTCTTAGTTTCTCGTTTGGTTTTTTTTTTTTGTATATTGTAATAGGAGTGGGGGGGGGGGGGGGGTTAGATGTATTATTCCAGGGTGGAAATTACTACCTCGTGTCCATTTACACCCGGGGGTGGTTCCTTGACCAAAATTGTCCGACCTTGTTGCCCAGAAGTTAATATTTGTCGAATTTTTTGGGTATGTCCACAGAACATGGGCATCAAGGATGAATACCACCAGAAGGCCATCCTGGTGTGCATCGACGAGCTATGCCGAGGCTCGCCGGAAGAACAAGACAACAACATAAACATAAATCTGGAGACCCCGGCATTTCGCCACCGGCTGGTGGAGCACAGTTTCGCCCAGTTGGAGCGGTGCGACAAGTGTAGCAAGTACCTCCGAGGATTCCTTCACCAAGGGTTCCTATGCCAAGGTATAGAGTGCTTTTTATCCCCCTGTGATAAAGTAGGTTAAAAAGAGGGCCTGGATTTACAACTGAAGTGGGTCAGGCACAATGCGGGCGTACCCGGGGTCACCAGGTGATACTTGCCCGAATTTACCATTTCCCAACAAAAATCGCGATTCCAGGCTGGCTGTGGGCCAGGGCACGTGTGAAGCGAGCCTGGAATCAATTCGGAAGGGAAGTCGATTTTTATGGTGATTGGATTGAATACTGTGTCTCCCCGGGCGTCTTGACAGAGTCGGATGAGACGCTGGATGGAATTTCGAAATTTGCGGGTGACAAATGCTGCGGGTTAAATTTTGTTGTATTTCGCACGCATACCCGTGTCATGGAGGCGGTCAGTTGACCTTCCCATTCCAGCTTTTTATTGGGCAGGGACGGGGGTGTGTTGAGTGGTGTGACGTCCAAGAGAGCCAATTGCGCGCCTGAAGTGGTGCCAGGTTGCCCGAGTTCATTCCCCACCTGTCACCAAGCCAATGGGAGACCAAAATGGAACTGTTGGCAACCGTGTCACCCGATATCTTCAATATTAAAAATCGGTTGTTGCGCAATAATTCGGAATATACACAACCCGTTACATAAGGGCCGATTTAAAAATAATCTCGCGTCAAAGTTTGACCAGTATGCGTGGTCAGCAAGTCCGGCACGTACTGACCTTTGATGCTGCGATATACCGGGTGTAACTTATGCGCATGCATATCCAAGTCGGATTGTTGCAAGCATATCAATCAGTCTGTGCGGATATGGCAACATTGGTTCGGTTTATAGGTCCTTTTTTTTTCTTTCTCTGTCCATGCCTTATCGTGCTTAACCCCATGACCTTGCCGCAACTTGCACCCTTTGGCACGTATGGGTGACGTAATGCGCCACAAAACACACTAGAGACGAATTGCATAGCGGAAACCTATTAATAGACTCAGGTATTGTCTGTGTGATATCACCGAATGATCAGTGTAGACTGGGCTGTCAGGCCTTCAAGGGCTGGTGAGGCCAACCAGACCTTGGGGCGTCGGAGGCACGTTTTGGCGGTGCCTGTACCTGTAAGCGGTACGATCGCAAGGTTTTTCCTGCGACGGTCCGGGCACCCCGTGTGAATGGGAGCGGATTAGTAATGCATTGTCTTTTCCTTACTTTTTTCAGACTGTGGTTTGGTGGCCCATCGCACATGTTCTCAAACAGGCTTGCCTTCGTGCCTACCTGAGAATGCTGATCGTCCTTCCCGGTTCAGGCTGAAGTCCGGTGAGTACTTTTTGTGTGTGTGTTTCGACATATATACCGAGAGGGGGTAAATCAATGAGTTAATGGCTATAAGCGGGCGGTCACGCGGTTTTCAGAAACAGTACGTTAATTTGCATTCTGTGGGGAGGGCCGGATCCGGGTCGGTGATTTACTGCTTTCTTCCGTCATGTCTGCCGAACATGGACAAAACGGTGCATTGGAGTTATTACCGGCTCGTATTTCGACCGTTACCGGAACACACTGTTTGAGAGAGAAAGAGAGAGAGAAAAAAATGGAGCGTCGTACATGACGTCGTGACTATCCTTGGATAGAGACGTGCAGATATGCTGTCAGTTGACTTAGGTCAAGCGAAGGTGCTTCAATCAGATATATACGCTTGATTTCCGCATGGGGGCCTTTCCAGATGTGGAACTTTGTCGATTTGCGAACCTGTTTTCTGCCGAGCAGGGGCGGATGCCAAAACATTAGCAAGAAGATACCGCGTTTATAGGCGACTCTTCGCTCAAGGCCGAGGCTTTATGCCAGATTTGCTGGTGCGGGCATCAATATTATTTTGCTTTCAGGAAGAAGGGTTTATCGCGGAAAACCCTTTGGAACCGGAGGGGTCATCAAGGAGGAATGGTTCGGAGGTCGCGGGTTTTTGCGCGTTAGGGGTATTGTTGCAGGCGCCATTCTTGATTGGGCTGGTCAATTGTTGGGTGGAAGGTCAGTAATGTGTGTGTTACAGGCTTGGATGGTCAGCCAAGCAGGAAGTGTAGGTCAGCTCGTGGTTAGATAATCGGCGGTATTTTAAGAAATTGGTATTGGAGCGCCACTGGCTGGCTTGATGACCACGCGACCTCTTGATTACGGTGGTCTTGGACGGCGGCCCAGCTGGGAGGGGGGTTTAGGAAGTACCTGATGACCATAGCTTTTTTGCATTCCGAGCAGGCTAAGGAAGAGCCGCGTGATCTGCATGTACTTATCCACGGTTTTTTAATTCGGGTTAAGAATTCAATACGGCGCATGGATGATGATGCGATTAGTAACCACGAGCTTCCCGTGCTCTTTACAGTGTTCGGCCTGGGTTTGTGCAACCAGTTTCTTCCTGGCGAGCAGTCTGCGCCTCTGCTGGTCACCCGGTGCGTGCAAGAGCTGGAGACCCGCGCGCAGAGCCTGCCCTCGCTCGATCTCTACAAGGTGTACCGCACCTCAGCCAACGCCGATGTCATGGCAGACCTGCGCTACAAGCTCAACGAAGGTGAGAACAGATGTCGCTAGTGGCTCCAGGAAGTTGGGGGGACGCTCTCGGCAGATGGCGATAGCGGCGCCGACTAGTTTTGAGTTGTGGGCAGATGTCGCCACTGGTTGTGTCCTAGATGTAGAGTGGCATCTAGCGAGGGATAAACTTTTCAAATGAAGTGGTGCGCCGACATGACCCCTCAGGGCCGATGTAACCCCCCGATGTTACGGTATATTCTCCAATCAGCACCCCAGTCCTCTGCCGCCCCTCCTGCTGATTAGATATCTCATCCCCATGGACTAATAATACCCTTGGGGGGCCTTGTCGTAACCAAGGACGGGTCCACCGGTCTCCTTCTTTTCCGAGGGGGTAGTACAACCCGTACATATGCACACCAAGGAGGAACATTTGCCAAGCTTTCCGGTGGGGGTGAATCCGCTTTATTTTCGCTCTCTGGCTAATTCATTCTGGTTTCCGTGACCCTTGGGCGACCTTGCCAAGGGCTTCAAAGGGCCCTCCGTGTCGCGGGAAACAGAGTTTGTTATGTTGTTGCGCGACAGTTTTACACTTACTAACCGGCGCTAAACTGAGGTCAGTAAAAAGCGCGGCTGATTTATTCGGGCCCTTATGATGCGGGGCTATATCTGGAACGTGTGACGTCAAGAGGGTCAATCCTTGCCAGTGTTATTATTTACTCACAGAATTTACGGCCGTTTTTTTTTTTAAATGAGCGGATATAATCCGGCAGTAAATCGAACGGGCTTTTAACCTTGGCATAAATCAAGGGGGGCAGAATTTTTTTTGCAGTCCGCTGTACCTTCTCAACGGGGTGTTCCTTCTCTCTTTTTTTAAAGTTGTTTCCTCAGAGGCCGTTTTCCCAAAGCTCCTATAACAACTGAATGCACGATTTTAGCACGCAGCCCCCGTGGCCTTGCTTCTTCTGGTTATGTCATGGTCTCCACAGACTCATTTCCCCATGATTTTTTTTCCAGCCATTTTTTGGAGGTTGCAAGGATAGGGCCATCGAAAATTGTTTTTTTTTCACACTCTCTGGCCTTGGAATTGGAAGTATGCGTATGTTGCGTGTAACTAGGACAGTGGTTTTGTGTGAATAGGGAAAAAATGGGACGGTCACTAGTGAATATTTGCACCACATGTCACCCGCGTGAAGGGCATGTCATGGTAAATGACAAGTCAAGTGTCTTCCTACCGAGATATATGTGAAGTGCAATGATAGCAAGTGTCCCAGTATCGCAAAGATTAAGCCAGTGGTGAAAAGGGCACTTCGCAGGCGGATCCAGTCGTGCAGGAAGGTAAGGCTGCAACCTTGCCGTGGTCGCAGATGACCTTACCGACCCAGCACAAATAAGTGGAGAAACTTGCCTGGTTGACCGTTGACCTGCTCCATTGTGTTGCATTATCTGTGGGTTTCTGCCTGGGTTGGCTCCAAGGTTTTTTGATTATTGTACTCATTTTTGGTTGATTTTGTGTGCTGACTGAACCGTCATTTTTATTTCAGACGTGGCGGGTACAGACCTGAGCTCGTACGAACCTCATTACATCACCAGCACCCTGAAGAAGTACCTGCGAGAACTGCCAGATCCGGTCATCCCCGTGCAGTGGTACGACAAGTTTCTGGAAGCATCCCGTAAGTAGTCGATTCGTATTAAATTACTGCACGATCAATTTGCTCTGTTTCACACTGTATTAAAGTTTGCAATGAAAGCCGCAATTATTGCTGGCATTGTTAGAAAATGAGAGAGTCAGCATGCAAATAAGTGATTGAAATGACAATTTTTAGCATGTCGGGTGAGGATTGATAATTAATAATTATAGTCATTGTGATTATTTAAGCCATGCAGATTTTCCGTTAATGCAAAACTGCACGTAAACAGCAGTCTCCTCATGATTCTATTCCATGGCTATAAAATAGTACCCCACTTTTTTTTTCAAAAGTAACTGGGTAATTTGTGCTACTTTATTCACCTGCCCCAGCTTATGTTATGGCAATACAGGGTTTTGCTTGCACATGTGAGCACCAACTTATACACACAAAAAAACCTGTTTTCCTGAACGGCCTGCCTTTAGTGCAACATAACCGGCCAAGTTGGAACACCTTGAATTTTTACAATTTGCAGAAATATTTGTCAGACTGGGCGTATGTCTTGAAGCAGGTTTTATCAGGGTTTTATTTGCAGCTGTTGTCTGTCTCGAAGGTCTAGCGTACTCGCAATAATCATTTCACTGAGTCATGGGTTTGGGCTAGTCAAAACAGGAGGTGTAACGAGAGCGGTACATCCCTTGATTTTCATTAATGGCCAGCTGAATGGACAGCGTCAGATTTGTTTTGAGTACGCAAAGGAAGTTGTACGGTGATAGGTGATGCCTGGAAATTCAGCTGAGTCCGTGTATTTTGAAGGGAGTGTAAGGAACCCTGAGTCTGTGCCCCCTGAAAACAAAATGGTCTTGCAGCATCATCAGGGAAAGTGGGTTGCTACAGCTCGTGTGTCACTTGTCCAAGAGCCTGGAACGGCCATCAGTGAAAATTACAAGTCACATTATGAGGGACCGGGAGCTGGGGAGGGAGGGAAAAAAAGGGACATTTTGGAACAGCTGCTGGTCACGATTGCAGTTCTCGGTGACAGTAAAAATTGCGGTTGGAGTTAAAGTGGTCATGACTTCCACATTATGGGGGCGTCCATAAAAGAAGCCCACAGAAGGGCCTAAATATTGTCAAATCAACGTAGCCTTGGAGTCGCTTTCTATTCCCAACCCTATTCCCAGCCAAGTTGTCGGATGAATGCACAATACAATTTTGAGTGCTGAGTGCTCTATCGCAGAGGAAATTGAAATGAATCATAGATATTGTGTGTGAAGCTGTTAAGTTCATGCACCACTCACGTGCAGTTTAATAGATACTTTTTTTTTCTGCATTGCACAGATAAACTTCATGGTTATCGTCAGCAGTTTTTTGAGTTAATGGCAATTCTTGCGTCAGGAAATTGCATGTTATAGATGGCGGGGAGAGACAGGAGAAAGAAGAGTTACGATTCTCTTCCTGGATAAGATTTCATGACCAGCTTTGGTAATTAGAGTCACTACAGTGACCTTGGACAATCAGCGTTAGGTTAACCAGTCATTGAAATGCCCCAGCAGACTTGGGTTTTTTTGCAGTTCAGATCTTTTTTTCCCCAGTTACCTCACCCAGCTTTGTGAAGGTCAGGGAAAATGGAATATATAACTACCCATTTTCTGAAGTACATACGAATATAATGTGTTAGTAGCGGGACGAGAAATTGCATAATAGTTTGCACACGGACACAGTTTAGAGTTCCACTTGCAGCCGAAGGTTGTGCACGTTTTATTTGTTCTGTGTCATTTTGGGAGGGACCAGATGAAACTCGATGGAACAGGCTAGATTGTTTCACTGGCCTAACAAACTCTCACTGCACACACATCCTGTTTTGGGGGACTAAACAGGACTGTTCCTCACTGGTTGAGTCTCCAGGGGCGAAGGAGCAGGATTATAAATTTTCTCTGCAAAAGGTTGGGTGGCAAGGGCAAGTGAGAGTTTCGCAATGCTTGTTCGTCCAGATTTTTTCTTTCTTTCTCTCTCAACTTTGATGCGTTTTAGTTGTGAAATATATTTCTTTTTGTGCACATTGCGGTTGATATATGCATAATTTTAATTGTGTTTTTTTCTGCCGTTTCTGGGTGAGAATTCTGTAAAATGTGTTTTATCATATTCGGTGTAATAGGCCACATCACCTGGTCTGAATACCTGTCTTAAACATCCGTACACGTTGCCTGCTATGCCATGTGCAAATGCAAATTTGCAGCCTGCAATGACTCAACCTCGCATGGTTGGCTATTCAATTTCTGTTAAGCACCGGCATGCAAACCACTCCCTGATTGAAATAAAGAAATATTTCCTCTTCCTTGGCAGGTATACGTGACGACGATCAGTGTGGCGCCCGCCTTTTCCAACTATCGCAGCAGCTGCCCGAGCACCACCGCTCCACCCTGCGCTACCTATTAGCGCATTTCTGCCGGTTGTGCCAGATGCAGAGTGCCCGTGGCATCCGCGAGCCTCCAACCAGTCTTGTTCAGGTGCTTTGCCACGTCTTCCTGCGCCCGCCTTGGGACCGAATCATACAGGTGGGTCTCGCCTAACCATTTGGGAAGCACCAATGTAAATGTGCATTGTAATCAACATGTATATTTGATGCAGGTGGTGTACAACACGGAAGCACATATCCGCATCGTGGAGCTGCTTTTGCTGAAAGGCTCCTGGGGAGAGACTCTTCCCGAGTTTGCATCTGCACCGGCTGTTCCTCCACGGAAGATATCCAGGGCACAATACATGGTGGAAGAACCAGAAGAGGAGAGGGCAGTCCCACTGCCAGCCGATGCACCCCAGACTCTGAGCGAGGCTGAGTGGTACTGGGGGGACATCACCCGGGAAGAGGTCAATGAGAAGCTGAAAGATGCACCTGACGGTACCTTCCTAGTGAGGGATGCGTCTAGTAAAGGAGGGGAATACACCTTGACTCTTCGCAAAGGCGGGAGCAATAAGCTTATAAAGATCTGCCACCGAGGTGGGAGGTATGGCTTCTCCGAGCCGTACAAGTTTGGATCTGTTGTGGAGCTGATCAACCACTATCGGCATGTGTCACTGGCGCAGTACAACATTACTCTGAATGTGACACTGCTCTACCCAGTGTCCAGGTTCCAGCAGGTGAGAGCTACACCACTTCTTCATGTCTAGACAAAACTTTAAATGACGAACAAGTGAACTAACCTCTGCATTGTTCTTGTTCCAGTCTGAAGATGTGGTGGGCAGCACGACAGATGTGGACAAGGTAGCCCAGAAGCTGCGTGAGATCAACCGCGATTACCTGGCCAAGTCAAGGCAGTACGACCAGTACTACGAGGACTATTCCAAGACCAGCCAGGAGATTCAGCTGAAGCGGCAGGCCCTGGATGCCTTCAATGAGGCCGTGTGCATGTTTGACGAGCAGCTCAAGCTCCATGAGAAGTTCCAGTGTGAGGCGCAACCCCACGAGATCAGGGGGTTAATGGAGAACTACGACATGCTGAAAGGAAGACTAGCGTCCATCAAGGAGAGCAGGGAACAGCTGGATGAGAACCTGAAGAAGAGGGCAGCCTACAACCGCACCTTGGACAGGGAGATGAATTCACTCAAACCGGAGATCATCCAGCTGTACAAGCAGAGAGAGCAGCATCAGCTGTGAGTACTTTGAAGCATTCTATGGGCAGAACTTGTGCTGCATAACCTAGTAACCTGTACACACATTTCCTGTAGCATAAGTGTGCATAACTGGCATACTCATTACCACAAACATGTAACCAACATTTGTTCGCCAACAGGTGGCTGCTGGGCAGAGGCATGAAGCAGGAGCAGATGGACAAGCTTCTCACTGGTAGCTCTAACGAAGGGAATGACTCCACTTGGGGAAGCGGCAACACCGGTGGGATAGGAAGCTCTGGGAGCATCGGAAGCACCTCCACCCTCAGCACCCTCAGCACCCTCTCTGGGAGAGGAGAAACGGAGCAGGAAGACACCTTGTGTGCCCACCAGGACGAGAAGACCTGGCTTTTGTTGGACACTTCCAGAGGGGAGGCTGAGCGCCTGCTGCAGGGTCGTGCTAATGGGACTTTCCTGATCCGCCCAAGTCGAACCGGGCAGTACGCACTGTCAATAGTGTCACAGGGGCAGGTAGCGCACTGCATAATATACGAAACGGCCGCTGGGTTTGGCTTTGCAGAGCCATACAACATTTATCCCAACTTGAGGAGCCTGGTCCTGCATTACGCGCACAATTCATTGGAAGAGCACAACGACGCGCTCAACACCACCCTGGCCTACCCTCTGTATGGACCCCAGCCGGACAATGCGTACGTGCACGTAGTGGCCCAGCAGAGTCAGGGGCAAATGGCTCCTCCGCAGCAGGCACCTCCCTCCCCACCCCAGAACAGGTGAGGGAGGGTCAGATGGTTCGGATCTCTCGACTGTGATATACATTATTTTTTCTGTTGTTTTTTTTAAATGAAAGAGTGGCCCCTCAAAAAAGTGCCATATGAAAAGGAAGGAAAAAAAAATTAATTGTGCGTGCCCCACAAGCCTAGTGCAAGAGCGGACATGAGTTGGCCCATGCATGACGCGGAGGGATCGTAGTTTGGCCCGTGAAGATTGGCGCCTGCAAGTTGGCTCGACCAATCAAGAAAGCATGTCTGATGCTTAAAGCCCAACAAAAAGGCATGTTCTTTCAATTTCCCCAAAGGCCAGTGATAGAAGTGAATGTGTCTCGGGGCCTCCTTCCCTCCGCCGAGGGCGACCACGTAATTTGCTCTCATTTCCACTCTTGCACTAGGCTTGATTGAGCCTCGCCTCCACCCCGGGAAAGTAAGAGGAAGAGTATCGGATGTATTCCTAGTCAGACTGAGCTTGGCAATAGTTTTTGGGCGGGTGCTACCAGAGAGAAGTTTTGCTTTATGTGGGGGTCGGAGGAGAGTCGGTGGGAGGGAAATGTATGCCACGGAGGTAAAAACACAAAAAAGAAATGTGAATAGAGGCAGGCTGTGTTGTGGAGTTTGGAGATTCCAGTGGATTTCTTTGTGATCAGTGTACTCCGAGTGTGGACATTTGTTGTTAGTCGTCAGAAATGGAAATTTAACATGCCCCCTCCCCCTGCCCAGTCCCCCCAACCACCCCCTCCATTTCTGATATTAAAAGCCAATTGAGGCGGTTTACTTTCAAGAGAAAAAAAGTCTTCAAAATTCGCCTCTCCCGCTCTGCACTGTTCGTAAGGGGGCCGGTTGTCCAAACGCAAATTACGGAAAGTCTCTGATTATGTATAGGTATTCACAAGTTGTAACCAGTAAAAAAATAATAATTCCGTCATTTGAATCTGCTTCCGCCCCAAAGTGCAGAGTAAAAAAAAAAATGACATTGAATGGACTTTTTTTGAAGTTTCACACTTTATCTCTTTTCCCCTCAACCTGATCTCGTTATACTTGTAAATGAGTACAAAGTGATGTTTTTTGAACTCTTTGGAAAGAGAAAAAGTCGTTGTTATAGTGCCAGGTATACTTGTATACAAATTTGCTTTGCTCTTTGTTTATTTTAAAAATTGTGATTATTGACAAATGTTTTACCTCTTCTTTTTTTTCCGTGCTTCCTATTACCCTACCCCTCACTACGGAAAACCCCCAGGACTGGTTATTCACACCAAGTGTATTGGATTTGGAGTACATACGGAAAAAAAAATACCCACCATGATACGTAGTATATTTCATCTGTATCCAAGTTGTTTTTAAAACGAGTTTATTGCGCCCTGTCACGTGTAAAAATTGAGAAGAAGAAACAAAAAGCGCTGCAAGTCAATGGCAGCACTTTTTTTTAAACTCGGCAATTTTTTTTTCCCCCAATGCTGTGTGTGAGTTGAGTCAAGGCCAGCGATTCTTTTTGTTATTTTTTTATCAAGAGACTACAAGAGGGCATTGTAAGTTATGCAAGTGTTTGAATGGACAAGCCGATTTTTTTTTTTTTTGCTTGTTTCAACAGGTATCAAAAGTGTAGGTAAATGTGTAATAAATGTGTTTTTTTCATAAACCATTCGTTGTTTACTTATCCCGTTGCCTTTATCAGTCAGGAATACCTCTTTGGTACAGCGGGTTTCGTTCCAGACCCCCTGGTGCGGGTAAAGCAAGCATGTACGTAAATGCTATACATCTGGTATGAAGTGTGCAATAATAGTGCTGGGCTGAAACAAAAGTTAGTAATGCTAAGTGCATATTCCGCAAGAGCAAGGCTATTAATAGAAATGAATTGAAATGTGATGCAACGTGAGGTCTTGCCATAATCTGATTAAACTGCAATAATTATATTGTTTGGTAAAAATAGATGGCATAATGACGGACAGGGACAGGTCAATCAATTGGAGCAGCCAAATCCTCCCGACGCGACGTCTGCTCTGGTTACATTCGTAATGAGCTAATTGCATTGAATAGTGTGCAAATAATGCCTCTTTGTGCACTGTCGCATTTTCCAAGAGGTCATATTTGCTGAAATATACGGTACTGTGTAATTATTGCGCATCTGATGATACTATCGCCAGCAATACCATCAAGAGTACTGTGTGATTCCAAGATGGCGCCCTTGATGAAGTGAAAATAATGTTGAGATTATTTTTATGAGATGCTGAAGTCTCTTCTGACCCACCCTGCTTGGCTGAAGCGACTGGCAGGGACGAAGAAGATGGGCGAGGGGATCAGGAGGCAGGAGTTCGACTCCTTCCTGGTGCTGGACTTTGAGGCCACCTGTCTCAAGGACCAGAAGATCAACCCGCAGGTATGGGATTGACTGAAAGGAAGGAAATGAATAATGGCCAAGGCTTCTTTATTTCAATGCCAGGAGGTGATCGAGTTCCCCTGCCTGAGGCTGGACGGACGCACCCTGGAGGAGGTGGGTCGCTTCCACCAGTACGTCAGGCCAGAGGCTCATCCCAAGCTGACAGACTTCTGCGTGCAATTGACTGGGATCAGCCAGGTGAATGCCGTCGCTCTGCCTGTGCAGTATCAGTAACCGGCAGGCATGAGATGTAGTTCACTAATCATAAATGTTGCAGCTCAGACGGGCAAGGCAAAAGGCGCATGAGATGCAGAGGAAGAGAAATTAACCGACATGGCTTAGCAGGTGTCCACAACCATTGCTTTTCACAGGAGCACCTGTTTGCCAGTAAAATGCCAGTGTTGTTGTGGCATACCTTGGTGTCTGCTGATGTTATTTCAGTAAGGCTCAGCAGACAGCTGAGACACTTGTTCATATTGCAATATTATAAGTACCGATATATCAAATGTGCTGCCTGATTCAGCTGCATTTTGCAATAGTAACTGCTAAGAGTTCGTTGATACTTCCTTTTCGAGCATAGCAGGTGTTGTTTTTATCTGCATTAAGGGCTGAATCTTCGACATATCGTGCAAACCTGCGGGAGGGGCGCGCAAACGGGCTGCCCGTTTGCGCGCCCCTCCCACAGGTTTGCACGATACGTCAAAGATTCAGCCCTAAATTGTTTTGAATGATTTTGCAAGCATTTTGACAGTAGTAGGTCTGATGCCAATGTGAAATACGTGTAGGGTAAGGCTACATTTGGGTCTCTGAAATACAACTAAAAGATTTGGCATGTGCCTTTCACATGATGTGACCATGGATTCTCATTGTTGGTAACCCCTGCTTTATTTCTCCCTACATGTAGGAGACTGTGGACGATGCCTCCACATTTGATGCCACTTTCTCACGCTTTGTAGACTGGGTGAAGCAGGAAGGCTTGCTGCAGCAGAGGTTTACCTTTGTAACCTGCGGTGACTGGGACCTGAAGATAATGTTGCCATCGCAGTGTCAGAGGTTGGGGATCCCCATCCCATCTTACATGGCCTCGTGGATTAACATCAAGAAGGTAATGTCATGGATTGATGATTATTAATAATGTGAATTAATTTATTCCTATTTTATTACAGTCCTTTGCTCACGTGATGGAGTGTTACCCACGACACTTGCCACACATGCTGGACCTGTTGGAGTTGCCTCACTTGGGAAGACTTCACAGCGGAATTGGTCAGGGACTTTTTGACACCATGATGCTCATTTTTAAGCACTTGCTTTAAACCAGTTAAACAAGGTGTCCCACTCGCTACTTTACCTGGCATTTCTTTCATAACTTAAACACGAATGAAGATATCGCAACGAAATTTGAACTGAACTAACCTCATTATGTGAGAAAGGAAATGGCATCACAACATGTGCTGGAAAAGGTCACCATATGCGTCCAGGTAGGTCTGAACATGACGCTCCATATTATGGAAGATCCTGGCCAGCATGACCTGATACACTGCCTGAATTTCTTGGATGATGTTTTCTCTCAAGGTGTCGATGGATTGTGGTTTGTGTCAGTACTCACACCTTTCAGAAAGGCCCATAAGAAATAATCAGGAGGCATAAGATAGGGTGACCATGGTGACCTTCTTAATGACTCTGTCACCAAAATATACTGAATTTTGGCCATGCTGACATGTGATGGGTAGTATGTGTACCGAAACTCCACAATCCATGGACGCCTTGAAAGGCAACTACATAAATTCAGGCAGTGCAGGTCAGGACATTCCAAATTATGGAGTGTCGTGCTCAGACCTGCCTGAACGCAAATTTCGAGCTCATGTTGTGATGCCATTTCCTACCTCACATAATGACGTTAGTTCAGTTCAAATTTCATTGCGATTAATGCGATATAATCATTTGTGTTAAAGCTATTAAAGAAATGCCTGGTAAGGTAGCGAGTGGGACCGCCTACGCCTGTACTTTAGAGGCTGGGAATGATTTTATCTGATAATACTTGACGTAATGGAAAGCATATCTGAGACCTCCCTGGTCATGGGGAGAATGTTTTGGCTCAGAAAGATGCAAAATTACCTGAAATGTAGACATGTTCGCATCTCTCTCTGGTTTTTGCTTCTGCATTCATAAATGGAGTTTCCACTTGCAAAACATACATAAACACAAAGTATAGACAATTAGTATATACATATTTACCTTTCATGGAATTTGCCCAACAAACATTCTTGTTGTCACACCAATCCCACAGCAGCTAGGTGAGTAAAGATTGACATTGACAAAATATGACACACGTTCTTCGCCCTCCCAATCACGTTTGTGATAACTGGTCTGGCATTTGACCAATTGGTATTAGTTTCTTAAATTTCCTGCCACATTCTCCTCTCGGAATGTCCAATAAGCCCAATATGTTGTTAGCAGATTATAATTTTGATAGTCACTAAAAGTAACTGAAGTAATTAATGATATTTCTATTGAAACACACCATATCAGTGACAGTATTGAAAGAAGAAACTGTCTTTCCCGATCCTCTGCCCACCCAAGTTCTATTCATTACCGCAACAAGTGGGTTTAACCCTTAACTACGTAGGTGGAGCCTGAGAGGCTCCAAGCACTATTTAAACGCATGTAACTTTTTCATTGAATTTTATTTTCCCCTGTCCTTCCGTGACTTTGTCAGAAAAACCTTCCTAAGCATGAAAAGGAAAGAAATATTTTTTAGTCCCTATTGTTTGGTTTAAAAAAATTCGTAACGAGGAACAGGTCCCTCCTGGAACTGCTCAGGCTCTATATCTCAGGTGAAGCCTGAGCGGCTCAAACACATGATGTAACCTTTTAATTAAGAATTTTTCCCTGTCGGAATATGCTGACTCAGCGTGTGATTCTTTATGTTTTCGGAAGCCTAATGATCTGAACTGCACTTTCTGTATGTGAAAAGTCCAATATTAACAATTTAGTTGATAAGCAGAAATTTAAATATACCATTGGAGCCTCTCAGGCTCCACCTACGTAGTTAAAGGTGTTTCACCCACCTATGTAGTTAAGGGTTAAAAACTTGCCATATTCACATGGGCCCATTAGCTGCTGTATCTAGTGTTTATAACACTGCAGTACTGGATTAAGCATTTCGCAAATGTTTTGGCAAGGGGTTCCACACTGCCCAAAAAATGTACATGGAGTTTTGGAGTTTGAGGAGTTTCCTGAGTTTTGACATGGGTGTGCAGGGAAGTGTGTAACCCCTCATGTTTTCCAGTTCAAAGTGCATCCCAAATTGTGCATGAGCAATTAATGGTGTAAGAATACTCATTGTAATACGGTGGATCAAACTGATCAAAATTAGTCATTTTCATAAACTATGAAATTTCTTTTGCGTGTAAATGAACAACTCATTAAGTGAACGTGAACTGGAGCAGCAGGTTGCTCCTTCAGTAACTCTCATTTTCTTTTCATTTATTTTCAGACGATTGCCAGAACATCGCCGCCATCACAAAGGCCTTGGGGTTGAAAGGTTACGTCTTCCAAGAAACAGGAAGTGTCTAGAAGTGTGCGCATTTGTCGAAGAAGAAGAAGAAGAGGAGAGAGAAAAACAGTTTGCATGATCTTATCAGCCTGGCAAGTGTTTGTCATAATGGGCGATTAGTGATCTTTTAAAAAATACGGATGAACCAGGAGGGGCAAAGGGTGAAGGTTTATGTCTGAGTTATTATCACCCTTGCATCTCCGACTATAGGAAAATAGTCTGGTGCTCATGTATTTACTCAACTGCCGCGTTTATTTTTGTATCAGTCGCAATTGAACCAGCACAAGAAAAAATTGTAAATAAATGATGTCGAAACCATGCTGTCGCTTTGCATTCAACCGCCCGTACCACATTACCACTGTGCAATGTAAGCGCCACAGGTCTCGCTACTAACTACACGTTGCACTTGGTTGCACCAAAACATTTCGTAACCTTTACTGGAACCGGCCGGTTATCATGCGACTGTTTTCTACGAATGTACTGTGCTATACCCGACCGCATGTCTCGCATCACGTACAAGCACGTACTTGCCGGTTGCCACGGGGGGTAATGTCACGTACTCATTGTTATCTGTCAGTGCAACCAGGTCAACTGCAATGTCACCTGTTTGAAATTTCCCGCCCTGAGAGTGTGGACGCAAGGTGCCAACCCGTGTGTCCTATTATGCTGTTGGCCACATTGATTGCCACGTGACCTGCCCCTCCTCCCCCTCCTATTGTTGTGGCCGAGTGTCAGTGCGCATGCGCTGAATCCATCGGCCGCTAGAGGGCGAAGTGGGCGTTCGTCGGTGCCCCCCCCCCCCCCCCNCCCCCCCCCTCCGCCCCCTCAACCCCCCCTCTCCTCCCACGGAAGCAGCAGCCGACTCCTCACACATGCAGTCCAGACGTCGCCGGAGGAGGATTACACACACGCCTGCTTCTCTCTCCTGTCTCTCTCTCTCTCTCTCTCTTCCCACACCCCCTCCTCCTCCTCCCCCCTTCTTCCTTCCTGAGTACAACAGACGGTAACAAGTGCGCGTGACACCCCCACGGCCACGGGGCAGGGAGGACACGATGGGCAGCGCGGCCAAGATGCTGGGCCTGAGCAGCGGGGCCCCTTCCGGAGTGGGGCTGGACCCTTCCTCGTGCTGCAACAACATCTCCATGGACAGCGGCGTGGCGGGCCTCAGGGACCCCCCCTACTCCTGCAACCACAGCGGACACACCACGGCCAACAACAACAACAACGTCAACAACAACAACATCAACAACACCTCGCTCACCAACAACAACAACGACATCGACCTGCCCGAGTACATCGTCGATCCATCCACCAGGACCACATACCTCAAGGGCAAGTTCCTCGGAAAGGTGAGGATGAACGGACACTAGCTGTTGTCCATCCACTACATTTCTTGTTGAGTTTCTTTCGAAATGGCGTACTTCAGGGGACATTGTTGTACACAAAATGATGCATTTTACAGTGCCTTGTGCTCAACAGTAAAATGGACAATGCATTGCTGTTGCATCCACTACAGGGCGATTCAAAAGTCTGGACACGTTGTTGGTTGTCAGCCAGCAATACGTGCTTTCGGGCCACCATGTAGTGTCCAGCAAGTAAACTACTGGGGCATTATTTGCTCATATTGTTAAAGACCAACACGGCTACCTGTGGACATTGCTGGTGTCCACACAAAAAAAATGCCGTTAATATTCTTGGAAGACAAAACTGTCAATCTGCTGGACACTACAGGGTGGCCCAAAAGCCTGGACACAATTGGCCGACCACTGGCAACAAACAATTAGATGTGTCCATACTTTTTGGCCACCCTGTAGTGTCCAGCAGATTGACAGTTTTGTCTTCAAATGGCCTTTTGGTTAACATTGTGTTAAGGAGCAACCTTTTTCTCACGGACATTGTTGCTGTCCATTCCCCCTCCCTCCGCATCCACAATGTCCCATTTGACACTTTTTCCCATTAGAAAAATGCGGATGGTCTATTGTTCTCCTCCAGTTTTGTTGTCCAGCATCGGTGCTTTACCTCGTACTCCCAGTAAAAAAAAAAAAAATGCGTGTGCATCAGAACGTGAAACAGGTCCTTTCGGGAAGTGCGGGTCGCGGAGGGATAGTAACCTTTTTCTAAGAGGAGGAGGAGGGGGAGGGGGGTGGGGTGCATTATAAAAAATGGCCGCTCCAAGAAATGGTGGCCTTGGACCAGGGGCAATGGCAGCCTCTGGTCTCACCTCACCCCCCTATACACCTCCCCCCCCCCCCTCTTCTTCCAAACCACATACATTTTTTCCCCATTGTTAAATCCGCCTCTGAAAATGACTCATTGGAAGTCCGATGCGGTCATTGTTTTGACCACTGTGGTCGATAAGAAAAGAAATGGCAGGACATGTGCCGGATGTATGATTTAATAATTGCACATTGTTGGCCCCCTCATTGCACCCAATTGTCAAGGCGTGTTGTAATACGTGTCCTTCATGCGGCGAAAGTGGGCGTTTCACGTTCCGTAATCCTCCCGGATGTTATTTAGGGCACCTAGGTCGAAGGTCAAATTCCAGTTGAAAATAGTTGCGGCCATTTCCGGAAGTACTATGACGATTTTTGCGAAATATTTCCCCCACTAAAAATATGGGCGGGGATTTTTTTTTGCAAAAAAAAAAAAAGTGGCAAAGATCGATGAAGAAAGCGGGGCCAATTTTAATCCCAAATGCATCCTGGGGTTTGGTTTATAGCCGTGGTCACCCTAGGGAGCGATAGCCACTGGGCCCAAAAAGTTGCTTAAAAACAGCCCTCAATCTTTTTTTGCAATGGAAATTGGTTGCTTCAGGTTCACAATACGTGCCAGGGTCGAAATTCACTAATCTAAACAATAACAATGCGACGAATGTAGGTCTGTGGGTTATGGCAAAAAAGTTATTCCAGGCTGACCATACCTGGTATGTCGTGATGATCACGTGTACTTGTCGCACTTTGACCCCTGTTTTATCTGCCAGACAATTACATCAGGGTCTGTCTGGAACGCTGTTAACATTAGGAAATCTTAGCAATTGTTGCTGCACCCTTTGAATGTCTTGGCTACATGACCTTTGGAAGCCAAGATCTATTTTCTGCTCCAGGATAATGGTGCCAATTTCGCGCTTCAGTGTCTTCTATGATGACATCAGTCCCGTTTCCGCCTTGTAATTGCAGCATTGTTGGTGGGCGGATCGCAAAATTTTTGATGAGTGTACGTCAGCGATTAGTTGAAGAATTTTTTGGTGGGGGAGGGGGGCCTCGGGGACAACGTAACCTTTTGGATTAATGGAGGATCCAAAGTGCGGGAGTGAGGCAAAGTCCAAAGTAACAGGCCGGCAAAAGTGCGTGCGAATACACTTGCACAACGAGCAAAGTCCACATTGTTGTTATCGCCCAAAGTGCCAATCCCTCGCGCGGAAGAGAGAACTTTGCCTTATTCTTATCCATTATTTCTCACCGTGTGTTTTTTTTAAAGAGGCATTCTTGTAACTCATGACAAGAGTTGCATGGTTCTGAGACACACGTTTGCACACACATCCGGCAGTGTGTAAATAGAATATTGCGCAAGTGCGTTCACGTAACTCGAGCTTGTTGTTGGCCCTTTTGTAATTAAATGCGATTTTATCAGATTCTCTATGAAATCTAATTAGCGCGGAACCTTGCGGCTAGGATTGCCATTATGGGTGTTTATAAATAAAATCACAGGATCGCAGATCAGTTTCTCGAACTCAGTTAATCACGCTGGGAGAAAAACATGATAACCGCCAGTACATTTGTATATATCGATTTTTTTTCCCCCCAGAGAAAATCAGTGGTTTTTGTTCACCTGACAGCGGATACAGAGTGAGTCAAAAAAATAGTTGTGTGACAGCTGATAAACCGATTTTAGCAGAGTCATTCCGGCCGATATGTCGTTAAGTGCTACACACCGTAAGCAGTCTTCATTTTCACTTGAGGGGCACCTGACCGATACGAAAAGGGTTGAGTTGGCGACTTTTTTTTCTCTCTCTCTCGAGGTCAAATCTTAAGGGGCGCTTGGGTTTTTGTACCTCCTTGCTTTTGTGCCCAGATAATCTCGGTGACCCCTTCCTGGTCTCGAAGCCCTCCTGGAAATACGACCCGGGGCGTAATGGGGAGGCATTAAATTGCTCGCTCTTGATGAATGCGGGCGCAACTGGTTTGAAAAACCACCACGTATGTTACACCAGCCACATCTAGGAGTCATTTTTTTGTAAATAATAAAACGGCATGTGTATCGATATTACTGGCTGCGATGTATCGATATTCGTGGGTGACAGCCCCTGATTGGCCCTCTATACGATTATCGATATTCATGGGTGCCATCTTGTTCCATGCGATTGGTTGACGTACATTTTATTTAAATATTTGGGTTACAGTGGATGACATAACGAGGTCCAGGTGTCGAGAGTCAGGCAGCCTGGGAACCGCCAGTTTTTGTGAGGATCATTTGGCGATGGGCTTTACCCAATTTCTTAGGGTCTGTTGTTGGGAGCTGAAGAAAAGAAGTAGGAGCAGCTGGCTTCTTTTGAGAACTTTGAATGGAGCACTTTTTGGGATGAGGGGGTGGCCCCCACCGGAGGCGAATCGGAATGTACGTGTGTTGGGTAAAAAGGGACATTAACCTTGCCATTTGGGATGCTGGAAGACTGACCATGAACTAGGGACATACGGAGGGTTCGGTTTTGGGCAGCTTTTTGGGGACGACTAAACTCCCTTTCCTTTTGGATAATAATGGGCCTTCCATGTCTCACGCGATGGAGACTGTAATTGGCAGACATCCTTTTTCTCCCTGTGGTGTGGACACATGGGAAACAGTCATCTGCAACAATGCCTGTAACTGCTGGACACACGACCCCAAAAATAGTCCGCGTCCCGACCCTGATTGCGAATCATAGCACCACAAGGCTATGTCCTTGCCGGGTAATCCACCCAGGAAATGATGTAACAGAGGTATATCTACAAATTTTTGACCAAGGCTGAATTTTTGGGGATATTGATGATGATGATGATGAGAGGTTTTTCTGAAGAAGGAGGCTCGGGTCCAAGAGTGTTGAAAATAGAGAGAGCTCCCGGTGAGGAAGAACCCATTTTGAAAAGGAAGGGGTTTGCTGCCTTTCACCTGGGGATTTTTTGGAGGATGACCCACCCGAAGAGTCCATCTTGAATGGGTAATTAGAGGTTGAAACGGGGCGTTGGCTGGCCCTCCAGCAACTTGCTTGAAAACTAGTACTGGGAATTGTGGCAACACTGAGGAATATTGCAGGTGGTGGAAACACAGCTGAGAAGGGAACAGGGAAGGAAGTCTTTGTTGGGTGCTGCCGACCTTCCCTTATTTCCCACAATGGCTGTGACCTAAACACAGGTGCCCACAAAAGTTTTTCCAAACCTGTTTTTAGGATGTCTGAAAAGCAAATGGGGAGACCAGACCTGGAGGAATGTTGGGGGACACTTTCAGTTGCGTAAGGAAGCATTGTTGCGGGGGTTTGAAGTGAATGCCCCTGATTCGGATGAGGAGAATCTTCTAGCTTGGCATCCTCCTCACCCACTCTAAAAAGTCCACGCCTTCCCAACGGCAGGACCGGTTTATATTACAGGAGAGGGCGTAATATTTTAAAACACTGGATGAGCCCTGTATCTTAAACGGGGATCTTCAGGGTCCGCAACAATGACCCGTGTGCATGGTGTGGCCCAGAGGGGGCTTTTTTGGGGGGGGAAGTGGGTCCGTGTGTCAGGCGACCATATCCTCAGGTTCTACTGGTAGAACCAGCTTTTTTTAAACTTAAAATGGGCAGTGTTTTGTGGCGATTGCGTGCGTTTATTTTATTTTTTTACAATTCCGTGCAGGCTGCCCAATTAAAGAGGTCAGGAGTCGGGTGTTTATGCCGGTACTTTTCACATTGACAGGGTCAATAATCAGCGCAATTTTGGATTATTTCCCACGTGATAGGGGCGTTGCATGCCCGAGCACAATAGACATTGTGTCATTTTTCGGACAATTTTGAAACTGGAAAGTGCAGACCGCAAGAGCGTGAGACTTACGTGAAAGTGGATTACATGTTGGGACCATGGAAGCGTAAAGAAGTGCTGCTTCATTATGGGAACGGGCCGCAGACTTGTAAAGGGTGCTTAGCATGTGAAGCAGCTTCAGAAACTGTATCGGACGTGCGTGGAAAAAAAAATGTGCCATACTGTAAGGGCTAAACAGTAAAAATGCGGGTCCGTTTCTCTGTTGAAATTGTTGTGTTTTGTGATGACCCTCGATTGGACCAGAAGCCTTGACTCGGGTATCCTTGGACCGCTTTGTTTTTATTAACAGTACAGTGGCCTGAGCGTAATTCGACTTCCTTTATTAGCTGGACAGATGAGCGCAAATAGGGCTGAGTCACATGGCGGTTAGAAATAGATATCATGTAGCTATGCAATAGAAGCCATGATTTTTTTTAAAAAATTAATTGAACTAAAGGCCTAACACTAAAAATGTAACATTGGCTATAGGGTTGAAGACTTCGACATATTTTTAGTGGGATGACCTTTTGAGCCCGTATCGTGAGATGTCCCGAGGCGTTGAAAATAAGGGAGGGATGATTCTGAACCGTGAATTTATAAGATGAGGGAACAAAAAAACATGTTGAACCGTCTGGACCCAGCCCACTTCCGGAGTTTAGTAGTAAAAATGGCATATGACAAGCCTGGTTTTCTTGGAGGCCATCCACCTTGTAGGGGTCATCTAGACGGAAGGTATTCCGGGCATTTCCGGTCGCTTGCAGGTATCCGGATTTCAGCAGGTGTTTGTAACAAAGGAAGCTTTTTTTGCATTTTAAAAGTCCAAGTCTTGATATGTTATCGGTGGGGGGGGGGGGGGGGGNAGAGGGCGAGAGATGGAATATTAGACAATCAACAGTTCCCATGTATTACATTGTATGCGACTCGACACAAAAAAAAAAGCTGTCTAGACTGCTGGTCCCGGACGTGGTTTGTATATTTGGACGTCTGGTCAAGAGTCCAGCAGCACTGGAAGCTGCGACCTTATTTCTATCGCCCTAAAAACAGCGATTAGGTGGTAAATATTTAGGGTGACGTACATGTCTGGCTGGATATGTAAATAGCGTGTGGTTACAGGTCTATGTAAATTTTCCAGATGTGTACATAGATGAATATGCGACAGTAAGTTAACTGCATTGTCGTTACCGTTTGCTGAAAGGAAGAATGAGCCATGTGTGACGCGTTCGCGTGTGCTGCGAAATGAAAAACGTTTTGTGCTGGTAGATGACGCCCCATTTAATTTCCACAATTATACATCCAGAAAAAGGAACCAGTTTTTGCACCCAACGTTTCCCAGGCAAGCGAACCGAAAATCGGAAATGTGTGGAACCCATATATCAGGCAGGGTGATTGACGAAACAAATTGCTAGCAGCCGGGTATCGACATTCTGTACACTCGCCCTGCCAATATGTCCGGTCAGAGCCAAATATTTAAAATTGGAAGAAGAAAAAAATCAATTGTTTGCTTCTGAAAAAAAAAAAAAAACATTATTCTGCACTAATACCGGCTGATTGTCCTGTGAACCCGCCTTTGAAGTATAGACCTTGGAAGAGCTCATTCAACCCTCCTCGAGCAGCATCACGGTGTGATATTCAGCACATCACAATTAGGATGCAGTCCGCGGAATTGGGTATGGCGCAAATCGGATGTGAAGCTCGTCCAAGCCTCGTTTTGCTACACCGCACATGCGTTTTTGGACTAGGACATTTTGGGGGGGATCAAAAGCGGATTTTGACACCCGCTCGTGTGTGAACTCTGCCCAATATTATCAAGAAGGGGGGAACGGTAATTACATGGGCAAGAAAAGGGGGGGCCTCGAGGCCAACTGGGGGGNGGGGGGGGGGGGGGGGGGGAAGAGAAGTTCCTTTGTTGTTTGGATCGGCTTCTCCAAGAATTTCCTGCAATCAGACGTGAGAGGGGCTATTGGATAGGGGCTAACGGAGGCCCCTTTTTAGCTGGAACCAGGAGTAATGAGACCCTGGCACCGATGCTTTTATTGTTCAGAATTTTTCTACAGAAATCTCATGACTGCCCGGCCATGTTTGATCCAACGAGCTGCATATGCGCCATGTTTGGTCCAGCAGAGCAAGGTTCACGTACTCATGGCCAATGTCGAGGCGAAAGTGTGTAATTGCAGCCGAGCATTGACTGCACTATAGGGGATTTGGCGTAAAAGGCGTATTTGCGGACAAGCCTTGAAACTATCGATCCTTTTGCACCGGTTATACGAGGCTGTGTAGTAGCCAAAAAGTATTACCTTGTGATGCTGATGCACCGTTGCGTACATGGCCGGGTAATTAGACCGCTTTGAGAATCAAAGATCTGGGTTAAAGAGTGAATTTGGTGGCGCCTGCTAAGAGTGGCGGATGCAACCTACTTGAAATTCCACCCCCCTCTTTTTTTTTGTAATTGCACTTTCCACGGCCTTCTAAAGTAAAAGTAATGCACGTAAAAGTTGTTACGGCGCTTGGCCTGTATTTGCATCTTGGGGCATAGAGGAAAAACCTTGGCTGGAGGTTAGGAGATAACTAAACTATAATAGGCGTCACGCCCATTTTGTTCCTGCTCACAAAGGATTTGGTCGCTCATGTACGTAATTGCAGTTGCAGCCTAATTACACAGGCAATACCCGGAAAATTATTCTTAAAATACTGTAGTAATTTTTGAAGCATTACATAGTTTCTTAAAATAAATTTTGTTATTCCCCCCTTACCATATTTATGGTGTACCTTAGGACTTGATGTCATAAAGCGGTTAGAAATTAGCGAGCTCAATACACACTGGGCGGTTTTGCTTATAACTTAAGGATTATCCCAATCAGCGGCATTAACACCGCGTGTTTCAGCTCCCTGAGCATTAATCCTGGCTTGAAATGCTAATGACTTGTTACCAGGATCCTCCCCAGAGTGGCTTTCAGATATGTCAGGAAAGCCTTTAGTGAAATAAATATTTAGCTTCACTATCGCCAGTTTTTTTTTTTTTTTTTGCGGCGGCTCTACGAGCATCTAATGTGATTTACAGTTTCACCACTGATTCTGCCCGTACCAAGTCCTGTATTTTTACCACGTTTTTTTGTGTGGGTATTTGTGACCTGTTTCTGAATTACTCCCCAACCTGTTAGCTTCCTCGCCATTTTTTTGCCTAGAGCCAGATGGGGCTGCCTGACGACTACACTTCCTTTCATCCCAGTTCTACCAGGTGTAATTGTCGGAACACTATGCAAGGGGTTAATGCTTCAGCACAGAGCTGGGGGTCACCTCCTGGCTAGAAGAGGGCCTATTTTGGAGGAATTTTTTGGGCCGCAGTAGGGGGTGAAATTTCAGGCTCTCTAAGGGAACATTCGTCTGCCTCCCAACTTTCAGAGACATAAATCTCAACTATAGGGCATGTTTTTTGTTTAAAAAAGGAACACTGAAATATATGTGCCTTATAGGCATGTTGCTTACATTGGCATGTCGGACGATAATCGGTCATCAGATTATCTTATCAGGACTATAATAGAAGCGGTGTTGGCTAAATTCTTAGATCCGAATTTACTAGGACCAATGGAAATTCAGGGCTTGTGTCTTTGACCTCCTTCGATTGGCTTTCGATCAGTGCTCCGCTGAATGATTATAGGCGTCAGGCCCTTTATCTCCCGGTCCTGGAGATGAATCGAGCCTGCTGTTGTAACGGTGGGGCAACCACTCTGGCTGTCGTATCGTCGAGGGTTTTCTATATTTGGGGCCTATGTTGTGTAATGCTAGCCTTGACATGTTATCGATCAGCCGGACGGGCCATGCTTTTATTATCAGCCAGACGGATTGAGAAATGTGTGTTTTCCCCCCCAAAATTATGCAAAAATATTTTCTCCACCATGTTCATGTAATTGCACATGTAATGAGCGCAGTTTGCGTCCTAATTAGCCCGAGTTTACCCGCAGATATTTGTACACGTCCTGTAAATGCAATTTTCGGCGGATCTTGAATGAGCCTTTCCAGACCAGTTGCGCAACCCATTCGGCGAAAATTTAATAACCATTTAATGCCTCAACACCTGATAATGCCAGCCAATCGCTCTTCACCCTGGACTTGATGGGAATGGACTCTCACTGGTTTCGTAACACATTGCTTCAACCCGATCGCGCACTTTTTTTTGCGCATTGCAAAAAGTTGTGGGAATCGCCCAGTGGGCAATTGATGCCACTTTTTGTTAAAGGTGTAATTGCACTGGTTGGCTGGCTTTTGACGCCGAAAAGCTGCAGTTTGTTATTAGACAACTGCTAAAATTTTAGCGCATGGGCCTTCTGGAGGAAAAAAAAATTGTGACGTCACGGATCCGGTTTTTTTTAGCTGATGTCTTCAGATATTTACGGGGTATAAGCCTCTTTGCGGGCCTAATTGGAGGATTTTAGCCTGAGGCCAATTAATGGCCGATCGGGCAACTCCAGGGAGTTGTGCATAAATATTGTGACCCGAGTTACCCGCGGTCCTAATCCCTGCGAAATGTTCCGCGTTTAAATTTTTTTAAAAGGTGATTTACCACTTGGAGGGAATTAACCAGCCGAGTGACGGTTTATATATTGCGCTCGACCAACACGACACCGTAACTCTCGGTCATGATATAATCACTTCTTAGGGACAGGTAATAGGCCGTTACTTCCTGACCTTAGTGGAATGCCCGCGAAAAAAAATAAGAAATAAAAAAATATAAGAAGCGCCGCAATGAAAGTTTCTTTCTAAAATTTATTTGGCAGAAAAAAGGTGGGTCCTAAAGTTTCTGAGAAATCGGATACTGTTGTTGCCACCCGGAGTTTCGTCCCCTGGAAATCTCTCAGGCTTATGATAAATACCCGGACAAAGATTATCCACGTGACCCAAGGGAAGCTGTAATGTGTCCGTTAAAAAAATGACCAAAACGTGGAGGCGCAATGAAACTGATGAGTGGCGACCTTTATGGCCACAGTAATTCTTCTCAGCTCGTAATAAAGTCAAAGGTTGTTGGCAGCTGACCTTCTGTCATCTCGTGGGATGTCCGCCGATTCCACGAAAAACATGCGACTAATACTTATATTTATATTCTATTCGACCTGCTGACCTCCGTCTCTTGTACGTGTACATTCCTCCGATATTTGTAAACACGCCTGTTGACATCTAGATTCGAGGTTTTTTTTGGGGGGAGGCCATCTGTTCCGGAATTACCTCTCTGGAACGGGGCTTACGACTGGTTAAATATTTACAGACGACTTGGAGCAAGTGGCGTGTAAAAACGAGCCTATTTCCGTTTGAGGAGTACCGGCCCTGATATCGAGGATTAAAAATGTGCGATCACGTTTTTACGAGGGTGTTGGCTGCGGCCTCTTCTCCTCGAGCTGAGAGGAAAACTGTTTCTCGAGTGGACCTATCTTATCCTTAGCTGGAAGTGGAAGTCATGTTAGCTACCGTCTAGAGAAGAGATGGATGGTGAAGCATCCGGATGCTGAGAGGCGTAGATAAACTGGGGGGATACCGTACTGGAAAAACAACATAACATGACATGTTAGAGAAATTGACGTCGCGCTAATTTTTGAATTTGGGCACACACAGGCGACGTGCCGTGCCTGGCAGGGCCCGGACGGAACTGGTGCGGTCACCCAAAAGCCGTACAGATATATCCTGCCGTTTTGTTACATGTGATGTGGGTTGGTCTTTTTTATATTCTTTCGTGCCGAGGGGAGATTTTTAATGATGGCTCGCCCCCGTTGGTCCTTATTTGGAAAGGTTGGACTGGCCTAAGTCTGTACTTGGGGGAGGTCCGGTTGCTTACAAGATGAGTTAAACTGTTAATTTGGGAGGAAAAAAGTACTGGATTTTTGAGCAATAAACCGGATGATTGGAACGCCCCCTGGCGGGACCGTTCGTGATATGAATATTAAAAAGCTGGTGTTGAATGTACGATCATATTTTTACGTGTGTTAATTGAAAAGCATGTGGAGGTAAATTAATGCGCAGTGTTAGTTTACACCCATTGTGGGTGTTTAGGTGTAGACTGACTCTTTTCATGTTGAAAAAGAATGGGTGTAGCCCATTCACGGGTGGAATGATATTAAGGTACACACAGGTGAGGGTCATAAAAAAAGGGCGACATTTTGTAAGCGATTGGAAACGCAGGTGCGGTGGCGAAAAATTAGGTACCCGAAAGTATGTGGACTGGCCACTGGCGGGATAATTGCAGTGTTTGTGTCTGTGCCAAAACCTCTAAAATGAGTCATGCAGGCAACCACATCCTTTTTGGCCCTCCCCGAATATGGGGGGGAGCCCCACAAAAATTGTTCAGTGTTACTGCCCTTTTAAGAAAAATGATAAGAATTTGTACGCTGGTCCGGATGCAGGCCCCGATAACAATATATGAGTAATGCTCCGAATATCCTTGAAAGACATCAGCAATGCAGCAAGAGTCGTCGTCCCGAAACGCTATAAGGTGATTAAGAATGTGCCGAGACAGTCTCCATGGCGTTAGATTTCGTTTGCTTTACGGGCTGGAATTTAATTTGTTTGCCCCACTTTTTTGCGAATTATGGCGGATGTGTACTGTGTAAACCAAAAAGGTTTTTCGTGTGCTGAGCGCATATTTTTGTCTTGTTTTTTCAGGGAGGATTCGCTCGAGTACACGAGTTGACGGATCTGACTACGAACAAGGTGTATGCTGGCAAGATAATTCCGAAGAGCAGAATCACCAAGCCGCATCATAAAGAGAAGGTAAGCTCCTCTCCGGACTTTATTCCGGTCGTGTCGCTACCCACGGAATGGAATGACAGACTTTTGAAATATGCCTGACACAGATGACAACGGGCTTCGGACCCCATGTTGCGAGCGATGTTTTGTGATAAAAGTAACGCCGATTCTTGGAATAACGCAAGTTCATATTTGAAGTAGAAGAAGAAGAAAAAAGAGTTCCGGTATGTTTGAGCCTCTCGAACGGTTCATATTTTTCTAAACAAAAGGATCGCTAAATTGTTTGCACTTCCGTGTATTTTTTTTAATTATTTGCAAGGGAGGGTTTTCCCGGGGCCAAAAGGGCTCTATTTCCTCTCTTAGGTGCAAACAGACTAACTTATAATTGAAATGGAAGAAGGTTCCTTTTCCCTGGCGACAGTCGTAAATTTTGCACGGGTTTTCCGATACTCGTAATGTGTTCCGGAGATACTGCGACCCTGGAGAGTCCGGGTGTTACTGTAAAATTATTTGCCGACAATGTCAGTACTGAACAATTATTATTTTTTTAAATTCATATGCCCGTTAGTAGTTGGCCCAATTATTACGCAACTTAAGGTGACCGGTATTGTCTATTGTGTTGTGTAATTGCGAGCGTGTGTTATACCCGACTAATTAAGGGGAGTTTACAGTTGGCGGGGTTGACATTGCCCGTATGCTGAAACTGTGCAGGCAATTTATGAGAGCGTTCTGTGTGGCTTATTAACAATGCTTGGAGAGGAACAAAAAGCGAGAGTTCTTTTTTTTATTATTATTATCATCAAGCCTGCGCGCACACACTTGCTCGAAAGCACAAGTGGGCCTGTAGGTAGGTTACGGTACCGCGTCTTTCGTCTACCATGAAAAGAAGTCCGAGGGGGAGAGGGTTTCCGGCCCTTTTCGAAACAGTGTTGCCCACTCGGTGCATTGTTGGGACACGTGTTGTCAGGTGTACTGGAGCTATTTATAGGTTGTTTGTTAACCTTCCTCTGGAATCGTCTGGGAATATTCAAGGGCAGGCACCGTATGGAAATCGGCTGGAAACACTTGGGTTGTATCCGGAATAGGCAGCTTGAATTGTAACGAGCCGACAAAGGGGGGCCGGAAAAGTGAAAGCGGACAAAAAGAGGAATCGATGACACCCGGACAAAAACAAGTGTCATTCATGGGAAGACACTTTCACCTGAACAATTAAAATTGAAGAGCGACTTGTTCCCAGGCTTGTTGGCCTGGTAATCGCGGTTTTCATTCCCGCATACCAAGTAGTTTCCGGAATAATTCCGGAGACTGACCCAACCGAGATGTCAGTGCGTTTGCCTCGAAAAATACGGAAGCAAGTGCCTTCAAGACCGCTAATCTTGTTGCGAATTTCCCACGGGAAACTGCAGGAGGAGGAGGAGAAAAAAAAAGAGGCTTGCTATGCACTGGTGTTACAAAGAAGAAACGGGGCGGGGGTGGGTGGGGGGTGTAATCTTTGTTAAAAGTTTCCCACTGTGGGAAAATATGGCCCAGGAATCAACATCTGGCGTTTTCGCCCCCCGACTCTACCACATTCCTCGACTTGTATTATTCCAGAGGGGTAGGCTCCTTAAAGTGTAACATTTGGGGGACAGATCCCCTACGGCTCAGGAAGGTATGGATTTCCTTGAGGAAATTTATAATATATATATCGAGTAAAATGTTGTTTGTACAGTCGGCTGTCCGGAAAAGTAGGAGTTAGAAGCATATGACGTCACATCGCGGCAACCAATCGAGGGGCGCAGGATATGACCCAGGAATATCGATATATCGGCGCATTGCAATCGTAATTTTTTTTTTGCCCACGCTGTACCGTCCTGATTTGAAGTCATCCACCGCTGTTTTTTTGCGGACTCCGATGCAAATGGCTGCATGGCGCGTGGAAAATTGGCTGCTAACCACCTTACATTAGCAAGTCGGACGTGGAAATCAAAGCCACCACCTGCCTGCCCTCCTGTGTTTTCTAGAGTGCTGTAATGTGACGCAAACGGTATCACGCGATGGTGGTTGGTGGACCCTGTGTATCGAATGTGTGTCCCCCTCCGTCGAATATTCGTGCGCTCGATGCTCTCATTCAGAGTTGGTTTGAATCATTCATTTTGGGTTCCTGGGAAAATATTCGGTGGGGGCTTCATAAAGGCAGGTCACTTCCGCAGTGCCAGGTCGATACCTCCGGTACCTACGTGTGTTACGTACAGGTGGATCAATTCCACAGTTTTTGGGATTAAATTCCCATGCCCATTTTTTTAGATGGTTTAAAGCACGCTATTGTGGTGTGACCTGGAAGTGTGGCAAAAAAAAGGGGGGCAGGTGAAGCGATTGACCTTGAGGGCCATTTACCCACATGGAGTACCTTTTAGGTGCATTAGGTATGATTCATTCATAACTGTTTAACATGCATGCACGCGACACATCGGAAGTGTTCAGATGTGGAAGCGACCTTTTGGGTAAGGAAAAGGGCAGTAGGTCTGCAATGTTGGTGCTTGAACCGAACTTTTTTATTGATTAAGCGATATCCGATTGAAAGTTCAAGGTGACTGGTCACTTACCCTGACGAAATCGCAACCTTCGGAGCGGAAAATATTTTCTAAGCGTATCGTGCCCGGAAATATCCCCATGACGTTTGTAGCAACTTGTGTTTTCTATATGAAACAATTAGGACGTGTTATTGTCCCCGTCTCCTCCGAATGCCCATCCAGGTCGCAGCATATGTCACCCGTTTCTATTGTGCAGTAGTCTACTTTTCCGTATCGGAAATGGAACCTGTGGCAATACCTAATTTGCAAATGTAAGTTGCAGCACCTTTTGCACGAGTCTATCGAAGTCTATCTGGGGGAAACTCGAGTGACTCATCTGGTATTCAGCCTGCGCTTTCCCATTTTGACCTCAGCCATTCCGGATCCCCAGAAATTTCTGGCTGCCTGTCCAGACTGTTGCTAACCCAGGGTCACTCCGGCGACATATGCAGAGCTGGGAGCAAAGCATGACAGGACACCACTTGTTATCTCCTGAGGGGGTTGGGGAGGAAAAAAAGAACGGGACAAACTGACTTCTGAGGAAAATTTTTGGTGTGGGTAGTCAGCAGTAGGCGTTCAGAAAATGGTGGGCTTTTGTCATAATGCGAGGTGAAGGGTCAGTGATCTCTTGGGCGATGCCTGCTTTTTTTGTGACCAATCGAGTGGGTTGACGACGCTCTTAAAAGATTCGCCGGTTGGGACATAAATCCTGAGATATAACTTATTTTTTTACGTATCATGACGCGAGGTTATTACTAAGAAATCGTGATGGACGATTTCAATGCGCGAAAGTGTGCGAATTTATAGTGATCGTTAGAACCGGTTCTTAGCAATGAAGCAGGATGAGAAGAATCCTGATTCTTCCAGCTGTGCATTGTTGCACACTTTCGTGCACAAACAATAAAATGCACTTTATATGTACGCCCTGAATAAAATAATGCGCCAAGGTGTGTAATTATATGCAGGCTCCTGATGCATAAAATGAGCGGATGAGAATCTGAATAGCCTGATTTTTTCCGGTTGTAAACAATCTGCAGGGTCAATCTTTCACTTGCGGCCCATTTGCATTGAACTTCTGAAAAGCTTCTTTTGTAACACTTTCAGGTGGAAAACAGGGAAAGTAAAAAAGAATGTTGGTGGGTCAAGTGTGTGTGTGCATCAAGTCGAGATATGTGGCACAGCCTCACGTGAGGAAGAGGGTAACACGTTAGGTATTATTAGATGAAGTCGACTCGTCCTGTAATGTTGCCAGAAATGTTTTGCCTTGGGAGGTAGACCCGACCGGACGAAAGTTTGTGTGTGTGTGTGTGTGTGTGTGTGTGTGTAAATATATACACACCTCCTCTGAAAAATTCTGGATTGTTTCACATGATGCCGCTTCCGTGGAATCAGTGCCGTCTATTCATATTCAAATCAGCTTCCCTTAAGGCAGGTACCATAACGAGTTATGCGATTTTCACACGTTTTTACTCGAGACATCCTAATTGGCAAGTTTCACTTTCCGGATTATTTGGATGCACTTTTGTTGTCAGTGCGTCACACATGGCGACCTTTTCCGCCGCTGCACTGCCAAACACTTTGGCAAACAAAAAAATCTGGATCCTGTCCCGATTCGTGGACCTTTCAGAAAACGCAGTTTGCTCCGTATGCACCGAATTATTCGTTCTGTACACCACCGAGGGCACTGCCCCTGCTCAACATTCCGGATACGAGTGTTCCCGAAGGGGAGAAGCTGGCTGAGAACCGAATCAAAATGAATCATCATGATAATCATTAGAGAGGGGGAGATGAGTACAGTCCCACGCAGAAGTGTACCTCACATGGTACAGGGTGGTTCAGCCTTAATTACTGAAATTTCGATGTTTGAAAATTTGAGACGGACATGCCCACCCTCTGGTGTCCGACTAACCGGGATTGCAAGTGGCAGGCAGCCGGCTTCCTTTTCAGCCATGTTAGCACACCATCTGGAAGTACTAGGAGTGAGTGTGTAAAATGCAAATGGTAGGTCTCATCTCCCCAGACTCGGGCGATGTTACCCCTATTGTTAGGATGGCTGGCTGGGGGGTTTTTTTTTAAAAGGGGGGGCGAACTAATCAAACCGCCCCTGAGGATTTTGGGTACCGCTCGATACACTGGTTGTTTTTTCGGTCCAACAGATGGGATGCACGCGCGACCTGGGTGGATCCTTTTCACCTGAGTGCTGTGCAAATTCGCCAGCCTTGAAAGGGCAAGGGGAGAATGAGATGGGGAATTTAAAAAAAACAGTGTTGGTCGGAGCAGGTTTGGATTGTTTCGCAAAGGGACAGACGAGTGTTGGCTTATGCTAATTGTAGGGCTCTAGATTGGTTGTGCCGTTCGTACTTGAATGGATCGTTGAATCAACGAGTTGCGTGTCTTTCCAATCTGCATTCTGAAAGGGCCACGCGCCTTCAGGTAAAAGGTCGGATCCGATGTCGATAATGCTGGTCAATAGTACGAAATTAAACAGTTTGCTTTCGTCTGTCTGATGGTTCCGATTGGCCCTCGTTCTGCGCATGCGCAATGGGGGAAGCAGCGCCTCTGGTGGATGGGAGGAGGAACTAGTCGTGTATAAAAATGCGTAATAAATTTCGGATGGTTTTCTAGTTTACAATGGAGTGATGTCAGAGGAATTCTCCAGGCTGACTAAACCCTCTTGATTTCCACATAAAGTCGTGCATAAGATGCCCCGTGGGAGGAGGAGAAGTCGGACTGTAAAATTACCGCTAGATCATTAATTGCGGCGCGGAAAAATGGCCTGGGGATGATGTCACTGGGATGACATACGAACCGGCCTGATGGACCGGAAAGGAAAGTGGAAGTTGAATCACTTCAAGAATGTTGTATGTGTATCGCAAAAGTTGCTACTAACACACCAGAAGGGCCGAGGTTGTAAATAGAAACCTGTTGGGTGCGGGCGAATTATAATATGGAGAAGAAGACGAAGGAAAAAAAAAAAAGTGGGTTGGACTGATACCTCCCAATTATTATTTGAGGGCCAAGTATGTGATTAGGGAGGGCCAATTTTCGTTTCAACGCGACAGCCTATGAATATCGAAATCTCAAATATTTTTCGTGTTTAAAACTATAAAAACTGGTTGGATTCGCCAGGTTAGGACTGACCCACCGTAACCCCAACCCTGCCATTTTGGAAGCGGCTCGAGTGTGTCATTCGGGCTTCTTTTTTTTTGTCTCATTTCCACGTGTTGTTTGAGTCTAATCTGACCAAGATAAGATGCAAAGAATTCCCCTCCACCTGTTCCACACGTGACGTCTTGCTGACTTCGACCTGGAAACACTCGTCTAGGAAATAATCAGCGAGACCTAGCTGACAGTTATGTTTCCAACCCTGTGCCAAGATGGCCGGGACCCGCCTGTTAATTAGAAGCGATCTTATATGAAGGCGCACACACTTTTCTGAGAGGAATTTTTGCCGGCCTCGGATGCCTTTGCTCTTCCTCCACTTTGCGTTTTTTTAAAAAAAAGGCAAATAGTTTAGGAGTCAGATAATGAAGTGATAATGGCCTCCCAAGGCGGTTAGAGCCGGCTCATATCTCGAGCTCACTTTAGGAGTTATTGATTGTGATACATCACGCGTGGTTGTACTTTTGAACCCAACACCGCATGTTGCATTCAATGGACCGAACATGGCTCCAATCACCAATTTTGCATAAATAAAATTTGAACCTTTTTCCGCATTATATATCGACAGGCCTGCGAATGAAAAAAATATTGAGCGTGTTATGTAATTAATTTTCTGTATATGAATCAGTGAACTTATGCACGGATGTGATTCAGTGATGTTCCGTCATTGTTGACACGCTCTGACTGCATGTAATTGCTTGCCAAGTTCATCTTCCGATAACGGTCGATGAGTAAGTAAGCTTGCGGCCGACTTTTATGTAACTTACCCTCGGCGAAAACGCTGGGAGGACAAAAGGGATTTTTTTGGCTTTTCTCCCGAGGTTTTTCGGAAGGTAAACTAAACAGCGGCAGTCTGTATAAACGCTGCGAAGTTGATAAAACCAAGTTGTGTACGTCGGATATTTTTGCACACCCTGCGGTACGTCCCAAGTTATCCGGATCTGTATACCCGGCTGGCTGTTCCACTGGGATTGCCGCAGTCTATTGGAGCGGTTTTTAAAAATTCATACCGCCATTCCCCGTTCGTCTGGGTTTCATGAATGAGACCCTTTTTGAACGGGGAATTTTTGTCCGCTATTATTTATTCGCCCGGTCGCACAACCTGACGCACGAAATGTCACACTTGGAGTCTGGCCCGGACGGACCGGTCTGCCAAAAAGCGTCAGTGAGCAAAAATAAAACGGTTTTGCACCCTCTGTGATCCAGGTATACGTCTGTACGTGTACCCTTGGGACCGTTAGCTGGGTGGGGGGGACTTTCTTTTCCTGCGTTTTTGGCACGCTGAGAAATTCCTGGCCCTTGTCCATTACGCTTCCCATGAGACAAAAGCGCATCCTCCAGGAGAAGTTTATATGTGTCTGGTGACCTGTTGAGTCAATGGCGAAGTGAAAATGTAGTGCAAATTTTTGGCACTAAAATCTGAAACGGTATCGATATTCACGTCCTCGATGTAACGATATCAATTTTTGTATTTTACCCCATATAAAAATTAATCGTATAAGATTTTTAATAATACTGTAAATATTTTTTTCTCGACAGATTGCTCGAGAAATAGACGTCCACAGGCACCTGGTGCACAAGAACGTGGTGCGGTTCCACCACTGCTTCGAAGACGACGAGAACGTGTACATCATCCTGGAGAATTGCTCAAGGAAGGTGAGTGTCTCCCCTTGACTCGTAAATTTCTGACTTCATTTCTGATACGATTATCGTAAAGCTTGGGGTTGTCTCTCTTCTCCCTTTCCAAAACAAGCCTTGGCGCAATATGCAGCATGGAACGGCCCCAGAGAGGTTTTATGTCAGGCTGGTTTTTATGACGACTGTCATACAGCTATGCGTTGTATGCAGGCTATTTTCTTCTGGGAAATCATCCGGAGTGGACTTGTTTGCAACACTGACGCGAATTAGGGCGCATCCATGATTTTTTGGGCGGAACTAATTGGGAGACCTTCGTATGTGCGAATATTGCGAAGGACAAAATAATTGGGTGTCACATATTGACACATATGTGACTTGATTCATGGATTTGCACAGATAGCGACTTTGTGCTGTCGTAGATTTTTTTTGTGGTTAAAATGAAAACCCGAGCAAGAAATATAGCCGACGGAAGGATAAAAAAAAAAGTCTAGTATAATATATAGGAGCAGCTCTTGTAAAGTGCCAGGAAGTCGTAACAGATAGCTTTATTTATGCTCGGAAGCTGCGTTTTTTTTACGAAGAAAATTCATAAGAGCCGACTCCAGCTGGGAGCAGAAATCGCGTTTTCAACACTGCAAAAAATATATGAACTTGACCTTAAAAATCCTTTGCAAGTTTCACATCCCGGGCCGGTCCCGTGAGGGTAAAATGTCCATTTTTGGAAATGCCATCGTGTTCATACATAACACATGAAGCTCTCTGCTTAGCATTTTTGTGTGCACCAGAATCGATACACGTGGGCCATTTTTTGGGGGGTAGGGGGACGGCAAAGTCCGCAACATTATTTTCTAGTGTCACTTTCAGGCAACAATGTCTGTGGCAAATTGTGCGCTCCACTTCTTTTTCAAAGCACAATCATTACCACGGGAGAAGGTCAGCAGGAGAAGTTGAAGGCCGATAATTGAGGCGGGAGAGGTCAAGGGAGATTTGTCTGAAAAGGTCGAATCAATTTAGCTTCGGACTCAAAATGGCGGTCGGTCCCAAGTGACCTACCTCCATTGTGTCCCAATGGAACAGCAGGGGTCAATCATACCCACGCTTGTCATGCAGGAATTTTTAGCCATAGGCTTAGTTGTTTGTTTTTTTGGACAGCTTGCAGGTTGCCAACCCTGGAAAATGAGTATACTTTGGTCGCTTTTAAATAATTCAGAGTTAGGTCTTAAAGGGAATCGGTAATGAGTGTCCCAGTTGGAGCGATGCCTAATTGGCAATCATGGCGTTCGTCACGAAAACCACTTCAAGTAACAAAGGGGTTACAGGTTCGATTCCCCCGACGGGCTAAGGCAGGAGTTATGGGCCGCGTGTGACGTTGACTGATGCAGGGTTGGACCCCTCCAAACCAACACCCCCCCCCCCCCCCCCCCCCC
>KZ538019.1:85425-188332 GCA_000934665.2 Catajapyx aquilonaris
GGGGAAGCAAAAATCGACTTTTTGTTTATTTTGTCAGCACCTTTCTGCCTCAGGTTTTTTGTGTCAGCTTGTGAGCCTCGTGACCTTTAAACTGGGAGTCAAACTAACCATTAGTTGATGTCAAGGTGGAATCTTCCCTTCCGAAAAAAAAAAAAAAAAAAACCCTGTTAAATCGACGATTGTCTGCTCCGAGAGATTTATAATAGTAACTTTATTTTGTAAGGGTCAGTCATAGGCTGACACTTGACGAGACCTTTAGTTTAAAAATAGATGCCGCCCCATGAATAAATAGTTTTAACACTTCTTGGACATTGCAGCATCTGACAGACTTAAATGACTATTGATCCTAGAGAGGTTGCAACGTTGATGCTTTTTTGAAACACCGCTTTTGGTCAAACGGTGAACGTAAACAGCCTTGACATGCATGGAGATTGGGTTGTAAATCCGGTTTTGATTTTTGTTGCTCGCTCTTCAGAATTTTGTATTTTTGATGCTCGGGACTTTGGTTGGTCGAGAGTGAGGATGGTTGTTTGGTACAGGAGGAAGAAGAAGAAGAGGGGGAGGTAGAGCCCAGAGTGTAGAGGACGTTGACATCAAGGGAGGGAAGCCCCCTTCTCCCCCCCCCCCCCNCCCCCCCCCCCTCCCCAGTCGGATCAATGCCAAAAATTTGGCGAGGTTGCCCCAAGATGGCGGGGTGTTTTGCGATGAATCGGGCTGGTTCGGGGTTCGGTCCAGAGATGGCGGTGGGGAGAACACACGTGGGCGGGAATTTTTTATTTATTTTGAAAAATTTATTGTGTGTACTTGATATGGTTTGTTTTCTTTGCAGAGTCTAGTCCATGTGCTGAAGCATAGGCGCACTTTGACTGAGCCGGAGGTGCGGTACTACCTGCGTCAACTGGCAGAGGGAGTGAGGTACGTGCACTCGCAAAAAGTCATCCACCGGGACCTCAAGCTGGGAAACATGTTCCTCACGGAAGACATGGTCATGAAGATTGGAGATTTTGGCCTGGCCACCAGGGTTGACAGTGATAAGAAAGTGTAAGTTCCTGTCACTTGAAAAATGTTTGTTGCATTGAACCAGAGGTTTAATTTCTGCGCCTTCTATTACAGCACGATATGTGGAACTCCTAACTACATTGCACCTGAAGTCCTCAACAAGCTCAGCTACAGTTTTGAGGCCGACATCTGGGCAATGGGGTGCATTATGTATGTACTGCGCTTTCTTTTCTAATAATAGGCTAGTTGCCAGGCCATTACGAAATTCGTCAGTGGATGCTGTACAAGACAGCTACGATGGAATATATTTTTAAGGGCGAAAAAAATTAATTCACCAAGTTTCATCTCAAGAACCACATAATTTTTTCTCATGCTGTAAAGTTGCAAATTGCTAATATTGAATGTTAAGTGTTTCCTGAAATTTTTTCTACGAGTAATAATAGGCTAGTTGCTAGCTCATTATGAATGCATCAGTCGCCACTGTTAGTACAAGGCAATCACAATGTAACATGTTTTTAAGGGCAGAAAAGGTGAATGCATCAATTTTCATCTCCAGAATCACATTATATTTTTGCATGCTATCTTATCTGTATTAAGCATTGCAAATGAGCTAATATTAAATATGCTAAAGTGTGTCTAAAAATAATTTGGATCAAGGAGGATAGGCATAGGAAGTTAAACTGGTTTTACCATTCTCATTGTGTGTTTATTTCCAGGTATGCCATGTTGATAGGGCAGCCTCCCTTTGAGACGACCACCCTTAAAGAAACATACTCGCGCATAGTGAGCAACAAGTACGTGATCCCTCCCCTGGTGTCCAAGCCGGCCCGCCACCTGATTCGCCTGCTGCTGCAGCCAAACCCTAAGGAGCGTCCTTGCGTGGAAGACATCCTTAACCATGACTTCTTCAGCAGCGGGTTCATGCCTGAGACCCTCTCACCCACCTGCTGTGGGAGCACTCCAAAATTCCCAACCTCATCCGCATTTGCAAGACCACACTCGCAGATTATTGACTATGTTCCGTCACTCAACCAGGAGATTAAGAAGATCACTGCCTCAGTGTCCACCATCAGGCTGCCATCCCCAAAAGCTAATCGGGACGGAAAAGTAAGTGACGCTGATGTATTGGCAAATAAGCAAGTCTTACACTATTATGACTGGTTTCACTGGGCTAGATCCTCTGATGTGTAACCACTAATTGTCACATTTCAGATGTGCCCGAAAGACAAACTGGGTCGCAGCCACAGCCTGAGGGAGAAGAAAGAGAAGGACCCTGGGATCCAGAGTGCCCTGAGGCAGAAGTTGACCAGCGTCTTGTGTCCAGACAGGAGTAGCCTCCTGCTACGAAGCAGCAAGAAGACATGCAGCGCTGCTGACCTGCACCACGTCCTGTCCTCCTGCTTGGAGAGCATGCCCGGAGAAAAGAAGATGGGAGGAGGTTACCTCGGAGGAGATGGCTCGGCCACCACGCCACTCTTCATCTCAAAGTGGATAGACTACTCAAACAAGTACGGGTTCGGATTCCAGCTCAGCGACAGGGCCGTTGGAGTTTTGTTCAACGACAGCACCAGGATCAGCTACAATGCAGACCGGAGGTAAGATAGTATGCTTCAGCTCGTCTGGCCTTTGTGTCATCTTGTGACAAGTTTGAGATATTGCATACCACTATGTTAGAGGCCGATCCCTGATCTAACATTTCACCTTTCAACCATTTCCAGTCGAGTGGAATTCCACGATGTTCACGGGAAGGTGACAAGCTACACTGCCCAGTCAGTGCCAGTCCCCCTCCAGGAGAGATACACTCTCCTGCGCTACTTTAGCCAGTACATGGATGAGAACCTCACAGATGGAGGGGATGTCAAGCCTGTGTCCAGCGGAGGGGATGGGAAGAGGAAGACCCTTGTGCTGCACATGAAGAGGTGGGTCCGCACTCCAACCGCTATCATCATGCAGCTCAGCAACGGGACTTTGCAGGTGAGACTTTTCATGGTAATCCAACAGTTGGAACTGGCGAGGACAAATTTTAATACATCATCCTTGCGCAGATCAACTTCTTCAAAGATCACACCAAGATTATTGTGTCTGGAGAGAAGGGTGACTACCTGGTGACGTACATCAACAGCGAGAGGCAGAGCTGCACGTACCAGCTGTCCCGCGTGGCGCAAGCAGGATGCGAACCCTGCATACGAGAAAGGATGCTCTTTGCACTCTCCGTACTCAGGGAATTTGCAGAAATGGATGGAGACGAAGTTTAGCCCTCGCCACTAGCTAAGCGCCTCAGAGAGGTACTTTGGCAGGTGTGGACTCCTATGTGATCCTCTAACCCTGGATGTTTCTTCCCTTCCCCAATTTGTAAAAGGACCGTGTGATATCTCCCCCAGTGTGGGACATTTTGCTCCCAGTAGTGATGTGACTTGTGCTCTGTCCGAGGGGATATTTTGCCCAGTAATTGGTGGGTCAATTTGCTCCCACTTCTGGCGGACACTATTTTCCTGCCCCGTCCCTTGTAGTTTCGGAACACATTTTTCCGAAGGTGTTGAAAGGACATTTTTTTGCCTCATACCTGGTAGTAATCCCCCAGTAGTGACTCCCCGGATAAAAAAAATATCAACTCACTTTTTTTTTTTGGTCTTGTTTTTATGTCTGAGACATTGTCACTACATAATATGCCAATTACTGCCACTATTATTATTACAATTAATTATTTGTTTGCTACTTTTTATTATAATTTTCATCATGTGCTTCAAAGATCTGCCAAGAAAATTAGAAAGTTTGAAAAGTGATTGAAAAAAATGAAGTTATGTTCTTGCTCAATAGCATTAGTAGGACAATTAACGTGGTATTACCATGGGAAATTATGTTATTTAAGTAAAGGAGATTATGGCTTAGATAAATTCGTGCCGTGCGGTATTGCAAATTTTTTATTATTTTGCACCGTGGAAGTGTCGTTATCATGAAAAACAAGCACGTCTCACCAATCCAGTCTTTCACACTTTATTTCTGTTATTTGGATTAAAGATAGGGATATGATTACGTACCGGTAGCGTAGATGATGACTCCAGTTATTCCCAAGTTTGGGATATTTTTCTGGCAATAATGTTCATGAAACAGATTATTATTATTATTACTTTTTTTTTCATTTATTGGGTTATTTCCCACATGCCAAAGGATTTCGGTTTTTGGCTTTCTGGAGTGCAATTTTTTTTCGTATTGACTTATTTTTGTTGTTGTTGTTGTTTACACCAGTTACAGTAAAAGAAAATAATGGCAGAGTCCAAAGAGCAAGTGCATTTAATAAGAGCAAATCATGATGTTACCTGGAATTGCAGTGACTTTTTGGAGAGAAAAAAGAGTGGCTTACACATTTCATGGGTGTTTTTTTTTTGTCACCAGTGCCTTGTTTTTTCATGTGGAAAAAGTTCTTTTGTTAGCAATACAAGGCGTTGCATGGGGAAAAAATGCTGGATTTTTGTGAAGCTGCGGCAAAAGGAGACGTGAAGTGAAACTGCTGTATTAGTTGATGTATTACTGTAATTTGTTTTTTTGCTGCGTACGTCTGGAAAAAAGCAAGGATATGCGACTCCCATTGTTATTACTTGATATGCATGGCCAGTTGCTCATCCGCAGAGGCTACATAAGAGCCTTGGGCTGTTATTTTTTTATACATAAGTTTGACCCCTATGCAAATTTAACTGGATCCAACATGTCTTGATCTCACCATTTTTTGTTTTTATTATTATTAATTATTATTTTTGCACCCTTTCTTGGTGGTTGGGCTTGTTTCGTTTGTTGATGTGTTTGAAGTATGTTTTTTTTTTTGATCCGGTTAACCATTTCGTTTGGGTTTGTCACGTGTAATTTCGATCTGAGCTCGTATAAAAACCCTATATGGATAGTGTTATTTTGCACACCCGTATTTTTTTTTTGCGTAATCGTGGTCTTCCTTGTTAGGCTAGACTGTGTTTTTTGCCCTTGCTATTGTTTTGTGTTCATGTTTTGTTACCTCTGACTTGCCAGTCTAAGTCACCAAAAAGATCGTCATTGTATATAACTGAAAGAGAGAAAAGGGGGAAGAAAAAATAAGTAATTTTTGTAGTGAAAAAACACCCATTTTTTCTTGACTTTTTTTTGCTTTGCATCCGAGCGTTGTAAATTTTTCATAGTACCCGATGCAATAAAAAAACAGCCAACCACAAAACACGACCTGTTGTTATTTTTCTTTGGCAGGGTGGTTGACTTGCCTTTTGTCAAGTGATGGCGGGAGATCATGGAGCAGAACTTGGAAACAGTAAGAAAATTTTTTGCATTGTTTTTAATCCACTTATGGCAATAGTCGGTTGTACTCGTGGAAAAAAGTACTCTTCTTGATCCCATCCCAGGTTTTGCTTGCGTAATGAAACCAATTCTTCTCGTTCAGCGGTGTGTAAGTCAATGGATTGAGCATGATTCCAAATAGGCTGTGGCGGAGGTTGTCCAATATCGACTTCATTGTGTCGTGTCCTCTGAACTTGTCACTCTTTTCTTCGTCCTCTGGAACCAGCACTAGGTTAATCTCATCTCCGTTGAGCCCGCTTCTTAAAATGAGCCTAGATTTTGCAAAACAGTGTCCCAACATGTCTTTCAGCTCGGTGTACCTCGCCGGATTAAAATCGGGGGTAGCGCAACGGTTGTTGACAAAGACGACGTGGGGAAAGTACTCGATCACTTCCTCATCCTGGAATGACGCTGCAGTGGCTGGCTTCAGCATCTCAGAAGAGTGCAAGAAGCGAAAAAAGGTAGGGTCTGGGCCAGCGTCCTGGACAGCAATCACAATATGGCAAACAGACATGATAAAAGCTGCCACCTGCAGCGACTGGATTTCAATCCCCGACTCCGTTGGTGCCCACTCCAACAACGTCCCGTGCTTCTTGTCTTGCTGCTGCTGAATGGCCTGATCCAGTATAGACGGCGACAGCACCGGTTGGGTGTCCAACACTATCATCCGGTGTGGCGTTACGAACGCGTCGATCCCGACAGTGCAATGCAACGCCTGCTCCTGGATAGCTTCCGACTGCACTTTAAACACAGGGCTGCCAGCTATGTTCGACATGATGGTGGACTTCCCCACACCTTGCATGCCTATACACCCAACCACAATAAAATCCGACTGGTCCATCAGGTATTCGCAAATCCCGTCCTGCAGCTGCATGGAGTCGTCCAGCAGCTTGACGCACGATTTCATCCGCACCCTCGCTGGCTTTGGGTCAGGCGGCGCAGGCTTCGGGGACAGCAGCTGGTAGGTCTGCTCCGGCTCCTTCCTCTGCACCACCGTTCCAGGCGATATGGCCCGCAGCTCCCCCTCCCTGCTCTTGAGAATGAACGTGGGCTGTATTGGCGCATCGCTGGTGGCGGAAGACCTGCCTGACGCAGACTCCCTCTCCTTGTGCTCTCTGTTGTTGTTGCGAGGCGGTGCTTTGGCCAATATGATGGGGCGTGGGCCCATGTTCTGGTTCACCGCTTTTCCCTGAAACATTGGTACCGGTAAGTAGCCTGCATCTCATCGCTAAGTACATCCAACCCGAGGGGCTAGTCACTTTTTGATACCATACAGTGTGCAACTTGACGGACTTCAGTCTCGTACGAAAGACTTGGTAATAAGTGGCTAACCCCTCGATCCAGCCGGTCAGTACATCCAACTGGTAAGTACAAAAGCGTGTAATTGGGGTGGTGCATGGTACAGTAATTAATGCAATTACCTTGTTGTACATGTTGAGTAAGTTCCCCCAGCAAACTTTTTGCCTTGCTTTTTGGTGCAGTGGGAGTTATTGTTTCCGCTGGGCGTGGACAGATGGCGGGAGAATCGCGACCCAAATTTTGCGAAAAATTAATGCCTGGCAGTGCCTGGCGAGTTGCGAAATTGGGATGTGAAAATGTGCTAAAACGTGTGGGTCCTAGAGTGACGACCAGTGCGCGTGTCGACGGGGTCGTCGGGGATAGTATCGCCCACTCGCCCGCCCGCCAGAGGGAGCCACTGCAGCAGGGCAGCAACTAGACGACGACGACGCCTGGGGCAGCAGCAGAGGACAAGGAAGAAGGAAGGCGTCTGATGGCGTCGCACTTGTCCGAGGAAGAGTTCCAGAGGCTGCAGGTATCATCGCCACAGGATTTGGCACATGGACATTGCCTCATTGTAGAGCACTGAATCACATGCCATTATTGTTCCAGGCCCAGCTGATTGACCTCAGGACTTCCAACTACAGCCATGAGGAGAGGGCCAGGAAGTACTGCAAAGGTACGCATGCACCGCTGCAGATTATTGTCTTACACGTACATAGAAAGTGGTACCACAGGACAATGCGGGTAACGTCAAAGTAAAGGTAGCCTCGTTTGTGGAACCTTTCTGTGTTAATCTCCATCTGAAGCAATAGACGTGCTGCTTCGTCCCATCGGCTTACAACTCATGGCTACGGGAGGAAATTATCAGCATTCCCTTGTATATTGGCATTTCAGTACAGCGATCAGGATTTAAAGTGTGGGTTGAAAGTAGGGGTGCTGGTAATGCTGCTACCTGTCTTATTGTAGGGTTCTCTGCTTAATAAAATGTTGCTAATAAAATTGTTGGAAATGGCTTGTGACTGTTACATGGCATGAAAGGAGGAACTTGCAAGTAGATTAGTATAGTAAATCTGATTATCTGTTGTGTGGAAAGAATTGCAAGGATTTAATTGCAACCGCAGGATTATATGATGTCACTCGAAAAGATTTAAAGCACTCTGGGACTGCTTAGAACACTAACACTCAAGGCTGATAGTAATCACTGACAGGTATCATTGTGGAAGACCTGTATTGTTCAAGGAATGAAGGAACTGACTTGTGGACCTTGTCTTATAATCAGAAATCGAAGACCTTCGCATCCGCTTGGATGGCTCGGAACGAGAACGGGACAAGGCTCAGAGGATCCTGTCCCGCAGCAAGAAGGCTCGGGATGTAGAGCTCCTCCTGAATGACAACGAGTGCCTCCAGATGAAGCTGCAGAACCAAGAGGATGAGTTCCGCCTGCAGAACCAGACCCTGCTCAATGAGCTATCCAGTCTGGTGTCTGCCAACGAGAAGCTGGAAAGAGAGGTGGCAGGGCTCAGAAGAGACGGGAGAGGGGAGCAGGTCGGGGAGGAAGAGAGCAGGCGACTCCAGGCAAGGGTGACTGCACTGGAGAAATGCCTGGAGGAGGTCAGGGAAAAGGGGAGGGAGGAGGCTGCCAGTCTCCGGCTGGCTCTGGCCGAACTGGCAGAAGTCAACCAGGAGCTGCAGAGGAAGGTCAACTGCGGGAAAGGTGCTGTCGTTGGAAGTGGAGGGGAGGCCATTAGTGGAGATTTGGGGTGAGTTGGGCTCAAACATTCGTGCTGCTGTTACGTTTAATGCATGTTATTAACGTAGATGTTTCCATATTGTCTGCAACTTACCAGGTTTGCCTCCTAAAAATATTTCATGCATCTTTCATGTTTTCTGTCTCACAAACCTTGACATCTGGCAGTAATTTTTAAATCCTGCATGTTTGTATTCCTGCAATGTGTAGATGTGGTTTGCTCATGCGAGCAATACAGTGTTGTACATGAATTAATTACCAGTTGAATCGTGGTTTTTACTGGAGCGGGTTCAAAAACATGGGTCCTCCCACACTTCCTCTGCTGATGTCATCGCAAGCTGCACAATAGTAGAGAAGATAATGACTATAAAATGATAGCCATGCATGTGCAAACAAGTGATATACTGTAATCAAGCAGTTAATTATTGAGAGCATATGAAAAATGTGGAAAGCTTGACAAGCTATTTTAAAAAACCAATCTCAACTGTGGTGTCTTTGTAAGCTTTTCAGGAGAAAACCTATCCAAACGTTGTTGACAGTGCGTATCACACAGCACTCTTTACAAATGCCCCTATTGCCAACAGCCACCTGAAGATACTGATATGAGATGAAGAAGTCACTGTGCTGTTATTATTACTTCCGCATATCAGGTTTTGGGTAATCATGGACTGACTTATCAGTCTCTGCTGATAAGCTAAATAAATTTCATGGCCAACTTGTCAAAATAGAGAAATCAGCTGCAGTATTTTTGATACAATGATATATAGTCGATTAGTCGTCTGTGTAATGCGAGTCTATGATGTTGCAGTTAATATTGAAATTTTTCCCATTTAAATGGTTTGTAATGAAAGTGTCCTATATCTACTGTATATTCTCCTGCTGCTGATGAGTTTTTTAAAACATATTTAAAGTAGGTTTTGGCAGCACTATTTCATCAGACAGTAGTGTCACAATCCCTGGCAGGTGAGTTGGCCTTGTCCTGTTGTCTGCTTTTGTGTTTGTAAACATCTGCCTGGCAATAGCTGTTGCATATGTGCATAGTTGACCTTCTAAGTGTTGCAAATGCATGCTATTCATGCTTTTGCACCTGCAAATACAGTTCTTGCATTTCAATATTGGCATCATACAGTTCTGCAACAGTGTCAAATTTTAAATAGCTGTAATGAGTGATAAACTGATGATTTTTACCAGAAATGTTTACAAAACTGTGCACAGAGAAAATCCAAATGTTTGTGTCATCTGCCATTAAGTGTTTGTGGCTGATTTTTTTATTTTTTGCAACTGTATGATCAGTATGTTAAAAAATTATTCTACATTCTATACTTAGTACTTCCTGTCATCATTACCTGCCTATTGATTTCTGCATTTTGATACATTTGATATTGATTTTACAGTACACCCACTTGATATGGCTGTAGGGGCATATTGTATTGATTTGATTTAAACATTCATCCTCTCTTCTTGTAACGGACACCATTGGGATTGGCTTCAAATACATGCAGTCACATCTGATGTCAAGCTCATTAAAGGATGTAATTAAATGTGACAATCTTTCTGCATTAGTAACAATGAATGGAACTAGGAAATTGAACCTAGTACAAAAAAAATGTAAATGTATTGTAAGCAGTGTACAAATTAAACCTTACCCTTTTTTTTTCTTTCTGCAGGACACCGAGTGATGATGGTGATTTTGTCCAGGTTGGGGAGTCAGAAGTAAGCTATAGACGCCAAAGCATGTCTACTCTGGAGGCTCTCCGTCAAGCAGAGGATCAACTGTCCTCATTGTCCAAGGAGGTGTCTCGCATGGAGGACCTTAAATTGGAGTTGTCTGCGGAGAGGGAAGAGAAGCGTGTGCTGAGCTGCCAGCTGGAGTCACTGAGCTCCCAGTCGGAGCTGCTAAAGGCCAAGCTGGAGAGGAAGCAGGAGAGTGTAATGAGTCTGCAGGAGGAGAAGGAGAGAGCCTTTGAAGAGGTGCAGGAAGCAAGGAAGAGGGTCGAGGAGTTGGAAGCCGTTGTGGAGAGTGGAAGGGAGGCTGTCAGAGGAGGCGAGGAGGCCATCAGGAGAGAAGCAGAGGCTACAGCCAGGCTCAGGGAGAAGGAGGCAGAGTCACAGGCATTGCAAGGAAAGGTGCAGACCCTCCTGAAGGACTTGGGGGACATTCAGGTGGGTCTTTTGGAAGATTTGCAGTTTGGTGGACTGTTACAGTGCCTGTGCAATGATCTGGTGTGATTTCTAGGCAACAGCAGACCAGCGCCGGTCAGTGCTGGAGAAAATGTCCGAAAGCTTGCAGCGCACCAACGAGGAGCATGCATCACGCTGCCGCCGCCTAGAGTCAGAACTGGCGAAGGCACAAGCCGAGCTGATGGACTTGCTTCGCCTTCCTGCAGAAGTGGCCCGCCTTGAGGCTGAACTTGCAAGATCCGAGTCCACCAACCAAGAGTTAGTGGCCAGAATAGAGGACATCCGCTGTGAACTGGATGACAGGCAGAGGGAGCACGAGGAAGAGCTAGACCGCTGCCGCCTAGAGCTTCAGAATGCTCAAGAAGACTTTTATGACCGTGAGCAAGACTTGAAGACAGAGATTGAGTTAGTGCAGGCGCAGAGAAGTGAATTTGAAGAGGCTGCCAGGGCTCTCAGGCAGGAAGTATGATGCTGACTAATTATTATTACGATGCAATTAATGATCAAGCATTCATAACACTGTTGGGCAATTGAATAACGGAATTTTTGTCTTCTCAGGTGAGGGATAGCTTGGAGGAACGCAGGCTGCATGAGCGGAAGGGAGCATCAATTCTGAAGGATCTGAAAAGGCAACTTCAGGCTGAGCGGAAAAGGGGAGAGAAGCTGCAGGAGACTTTGAAGGACGTGCTGAGCAAAGGGGTGGGAGTCGGGGTCGGGGTTGCTTCAGGGGTCGGGATGACTGCAGCTGACAACGACGCATGCTCCATCTCCTCTTGGAGTCTCATGAGTGGAAATGCTGATCACAAGGATGGGAGCTTCTCAACTGGGTCTCCCTCAACTGTTAATGGGAATGTGAGTAGTTTCTCCAGGCACCGTATATGTAACATTTTGCGCTCTCCGTTGTGCATAATGGGATGTGATTGTCACATGTGAGATGCTAAGAATTCTTAAGTTAATTCAGTGTCCTTCCGCAGCACTCACCGTCCATGGAGGAGCTTGACCTGGAGCAGGAGAACTTCAACCTTCTCTCTCGCATAACATCGCTACAGCAGGATAAGTGGGGCATGGAAGAAAGGATAAATCACCTGGAGCAGAGCAATGCTGCCATGGCAGAAGACATCATGCAGAAGAGTGCCCTTATCCAGTTCTACTGCATTGATGGGAGGGCAGGTCAGTCTCTTGTGCGCTGCACACTAGTAAAAGTTGTTGCTCTCCATATCGGAAGTGCAATAATTCACAACTTGAAAGTCCAATTTTCGACAGGTGTCCCCCCAAGTCCCCACAGCGAGAGGCTGACTGTCCGTCGTCTAGTAGAGTTTGTGAAGAAGGCTGGAGATGAGAGCGTGAGGGAAGCCAACCAGAAACTGCAGAGGATGCTGGAGGACACGCTGACCAAGAATATGCACCTACAGAAGGAGTTGGAGAACCTCTCATCCGAGGTGGTCAGGTTAAGCAAGGTCAATGCAGGCCAGCCCTCGTAAAAGAGAACACTACTGTCCATTAATTCCACTTAAGGGCCTAGGCACATACTATTTATTCCAGATTAGTATTCATACTCAATGCAGTTCATGCTCGGCAAGGTTGTGGAAAAGTCCCAATGGTAACTTATAATAATTAGGGGATGCCTGTTATGTACATGATGCAATTTTGGAAGTGTGTTTTGCAGGTACTTTGTACTGGTGCAGGGAAGAGCTGTTCGACAGTAATGGGCATGATTTGCCTAAAGCCAAAAATCCGTCACCGATGTTAGTTGGGCCCAAGAGTACACAGTTGAGGGACGTCAGCAGTTGTAGGAGAGGTGTAAAATGTTCCAAAATTACATAATGTAACATATGGATCGTCAATTTTTTCCATGTTATTACAAAGTTTCTTTGAGGTGCTCCATAGGAATTTATTGTGTAGCTAATATTATTTCCACCATAAATATGAATTGAAACGTGGGAATCTTTCGTACTTGGGATTTTATCTCTTAACTTTTTCCTTGCCAAAAGTTTGAACTTCCACATTGTAATGAAGTGTAAAAGTTATGCTGTTTAAGAAAACCACTCTGTGGGTTCATTACATGGTTGTTTTTGGGCCCTCGGGAAGTTCAAACTTGCCTCCAGGAAGTATGTTCTAGTGTAGCTTTCTTGTTCACTCACAAACTTGACACAAATCAAACACAATTTTAAAAGGTGTTGGGTTCACAATTTTTTTTCCAGCATATTACAATGAAAGATACTGGGGGTAAGGCACGACCCTTGTTTAGGTGTTTGCTGTGGAGGTTTGTAAAGTACGTACTTGGTTCTTGTTACGTCGGGACATCCAACGTGAGGATGAGGTGACCCGTAGGGTAGGGGCTAGGTCAAGTGGCAATGGTGCTCCTTTTGCCTTACCCTTGGTGGAAATTCCTTGAGATTAAGCTAGAGAAACTATGGGAGGAATGAAGCACTGAAACTGAGAATCTGATCAGATGTGGGTTATTCCTCCATATGAGCTTTGTGTTACACTGTACCATTTGGCTTCCTATTTTGTCTTAGGTGCAGTTGCATCATCGATAGTAAACCTGGAACAATGGATTAATCTTTTGTGCATAACGTGGATGAGCCACTAGTTCCGGATTTACCATCCATCACACAAATGCCAATATTGCTATTGTTTCACTAGTTTTTAAATATCTCTGATCAGATCTGTTTGTATGTAAGCATTTATTATTGCTTAATTTCCACTGGCATACGGAGCTGATTTTAGTGCAATGGTAAAATTATTATTGCGAGAAATTTGTGCAATTTTTTAAAGGTACATGAGTCATGTTTATGTCAAATTGTACAGTTATTTTGTGCTATTACAAGAACTTAATTTTTGATGCATCGTCTTCCATTGGTTAATTAGAGATATTGGTTTTGTCTTAACTGATTAGCTGAAGTAATGTTCTGAGGAAGCATAACACAGCCTTTTGCAGTGAAATATGCTTTCATCAAACTTGTACATGCTTGCGACCATTTTTGATCCATCAACAAGAACATAACTAAGATCAAATGCACTTATGAATTGTAACTAATTATTCTTGCACCCTTTTTTTGTCATTTCAGTTTCTTGAGAATGAATTTCGCAATACTTCATTCATAGATACTACTTTTTTTTGTTCAGAGTAATATATTTGTAATTTTATGTTGACTTTTTGCTTGTTTTTTGCAAGATTATTCCACATGTCCTCGTACACTCTACTTTTGTTGCATTCTTTTTCACAAAAGGAAAGGGTGTTTCCAAAAAATGTGTTGTGATAAGCTTTTATTTCCCATGCATTTTTTTCTGGTAATAAAACAATCAATAAAAATATTTCCTGTGATTGTCACTGTGATTGTCCGTAGTCCCCTCCTCCTCTTTACCCCCCCCCCTCCCTCCCCCAAAACAACAACAAAAATCACCAAGGCCTCCAAATGGGGCCAGACTCGTCAGATGCACCATCCCTTATCATCCTTTGAGCCAACTTGAACTTCACTTTGAAGGGAATGCAGGCCAGACTGGCAGCAACAACAGGCCTCTGCTTCTGACTCTTGCTGTCAACCGTGTGAGTGTTGCGTGCTGAGACCAGTTCTGGAGGAGGTGTTGAGGACGCCGGAGGTGGTAGCCCACACCTTAGGTGCTCCAGAAGCCGTGACTGCATCTCCGATGGAAGGCGATCGGAGTCGTGGACAAACCGGGTGACTTCAGACACACAGTGGTGGTATCCCGCCTCAAACCGGCCAAGAGATTCAGATGTGGGTATGTTCTCTGTAACAAGCGACATGTTGAAAGCATTTTTGCACTAATGTTAGTGGAACATGCAACTGTCAAATGAGTCTCATGGCAGCAGTTCCATTTAATTATCCGGGTACCCACCAGAATTCCGGTTGCTGATGTCCCTGACGAACTTGACGGTCATCTCGAGTATGTCCGCCTTTTCCAGCTTGTGCCTCCTGATCTTGTCCGGGGAATCCGGGTTAATTGCGGAGAGAGGCGCAGACTTCTCCTCATTGTCCACCGATGAGTTGTAGCCCAGTAGAGTCTTGAGCTCCTCCAGACAGCTGTTGATTCTAGCTCTGCGACGCTTCTCAATCAGAGGCTTCGTGATCTGCATAGCACAATAATTAGTCAGAGATTGATATATTAATAGGACTGCAACAGGTTGATTGCGTGTTGACCGCTTCATTTGCTACACGGCCGACTAATAAACGCTGAAGAATCCTGCTAAGGGCCTGTCCTAACAACCCAAATTGGGCTTCTAACAAGCAATTCAGCCCCATTTTTTTGGGGTGTTTGGTCCTCCCCAATTTTTTCTCCCTTGATGTCTTACCATCATAAAGCTCGTGGAAAAAGAGGCATCTAATGTCAACAATTGGGCGCCAGTGGTCCTAAACTAACCTGCGCGCCAGACACCTGTCCTCAAACGTGTCCTTATCAACCCCCCCAAAAATTGTGGGTGTCCCTGGTTCTAATGAGGAGATTCCGAGATGAGATCTGGAGTGGGACAAGGTCAAAGAGGGCCTGTTTAGAAGCTTGTTTTCCGGGGGCTGTAATATTACGTGAGCTCTTTTAACTTCCTATGGAGCCAGCCAGCCATCAAGAGAAGGGAAGCCTCGGGCTCTTTGTTTGAATATGTACCCAGTGTAGGTGGAGGCTTCATGCTCCAGACATTTTGACCTGCATGAAAATGTTGGGAAAAAATGTGCAAGGTTATGCATAAATTCGTTTCTTTGAATTGTGACGGTAACAGTAGCGAACTATTGCTTTCGTCGAATATGAAATGTTGGACAGAACATGCTGGGAAATATTTAATGTGTTAGATATATACAGATATACTCGGATGCCATTAGCGTATAGTTACAGCACGCGCCATTTAAAATAATACAGTTAAGGTTCAATATCGTTACTTGGAAAGTTATACTCCAATGGCTTTCCCGCATACTGTAATGGCTATTGTGTCTACTGAAATCTGCTGTCTGATGAGTCTCATCGTTTTGATGCAATACCAAGTCCCCCATAGTTGTGCGATTTAAAATTTGACTATTCATTTCTCTTTGATGAAAACTACTGTTTTGTCCTATGTGTACTGTGCAGCTGCAGTACTTCACGCGATAGGCCAAACTCGCATGAATTTTTGATGTACGTTACAGGTGACTATAGCACAAAACTCATCAACGTACACAAGCTATACCATTGAAATGAAGGCTCTCATGTAACCTATAGTACTCAAAGCTACAAAATATTTGCACTGAATCTGAAACAGAATGAGCCAAAATGACAAGTCCTTTCCTTGATCTGTGATATGACAGCTGAATCTATGATCTTTGATGTCAATATTGTAACACAAGCACCAGCCTTTGTCATTCATTTTCTGCAAATATACGTCGATCGCAATTTTATTTGCACTCCACTGTAAATGAAGTGCTATCGCTATGAATATCCTGCGCTATACGTATTAAAAAGACCCTCCTTCAAGTTTTGTATACGGTTCTCGATATTTCTGAAGGATGCAGTGAATAGATGGTGTCGAGTTCCTCTCGCGGTCTGAGCAGGGTTTTTGTGTGCATTGGATTGGACACCACCCGGACCCTGGGTTGTTTGCGGGTTAGTGCTGGAAATGGGGTTTGCAGAAGAGGTGGTTAACAAACAATTAGGTTTGTTGACAGGACTGGAGGAATGCTCATTTGGAAAAAAACGGTCCTTTTTTGCTTGGATTTGTGGGTGTGTGTGTGTGACACAGACATTTGTTTCCGAGGACTCCATATATCGAAATGATGCCAGAATTGGATGTATAGGATTTCTGGGCCAGGTTTATTCACCCGAGGCTGTGCAATATCGTCGAGGGTTTATTGAAGCCAAATATCCGGTTGTATCTCCACGGGATGGTTCAGTGATCCATTTTTTAGAGATAACCCCCTATAGAGAGCGATCCTAAAATGTGCAACTAAAACCCCATTCGCATCATAATATAAGCGGATTATGGCCCTTCGTAAGTAACATGCCAGAAGCATACATTGCACATTGAAAGGTTACTTTTGAAAGTGTCGCCAAATTTTAAGTCCCATATCTTTGACATTGCCCACAATATTACCGAACAGCACATGCAGCATACTGTATAGTAACAATTCTGCAGGATATTGCCAGAACGTGATGTCAAAAAGTAATTCAGAAACTTCATTTGCATAATTTGACTCTGATCCCCTCCCCCCCATAAAACAAGCGGTACAAAGTCACCAATGAGACTGCAAGGATAAGTTATTTGTTAATTTATGAATGGTATACCTGCAAAACTATACGTCACATGCAAACGTTTCATACCTGCAGGAACTGTCATAAAATCTCCATGTACATTATTACTGCATGCCCTTCATTGAGGTGTGTGTAATCAATGAAACTTGTACCGGTGCAATTTGAGTTCCGCCTGTCGCAGATGTGATTTTTTTAGAAATTGATTAATTTAAAACCCGTCTTATTAAAGACATGTTCTTGGCATCCGGATCGATGTATCATTAGTTTGTTCTTGGCCTATACTCGCTGCAAGATTGTCAAAATAAGTAGCAGAATTCGTCTCACTTTTTCATCAACATACTCTCCTGCAGCATTATTAGACCTAATGCATGCAGAGAGCAGAGCTCATCTTACTTCATCGTAAACAACTTTTAGTACTGCCTTGTATATTAGCTCTATCCGGTTTTATCTACTAATGTGGAATGTCTCGAAATGTCTCAATTGATTAAACACGAGCGTTTGCTTACCTTCCTCCTTAGACTAGCCTTGGTGACTTTTCCAAACCCAGCAGCCTGTCCCAGAGCCATGTCCGGCTTGTATCACAAAGTGTCCCAACTCAGAGGTGAGGCCACGTGCTGTTTCACCACTGGTGGTTGATGCTCCTCCTCTGCTGGTCGGAGGCCTTCTGAGGTCCACGGGTGGCCACTGTGGGCAATTTCAAAAACCGGGCCACGCGACCCTCCAGAAGAACCACTGTTGCCAAAACTTGTGAAGGAAAAAAGGACCGGATCTTTGAGTGAAGAAGTTAGATTAATGGGAATGGTTCTGAAATTGAGATAGCGGACTGGAGCCGTGTCTGTAGACAGCAAGAAAGAATCTGGTTGCCGTAGGATCGATTTGGCAGCCAGAATGGATTCGTTCGATGGCAGAATCCCCGGGTTGCGTTTTTTATGTGAAAAAAAGTCCCGTTTTCTCGCAGAAAATCCGATCAATTGAAGAAGGCACTTAGGAGAACCGGCGATTTTGAATATTGCATACTGTCTGGGGAAAAGTACTTGAATTTTACTCTAGGGAACCACTGGCGAAATTCTCAAACCCAGATATGCCTAGCGCAGTACGTCAATAGTCCATAAAAATATATAAAAAATTAAACAAAAATAATTCGGTGCAAATCAGTGACAAAAGCTCATGTATTGACGCAACGAATCGATATCATCACTGATAACCTTTCCCCCCGATTATTGGCGAACAATGCGCTGAAGGCTTCATTGAAAATCCTGCCCCATAAACAACAGTTTGAAAGTGAAGGGGGGGAAATTAGGAAAATACTTTGGACCCCCACACACAATTTATTTGACCAACCCTCCTGGAGCTTCTCTCGTAGGTCACACTTCGCGGTTTTGCAGTAAATCCGTCAGGTTCCACTTGGAACCCTCACTCTTGGGGGTAAATGTGAAAGGCGACTTAATTGGGTCCGAAACTACGTGTGTGGCATACCACTTGAAACAAACACCAGATGTCATAAATCACTGGTATATGTACAGTACTTTGATTGCAGCACTATAATTGTTCCGCCATTTTTCTTTCATGGAACACGTGCAAAGAGGATGACGACACCAAGCGACGCTCGTTACGTCACTGATGGGCACATAATAGGTACAAACTGGCAACGACCGAGATTCCTGGATGACGGTTACCCCGCAGGTGTGCCTCTTGGGTGGTTGGGTCTCAGTCTTCTTCTTCCTGGCCCTTTTCTTCTCTTTTTCTAACAGGGAGGTGCCTGTTTTGGAAAGGCCTAAGCAAGCTTACCAACAAAACATCACTTTAGCCCATGTTTAGCCACGATGTACACTTAACCCGGACCAATCAGAACATACAGGTAAATACACCAAAATTCAGCAAATATGTGCCAAAATGTAGGCCCTCAAATATTGAGGGGAGGTTCCAACTTGCCCATTTGTAGGCCCAACCAAAGTTGGCAGTTCTGAGCAAAAAAAGGAGCCATGAAGAAGGCAGGGGTGTTGTCAATAGGGTCAAGAATGGGGGAGGGTGGGGAGGTGCCCTTCAGAGGCCTCCTAAAAGAGCAAAAAGGGAGAAAAGACGCAAGAAAAGAGGACCAAGGAGTGACTCCACTTTGCTTTGTCAGGAGCAGGACCAAGTTCGGACTTGCTAACTTGCAAATTGGACCGCCGAGAGCTGCGAATTGGATGGTTCCATGCACATCTTCCGGACGAAGAAGTACCTTCCATTTTCCACCAAGTCTTGAAACTTCTTTTTTTGGGGGGAGGAAACTCCAAAATTTGTTCCTGGCTTAGTACCTCGCCAATTGGCTCTACAGTTTCATAACTATATTTTGATTTCTCGTTTAGTTCTACTAAGTAGTCTTTATGAGGCTCCTAATACTATTTTACGACATCTTGGCTGAAGTTTCGGGCGATGACATAAAAGTTCATTTTTTTTTGGTGGGGAGTTAACCAGTGGTGTTTATTGCCGCTCGTTTACCTCCAGTTTATCCAGATAGTTATGCAATCTCAAGGGCAGTAGCATTTTGATCCTTGGATCGAAAATAATTATGTCGACCTTTGGGTATGATCACAAGGGGAGGCCAATAATTTTTTTTTTCGGGGTAGGCCAATAAGGGAAAACGAAGGGTTGGAGCGGCTATTTCCAAGGGATATTAAGCAGACCGGGGATAATTGGTTGGCAAATAGCTTGGACGGTTTTTGGGTTATACACGTCATGGCCCCCAGAGGGAATGGCTTCATGCCAAGCATTGACTTTTCAGATTTTCGAATTTAATTCTGTAATGTAAAGGGAGGGGACTGCTGGATGTGACTACAAAAAAATTTGTGTGCTGCGGTGGAAGCCATGCAAAAGAGTCGCGAGGACTTTTTTTTCTGTCCTCGTTTATGGAATTTCAGTGATGCCGTTATGTCAGATCCACTTGGCCAGTTTTAAATTATTGACCCACATAGAATGAGCTTGCCTTTTTTGGGGGTCAGTCGGGTAGAGGTCACCTTGTAACCTTTTGGCTGTAACGCCTCGTTAATCCAATGTACGCAATATGATCTAACAAATTTGTTCTATCGAGATGTTCCAATAATTCAGACCATTCAGGCTGTTAAAAATTATCTTGAACAACCTGAATGGCCGTAGATTGTAACCAAAAGATTCCTCAAGTGGGAATGTTGTAACGCCGCAGTAATTAAATTCATTTTGGGCTACACAAAGGCAGTATAGTTAACTTGTGCTTGCTGCTTCCAACTTCTCGCTTCTAGTAATTTCCCAGGATCTCATCACAGTTCCTCGAAGCAGCACGAAAGACGTATAAACAATTACCAAGTCCCGAAAATTGTTCCTCGGGGGCCAGATAAGCCAAAGGTCTCCCTAAGGATTACGTAATAAAATGGGAGGGGGGGGGGAGTTTACAATGGCTGATAGTTGTCTGATTTTAGATAATTACTTTTTAGAAGAAAATAGTTTTGTGCAGTTCTCATAGCGGGTGTGATCTGATGTATCTTAGGCACACTTCTAATGCGTCTCGGATAGCAAGCCATGAAATTATGTGTGGCCAAGTATCTCTCAGTTGCAACCAAGGGTGGTAATCGGGCACAGAGTGTAACTCGAATCCGGAGGGTCACGCTACTTCTTCTTCCCCGGATCCCTCCTGGAGTCCCCCACATCTGTCCTGAAAGCTCCTTTTGGGAAGATGATTCGCCACGCTCTGGCCCTTGGATGGAACAAGATGGACGAGCAAGGCCTGGGCTCACCATTCACACGTGTACAGCTGGGCGAAGTGTTGCCAACTCGGCCAAAGAATCCGGATAATCGCTGTAATAAACCAGGCCTCTAATTTATACCGGCGGTTATTACACTCAGTACCCGCATGCATGCACCGGTAATTTCATCCGGATTGTAGCATTAAATCCGGGCAACTGCATTCTTAATCCTGGCTTGGACATGCAAGGCAACAGGGCTTGGAAGCTCCTTTCAACCCGATTCGTCGCGGATTTCAGACGTCATCAGGGGCCATGGCGAACCGACCATAACTCAGGTGATTTTTCGGAACGAATATAATGCATAGAAGCGGCATAATGACGCTCTTTGGAAGATGAAAAAAATAGAAGAGCCAGGAAAATATTCAGGACCCTTCCTTGGAAAGCGCTTCTGTGAAGAGAGACGCACCTTGAAAGGCGTATCATTCGAAGGATAGTCACGTGCAGCTTTTTGGTTTCAATGCCCAGGAATGCTTTCTATGCTCGGTTCCGCTCTATATAAGGTATAATATGTACGCCTTTTTGTAAAATGTATATGGGCAGACCCCGTGTGGTGAGAAGCAGGTGTTGAGATGTAGTTGGCTGATTGATCCGATGCTGATCAGATGGAACGAATAAATTCGTTTGAGTAATGGAACAGGTCGAGGTAGCGGCGTAAGAAATTATTCTGACATTCCCGATGGTGTTACATGTCGGCCAGAGTAACGTGTTAACTACAGAAAAACATGTTCCTACTATAATTCAATGCTATTCGAACGGGACTTGCAGTTTAGCTGAAATATTGAGCAATCGAGCAAAATGTTGCAAGAGCTGTGATTTGCTCCTGGAATAAAGTATTTCTCGTCGTGTCCTCTGGTGCTAATCTAGTGAGACGGGCAACAGGAGGCACTTGTAATTAGATAAAAGGGCGGTAGTGTTGCATAGAGAAGGAACTTTGCCAGTAGCAGCAGGCCCAGGCTTGAAAGGAAAGCAATCATTGTCTCTGCTGCTCGCTCCTCTTGCTGCATTAATGCAGCACACATTGTTGGGTCTTATAATTCATTCCGGGGGCCTCACTCCTTCCTTCCCTATACCCCCCCAGTATCCATGGAAACTGGTCCTTTTGCAAAGAGAAAAGCGGAGGCAGCAGCACCAGAGTGAGAGAGCTATGTAGTTTAGTATAAGGGTGGGGTGGGGTGGGTTGGGGAGAGAGAAAGAAATATATATGTGGCCGAAGCCGAGCTGAAACGGGTTTGGATGGATTCCCAGGCTCGGATGAGCGGATTTTGCCTGCAAAGTGTGGGTGTCCCCATGAAGGAAAACTACTCAGATATTACAAGACGAAGTAACTTATTTCACTGTGACGATATCTGCTCCATTACGAATAAAATCGCGGAATAAATTATTGTGTGTCGTCTGCTCATAAATATTCGAGTCTGCGGAATATTCCAGTCGTATAGTCTTAGAAGACATCTCAATTATCACCATAAAATCAACAACTGACCACTTTATTCAACCAGATAGTACAGACATCAGAATGTAACTATCAGATTCAGTAAGATTTAGTTGAATGAACTGTGATGGAAAGGAACCTCGCACCTTGTATATTTATGATACTTCGGCAATATTAATATGTCCCCGGCAAGTACAATTTACAAATTAATAAAAGCCAAGCTTTCCAGCGAGAGAAAGTACCGTAAAATTCGGGCATATTCCTTTAGGGGCCAAATAATTGAACAAAAATTCATATTATTGCTGTGCTGTGGTATGAATAAAAAATCAATCTTGAATCTGAGTCGTTCCGAGTATAGTATGACGCGTCGGGCAGAACGTTATTTCCCAAGTGATCCCGAGAGCTACACTGCTCTCGTATAATAACAGTGGAACCTGTCGCCTATAGCAGACACGCTCAATTTTTCAAAATATGTGACAAAAATACAGTGAAAATCATTTGTATATTAGGTACGTTTCCGTTTTATCCACAGGGTCCGTTTCACTCTACACTCATTTTGGGTGAATCTCACAATAGGGTCTACTATTATTATTAGTCTGCAATTCCACTGAGACCTACAGTATATGGAGCGCACAAAACTGTAACTTTAATGATGCCAGTAAGACCGGCTAAATTGGGCTCGTTACGTAAAGTAATTCTGTAACGAACCTATTTTTCCATGCAAATTACGAAGTTTGTATTTTTTACTGCATTCTAGAGTCCGGATGTTTTCTTAATGGCTATTGCATGATTTAAGGAACAGATGAGAGCAACTGAATCCGTCACTTATACAACATTCATATAAGTAAGAAACTAAAGCAACAAAAGTTGGAGGAAAATCAGGTTAAATAAGTCATCTTGTGCCGGTTGCTGGAGTGACAAGAAAAATGAATTTGTTCTCTCCCCTAGCTCGATGCTAAGTGCCTCCATTCGTAATTGGACCTTCATTACGCATGCATCGGTTCGGATATTCGCCGGCTGCAATTACCCAGATTGTTGACCTTTCATTCCATACTCATCACCGCCCAACTTGTCCATTTTCAGCCCGATTGTTATCATTCTGCATACCAGCAATGGGGACCATGATTGATAACACTTCCTACCCGATGTATTGTGATATTTTTGGCCGCTTGATCTGTAGACTTGTGGCTATAAGTGCAGAGTACTGTATTTTGACTGCCTCATTTTTGAGGTGTACATAGGGCAAGGTTAATTAAATGGAAATGTTGCTCCCAGATCTTATGCACCGTATAATTAGATGAATATTTTTCCATTGCGCTGTACCCATTTTTTTACAGAGTATGTAGCCTACATTTTCCTATTTGAACATATGCAGGCGTGGGTCAATTACCAAAATAAATCTAGTTAGCACTGTACGTACCGTAGCAAATTTTGCAAAAAAATTATGCTGATGTATGTATCCTCCCTTACCTTTTACTTGGAAATGACTCGCATTAAAATTCGGCGCGACCTGTTTGTAGCAGGACAAACAATGCAGCAGCAGCCGGCTTTGTACCGTGCAACGCGTCTAGTCAGCCTGGCGATAATCATGCTTGTTTTCCCATAAACCGCCCAAAGTGGATTGCTGCAGTATTATTACACCAGCCTCTGATTTGGAGCGTCATTAATATGAATGATGAGGGAGGGTTTCGCAAAAGGTCATCCGGCCACACACACCTGTAGCCACAGCCAATCACATCTATATAATTATAAAAGCAGATAACTTGTACCCATGCCACCTGATATTCCAACTCCCCCACGATGGATGAAACTCTGTCCAAAAATTCATTTGAAAAATATGATGGTGAATAATTTTATGCACACACATTATATGCAGTAGGCTTGCAATGTATATTATTTATACTTGTTGGTATTTTTATGCGTCAGTCGAATGTGAATTAAATTATGCACAAACTGGATATTTTTAGGCATTTAGACGTGAAGTGCATCAGTACGAAGTGGATAAATAAATGCGTGGCCTGTCCTTCAGTAGATGAATACATCGTAACAATAATAGTAAAACACACACAGGACAATGGGTGCAACTAGCCAAGTGCTGTTTATATCTTGTGCTTTGACATTCCCGCTTGGCAGAATTAATCCTGGCTGCTATCAGGCTGCGTTCCCTTTCCTGCTGCTTTATTCCTCCTCATTAATTTCCTTTGAAGGAAGGGGGGGAGACGGTTTTAACATGATTTAAGGCTCAGCGGACGGGAGACCAAAGAAACCATAAACCTACCATCGGTGGCTCAATGAAGTCTTCTTCCAGAAATTTACGCCCGACTAGGCTTCCTCGCCCAAGGTCTGTCGGCAAAATAAAGCTGGGCCCTTTTCAGAGCGGTTCTGGCCTAGGTTTTTTTTTCAGTATATATTTTTTCTGTCTTTTCCTATCCCTGCCTCCCTCCCCCGGAACATGGCCAAAGAGCCACTAACACTGGCCAAAACCGGCCTTGGCTGCTGTTATCGGACAGACCGAATGGTTTACAGGATTAAGGTCCGGATTTCTCTGCTTCCAAATCACTTTCCTGGCCGGCAATTCACTAACTTGTGCGGCACAAATGCAAGAGTATTAGGCCTCCCCCAACACAAACCCATGGAACTGTGAAAAATCTCTTTTCATCGCTAGTTGTTGTTTTGTCCCACACGAATAGAGCATGATTTCGCTCAATTTTTCCGCTATACACTGAATTCATTTTATTTTCAACTTACTATACCTAGCATTATGTAGGATCTTGTACAAATGTTGGTTTTGTAGGTATTGCGTCAGCATTTCATTTATGATCAGAGAAATATTTTAAAAAATTAATTAAAATCATTGATGCATATAGTCGCAATATATAAACACATTTCTGAAATATTTGACTGGGCGTCACTTTTAATAAGCTATAGTCTCTTGTTGCATGTTGCAGACCAGCAAACCGTGTTGGACTAACAACCCGTTAATGTGGCCAAACTAATTCTGAGTTATCCGGGCCTTGTCCAGCACTGGGGAAAAGGCTTGGTGTTTGCAGGGATGCATGATGTATAAACGGACGTGGCATATTATCCCCGGTTTCATGCTGATTTCACCGCTGGGCCGTCGCAGGGAATTATGCTCGGTGGGTCGGAAACTTAGCAATCCGGAAGGAAAATCCGGTGTAAACAAGGCCCCCTCGCTTTATAGTTGTTATGAAAAGATGACCGAGGGCGAAAGGTTTGAGTGGTTTTTCTATAAGGTTTCTTAAAGACGGTGTGCCGACCCAAGATAAGCTGCTGGCATTTTAATGTTGGAGGGGCATCCAATTGGCCCCATTATGTTATGGTCTGCCCTCCACTATTCAGGCTGGACCAGGTGAAACGTTTCATTATTCATGCAATTCACGCTCTGATGGACTCTGTAATGTATAGTCAACAAAATGGTGCAACCTCAACAATTTGTCTTCATATATTTTGCTTTGAACTATCCCGAAATTATTACACAACGAAGCTGGCAGATTGAGTGTAGCTGGCAAGTCTCCGGAAGTTTGAGCGTTACTGTGAGTTGTTACTTGTTAGCAAAAGTTATTGCTCAAAATCGGAGGTTTTGTACGGCAAACTTGTATCACGACATAATTTGGAGGAGCTGTTGTCATATTCTGCGCAGATTTAATATAAGGAAGACCCCGATTGGCTTACGTCCTATATAGTGCAAATTCAATCTTAATAAATAAATAAATTTTTACGGAAACTTGCTGATTACCAATCTGCATGTTTTCTTATAGTCAGCTGCGACTCTAATTTACGAGCCTCAAAATTATGCAGCTTCTGTAAATACAAAGTCTGATAACTTGTCTAACGTATTCAAACATCTTGCACATGCAGCGTTAATAACCCCGGGAATAATTGGTGCAAAAGCCCGGAGCCGGTACACTGTATGGAGCTCAACTTTTCGTCACCTTTGTGCCTCCTGGCCACAAAAGCTCGTCTCGTGGGAAACGGTGGGAAGAGGAAACAGAAATCGAATTACCCTCTTCTCCTGTGCTCAACTAATCCTTCAGGAGTTTCTGGCACCTCCTGGGGGTACCACCATTTGAGGAATCTTGACAGCCCGGGTTCAAAAATGTACACTCGCATTAGGTAAAGTCTGGGGATCATAAGTGAAAAGTGTCATCTTGCGATCCCCCAGATTATATTACAAAGTTGGATATATGGGGTCAAAGGTCGAGAGTAAGAGAATGCCATCGACACCCCACGCCCCCGGGTGATGTCCTCGTAAAACAGTCGGGGGTTTCCCCTCGTTGGTGCTTATGGGTTATGGGACTCACGTGATCTCACGGAAACTTCCAAAAGCACAATTTATGGGATAGTTTGGATTCCCCTCCACCCCGCTTCTCCCCACTTAAATGGCACTGGCTATAGAAAAAAAGGCAAGGAAGAAAACACCTTCCAACCTATCAGATAATCCCCGGAACCCATTTGAAGCCCAAATCAGGCAGCCCGTGGTCCTTTTTGTTGTCGTCAGACAGGCGCCTGCCACTTCATCCTTAGGTTTTTCCCTGGACCAATGCGTCCCACAGGGAGGTTCTCACACTGTGTCCCTTCCCTACCAGAAGAGGAAGGGGACCGCCCTCTGGCCAGAAGAGTAAAAAAAAAAAGTGCGTGGATCAGTAGAAACCCCCACCTTTTCAGGGCGTTACACACGTGCTAAGGCTTGTTACGGAGTCCTTTTGTGCCTAGGAATCTAGTAGACGCCCCCGTTTCGCAGTCCGTAATTGAATGTCTCCATTATCCGGACCGCCCCGTGAAAGTGTGGTTTCACACGGGGCCAGCTTAGGGCTTCATCTCGTTGAAAGGTCTTTGACGCAACTTGGGACTGGACCACACCTGCAGGATTTGTGTCACACTGTATTGGATAATTGGAAAAGGGTTTAAGGTGGAGATCAAGTTGGGGGAAAACTTACTGCCTTGTTACGCTTCACAGTATTTCACTGTAAATAAATAGTACAAAAATGCAACACGTTTCTTGTACAATAAGCAGATTAATTACAGCAATTTAAACCTGTGTTATCCACCAGATAATAACCAGCGTTTACTTACCTGATTGGTGTGATGAACGTGGCCCAACTTGTGTTATTACTCGACCATTTAATATACAATACTGTCATCATTGCACGCTGTTAAATTATACGCACATCAGCTGAAATGCGCCGGAAACTTCTTATCAGTTCGTAATATTCGCCATATTGTAAATATCCATTTGCGTTTAATGTTCGCGCTTTTCCATGCCTCATCGATATTGTGTGCCGAACTTTGTATAGTGCAAAGTAGGCGGTTTTAAGGGCAGGAAAGCTCCTTTTGTAGCCCACCCCCCTTTGAAGCCTCATTATTTCCTCCTTATACGATCGAGGCTATTAGCAATTTGCCAGCAATGTCAACTGTTCTCTAGATAATGCGCAGCAATAAAGGAGGGTGCTTCAAACCTGAGGAGGAGAAGGCAACAAAAGGCTGGGTTTGTGGGTCTGTAGGTTTCCCGAAGGAATCCCACCGAAAGTAAACAAAAGAGGATGACTTGGCCTGCTGGGTGGGGGTGGAAACGGCAACAGGGAAATGGTGGAAAGGAAACTTTGAGGAAGGAGACACACACACCTGGCCCGGTGCCCCAAAAAGGTGTCTCAGCGGGGGTCCCCCCTGCTTAGACCCCATTTGTCCCCGGGACGACCTCATACAGAACTCATTTGGGCGGAATTAGGCTGGAGAATGTGGAAGGAGAGGAGACCCAGGGCCATTGTCGCCTTGACGGGGCTGTATAACTTAAAAGGCCCGGGGACTAGGCCCAGGGGGCGGCCATCTTTTTTTTTGTGTCCCTAAGGTGTCACGTGGGAAGTGGGGCGCTCGCAGTGATCCCGTGCCTCGATACCGTAACCTACTCACCTTTTGTGTGTTGCTTCTGGGGGGATCCGGTGACTGGACCAACACTGGAGGGAACAAAGTTGGGCAGTTGGGGGAAAGGACACTCTCGAAAGATGGGTGAGATTTGGAGGATTGTAAATCCCGTTAAAATATATATGGAGGGTGTTAAGACTGGAGTTCCGGATCATATCTGGGGTGTAGCGGGGGTCACACTTCTTCAAAGGACAACAGAGGGAGACTCGTCCATTGTTGAAATAAGCTAGTATAATAATTTTCACAGGGTGGAGCGGGATACTTCTAGGGTGAACTTCTGGGTAGGTCACTTCCTTTGGACTTTCCTGAGATATTGTGCATTGAAATATATAAATTTTCTAGCAGGTCTCTCCACGTGACATCACATTTTCCATTTTAAACAGACACTAGTTCCTCCTCTCAACCACCAGAGGGGCTGCCTCCCCCCATTGCGCAGGCGCAGAACGGGGACTAATCGGAAGCGTCGCGCAAACAATATACGACACGCCAATCAGAAGCCTCGCTCGTATAAGGAAGGATTTTAATATCATAGATTTCTTCTTAAACTTGAAGCCCTTGCATAAATCATCAGCAAACAATCTGCATTGTTAACTGGTCAAGGAAGCATGAAGTGAATAATACTGGGAGTGCATATAGAGTAAGTACTTAGTATAGGCGTGATAATAACAATGAAGGTATATTATACATGCAGTTGAAGTAGGTAATTATTCATCTGCAAATTACCTGGGAGATTAATATTTCATGCATGCCAGATACTTGGATAAAGTTACTCTGTATTAAGGCAGGGTTTATTCGGGAGTGTTAGAGGCCGATATGCATCAAATTATCTGCAGGGTGAGTGAAATGGGAAGTCGTGCGCACAAGGTTAGGGTTACACCCTTTCAGGTTTAATATGTTTGTAATGAAATATAATATTCAGGGCCAATGTGCACTCTACTATAAACATAAAAACAGTTTTACAATCACTTTGATAATAATGCACCTTTAAGAATAACATTGTCAGGAATGCTACAAAATGTCACATGATTTTTCTTTCTCTATTTGAATTTAATTAATGATGGCCGAGGCAAAGTGACAGTCTCCCTGTGGGTTTGGACAAGAAAAAAAGCACTTTCGACACACCCTTGGTTGACCAAAGTTAATAAACAGGAAACGTGCCCATAACCCTCCAACCCTATGCTTGTTACTTCGGGCGAAGTTTTAAACGACTCTCACCGACAATAATTGACTGTCCAGATCATTATACGCAATCACTGGAGCAGAACCTTATTCAATGAAACTTCCATCATTCCAACTGCAGAAAGAGCTTTAGTGAACTGCCACTACAGTGACCAATAGGAGTACAGCAGTAGCCTTAAAAGGGCAAATATGCGTACGTCAACAAAGAACCCAGTGAACGTAAGAAAATATTAAGCCGGTTTGCTTTGCTCGGGAAAGGTCTCCCCTTTTGGAACGCACCTCACCGAAACTTCATTATTTCTAAAAGGTGTCCATAAGTCATTTGACAACTTTCGGTCTGCCGCTCCTTCTCATGTTGCTGGGAACGACTTCAGAAAGCGACCACAAGCCGTGTCCTGAATTCAGGTAGCAAATGGACACAAACCTTCCTCACATTTCTGGGCCACTGGGCAAGCCCCAAGAACAATCACACAGGGTGAGTTTTGAGTTTGTACATCACCCTGTACATATATTTACAGCATAACTGTCATGCATATTTGCTCAAAATGTTTGTGCATCCCCACACGCCCCTTTTGTTGTTTACCACACGGTTTTATATACTGTTTTTAAAACGGCCATTTAAACCCACAAAAACGCAAATTGATCCCGGATTTGAATAACCTTTATGCCCCCGTAAAACGCTTTTATGCTCTATTTTTACACGAGTCCTCAAGTAGTCTATTACTAGCGTTGTGTAACACCACCGGTGCACAATGAAAAGCAACGCTCGCTTTTGTGCCCCTCCGCTTATCAAAATTCTGCAGGCTAAAGAACCTGGCATGTGAACTCATCGGGGTCCACAAACCCGCCGCCTTTATCTCCTCAGGCTATTTCCTATCACAATAGCCGCGCATTACGGGATGCTGGACGTTAATAAAAAAAAACATAGAGCAGTCTATCCTGCTGGGAGAGGAGGATGAATCTATATGTGGGGTTGGGCCAAGGCAATTATTTCGTTGGATGTAGGCCTCAACCATAAAGTGACCTGTGAGGCACAAAGGAACCGCAAAACAGCCGGGCCCGTTTGTTTCCGCCAAAAGGTATGTTTCGCAGACTTGAAATAATAATGGGGAGGCATTGTTGCGAAGTTTACATCCGGATTTTTATTATACTGTAACTGCGAGTGGTGGGAGTTTGTTTAAAGGGGTTGCAAACCGCCTTTATGACCACCTTCATATATGTGTGTTCAAAGTGTGGATTATAAATTCCGATTGAGACTGACCCTCCAAAGCCACATCGTAATTGCAACACGTAATTTGAAAAGAATACCTATTGGCTTAAAGTCTGTTGCAGCCTTTTTAGGACGATAGTCTTTTGTAGCCTATAGCCGGCATGCTGAAGCTCAGAATTCGGCGGATCTCCCGAGTATGATGCACTTTTATTGATCATTACGGGGCATCATATTACACGTGATTTGAATAAAGTGTGCACCTGCGACGCTACACATGGGGCCAAAATATGCGGCACGTGTCACCAGAGGATGATATTATTGAAGCCACTGGTAGTAGTTGTTTGCACTATGGCAATGTAAACCGCATGTAAGTAGTGCAAGGCCGCGATTAATTTCGCTGTGAAAATAGTGGCTCGTGGTACATTTAACGCTAATTTACATTTGGCATAAATACTCTAGACGTGTACTTTGTACAATTAAAATACTCGGTATATATGAACTAATTGCAGTACATAAAAATGCAACATTTGCATTACTACTGAATTAAACCAACAGAAATATTTTTTAGCTCAAAGTGCTACAGTCTTGCTGCAAAATGGTATGCGCTTCTGTTGAAAGGGTCTGCTTGTTTAAATACTCGACAGTTTTTTCCCTTCAAATACTCACTCTTCAAATTCACAAACTAAGGTGTGCACAACTTTGCTTACTGTTTCATAGACCACATGCGGTAAAATGCTATATCTTTCGCAACAAAAAGAGTTTTGTGAGCAAAGTATGAAAAAACAACTTTGAGGCCTTGTCGAGTACAGAGCGAATTACCAGACTTTGGCATTTTTTGCATGGTTACTTTGTATACTCGACTATAGCTCAAACTGCGTCGGATCTTTTCACAAGACATTCTGTTTATAGTACACCTGCATAGCTGTAATACTCCGAGGATGTTGAGTTTCATGAGGGTATACTAGCACTGAAAGTGGCCCCTTACAGCTCGGCCTAATTAATAACGTGCAAATGAATCATTTGGCTGCATTTTGAGTAACATTCTCAGTAACGACGTTTTTTTCTGCTCTGCTATGAGCTTACTCTCTTGGGGATTTGAATCCACGTTATTTCGGAGCAGACCACAATCAGAATGAGTACTGCATTTAAATAGAGGTTTGCGGTCACTTGAAGTGGAATTATTTATGCCTCGAATTCCACGCGTATATATGAAAGATCAAAAGGTTTTTGAGAGCGTGTATATGTGAAAGTGTTTCTGGATTATACAGCAATTTTGTTTCTCGTTACATGACCTGACGCTTGATGAGCCTTAATATTTTGTGGGATTAGCCGTGTTGAGCTAATAAAAGTGACCGTTGGAATATTACACCCTTGGCGATTGTAATTGCCAATTAAATTTTAATAATAGGCTATTATTCTGAAATCTTGCATTCCATGATAATTTGAGTGTATTCTTGTACGTCACTGTTATGTAATATATTGTTAACTTTTCATGGCATTGTTAGCATAAAACGCATGGATTATTGATTAACTACAAAACGTCTCTCAAATGCCTGGAAATATAAGTTATTAAAGAAGCCATGTACAGAACAGCCGTTTAATGCATTTTAGAGACTGGAGAATTATTTATAAAAAGCACAGTTTTCCGTAAATAGACTACAGGGTACATATGCATAACTTACTCGATTATTAAACAATCTTCGGATTATCCTGAATTTGATGTGTCCCTTGAATCTGAGGAATGTTAGTCTACATACTCACTTTTATGGAGATGTCATGAATGCTTGTTATGCATGCCAGAAAAATCTTGCTACATTGATTTCATCGATCGAATTGCCCGAGTAATGGCATGTAATTATGATAAATATGTAGCATACCACACAATAAATTGACACAATATCTGCTTAAACTAATGCGGGAGGTTGCTTTAAACGTACATTACCAGCAGAGGGATTAAATGTAGAAATGGAATATATTAACAGTCAATTTATGGGATTGGACAAATACTTTGCAACAAAATGATAAGTTAAATTCCACATATTACTGATATACTGACCTACAGTGACCATCACGACCCATGAGAAATGAAGAGAGTGGTTATTATGTGGTCGAGGCAATGTGAGAAAAATGCAAGCAGAAATGACGGCGATTTTATATTATTCTTGTTGGTGATGGCATTTACGCGTGTAACAACCATGAAGAGTGCTCTCTTATGAAAACTTGGTGTATAACAATGAAGTTCTCTATTCAGGCGCGCGGACAGGCATACAAAATTTCTGACATATGGAGATTGTGTGATTAACTTGCATCGCCTACTACTACTTATAATTATGATGGAAATGTTTCTATGTGTGTGTCTATACATATATGCACTTAACTGATACAATGTATACACTACTTGTATAATGATAATGGGTATTAGGATTTTCTGCTGCACGTACGTATATACATGTACACTGTACAGTATCCTGCACGTTTTTTCGACAGGTACGTTTTTTGAAATGCTAATTTGTTATTCTGTTTCGCCAAAAACAACTAGGCTAACCCCACAAAACCACACGCATCTGTTAATTATGAAGAGTTCACATTCGTTTAAGTCACATCGTAGCACAACTTCACTTGCACGCGTGTGCTACAACTACACCCGTATAGCGACATACTGCATGCAGTATTTAATGCATATAGTAAAGGTAGAAATATAAGGATAATGTGCATTGAAGGCTCCAGCGTACATCGCAGAACTGTACTGGACCGACTGTACCGACAAAAATTAACTGGCCCTGTAAAATGCAAAGAATGTGGTACAGTATCTGGTGTCCGTTATATATACTGCACAGCCCTGACTAATGGAACACCGAAATGATCTTGTGCCATTATCCCCTCCACGCCCATAAAATATGGCCCTGCATCATTATACAACACTTCAATGTTAGCCGTTTGGATGATTCCTCGCAAAATCCCGTAGTATAGGTTTGGTTAGTGTGAATGTTAAAAGGGGCTTAGAGAAGCATTTCGCACCGCCATTTCTGTGCCAATCCATGTTGCGACATGATTGATTATGCAAATTAGGTTAAAAGGCTGAGTAGGTTTATCATAAATTCACTAACGTTTGTTCAAAACATCCAAGGCGAGCATCCCTGCCTTCGGTTCACATAGGCGCCATATTAATTATATATGCACAAGCATAGAAGCAAGCCAATCGGAAATGATACAATTGCATTTCGTGCCCATTGGGCGCATGATTAACCGGCGCAGATATTGCTTCATATACCATTATTGGTAGAGTTAATATCGGCACAAGGATTACACTTAATGAGAGGGACCTCTCAACAAGGATTGTTACAAGTGTGGGATATTGACCTATTGTAAGGACTTGAGAACGCCATGGGAATAATGTGTCCCGAGCCTTACGTACATTAATACTAATCATTCCTGTAATGTGTCAGCAACCATCGAGAGATTGATGGAAACTCCTCCTCAGTCGCAATCGTGGCGGCATGTCTGAAACTCTAGTTGGGAGCATTTACTCTGTTTGTCTGAATAAACACGGATCCATTTGCTTTGATCTCCTGAGAGTATAAGGTCGGAAACTCTCTCTCTGAGTCTGCATACCTCTCTTTACATATACACCTTTAGTCCTCCCTTCCTCTCGAGGGATCATCATAATGTTGAAATGCAGATTCGGTTCAGCAGTACAAAGTCAAATTAACGCCTCATCGCGTTATGCTGGCCCCCTGGCATTTATGACAAAAAAAAAGGTGCGATAATGTGCAACAAGTGTGTATTAGAAAATCTGCATTACTGCGGAAGTTGGCAGGGGTCATATTTCCAGATTGGCGGATGGCGACGTTTACAAGTTGAGTTTCCGAGGGTATATACCGATCGATATGTATTCACGGAGAGAAACTTGGGTTCCTGGGGGCGAACCTGTTAATAAATGTGTGTGGACAATTCCCGGAGTTTGGAATTGATGTGGGTTGGTAGTTGGAGCGTACGGGTCAGGTTAACCGCACAGGGCATCTTCGGGACGGAAGTAATTACTCAGCAGTGGGTCCTACCAGATATATAATTGCAACCAGGTACAGTCCTGATTGGACACACTCGCAGTAACTTCGAAGCATGATCCTGTAAAAGATGGTCTCAATTCATCGAGTCACATCGAACCGATTTTGGGCTGTTTAAAATGTGCGACGTATATAGGGCTATAAAAAAGGAGGGTAGAAAATAGTCTCCCTGAGGCATCGCCATCTTCCACAAAATTCGGGTGGTGTGGATCCTTTCAATGTCATGATTAAATTTACAGGAGTGGTTCTTGTAATGATCTCGAAAGACAGAAGGGCTCCTTGGAACTGTCCTAGAAGAATAACAATAAGTGAGACCCAAGTTCTAAGACACAAAAAAATGAATTGCAAATAATGGACAAACGGCAAAGTTTGGCAAATAAACTTTAGCAGGATATTTTTGCTTTTAATAATCAAGGACGATGTCAGAGTCAACTGATCTCATTTGCATCTGCTCCGAAAATTTGCATCACCGAAATAATTTCGTGACAAAATTTTTAAGTCTGATTGAAAATTGAGGATGCACTTTACTCAAAAATGGGTGCAATTTTAGCGAGAGACCTGCAGAAATATCCTGTACATTTGGTGGACCGGATGCTAAGCCCATTAGCGTGTGTGAGTGTGGGATGTTCATACATTGGTCTGCAGAATTTTGTTATTAATAATGAGGCAATTATTACACCGCGCCAGATTAGTCGTGTCTGTTGTTTTCTCTTCAATGCTAATAACATGTTTGTTTATGGTATGTTGCAATGCATGTAATATGACTGGGGATGCCTGTTTAAAGCATGCCAAATGTCAATTAATATGTGATGGGGTTAACGTTTACATTGATGTGGGCCTTTGCATTCATTCCGCGGCCGCGTTGTGGTTTCACGGTGGTCATACCCGCGTTAAAAATGTATGTACTCTCGGAGGAATATGCTACAGATACGGGCTACGTATTTAATGGAAATTATGCTGAGCAAAAAAACGCAATTTTTACACAGTTATGCAAATACTGTTGATTTGTTGCGCAATTTTAATAGCGAAAGAGCAGTGTTGCATTATGTTGCTTAGCTTGTTAACAGTGGACATGATCCATTGTACAAAATATCTGCACTAAAAAAGTCTCATTTGGCGTCGAACAAGTTGCTAACTACTTCTATACTAGTGCTATAGTTACAGAGAGGTTTAATTCTATTTTATTGCCCTGGATCGCTCTAAAACTAACTATAATCTGTAATTTGTGTCACTCACCTTCGACTTTTTATTGTTATTGTTTGGCTAATTGTTTCAGACCAGACGAGTAAGTGCCATTGATGTGGTCCTAAACCGAGCAGTTTCGAGTGAGAAATTACAACCACAATATTTTGAGGGCTTCTCTCTGATTGTCAATATCTTTATTTGAAACGTAATCTGACACCGGTTTTCGAAAAATAACGGTACAAGGAAACGCACTGAAGGAAGGAAGAGGGGCTTGTCAGTCAAAATGTATTTGTTTTTTGCTGCCTTGCCTTTTTCTTGAGTCACCTATACTGCAATAGTACATCAGCACCATGGGAAATGCTCTAGTTTGCACACACTATTCTTGAGAGGTGCGGGCAGGAAGAAGCATCGCAAGTCTTTTCCTTCCTCACCATCAGTCATTTTGTTCGTTCACACGCCAGGAAGGAAACCGAACCGGCTCCGGACCTGGTTCACTATTTGGTCACTGTGCAGTCGATGTTGCTTGTTGAACAATCCGGATTTGCGACATTTTTTTCTTATCAACCAAATAGTGGACCTGTTCCGGACCGGGTCCTGTTCCCTCCTGTCAGTGTAAACGCGGTCAGTATAATCATCACAAGAAGGAAGAGCAGGGTTTTAGTTGGATTGAGGGGCAGGGGAAGATGCAGGGGCAGGGGCAGGGGCAGGATTGGCCGGGTTCTGCTGCTGGTTTGGATTGTTGACATGTCCTAGGTTGAAGGCGACACTGTTCTGCTCCGCCCTGGAGGCCACTTTGAGCATCCTCTTGAAGGCCCTCTTGAAGTTGGCATTGCAAAGAGGGTAGAGGAAAGGGTTTAAGGTCGAGTTCATGTACCCGAGCCAGATGGTGGCCGTGTGGACCTTTGGATCCACGCAGTCCCCGCAGTAGGCGATGACCATGAACAGCACGAAGTACGGCAGCCAACAGAGGACGAAGGCCCCCATGATGACCCCAAGCTGCTTGGCCGCCTTCTTTTCCTTCTGGAGCACAGTGTTCTCGCTCCTCCGCCTCCTCTTCTTCTCCATGAACCGACGCAACACCCGGAACTTGACGCTGCTGCTCCTCCTGTGATGCTGCTGTTGGATCAGCAGAGGAGGAGGCAGCTCCGAGATGGACTCGCAGCAGCAGGCTGGAGGACCCATGGCCGGCTCTTGGTTGGTTGGGCTTGTGGCCGAGTTCTGACGAGGGGTGCTGTAGAAGCATTGTCTGTGGTGCGAATGCTGGCTGCTGCCTCGAGTGTCCCTGCGGCCGGAGGTGGAGGAAGAGGAAGAGATCTTCCTGGAGGCCTCGGAGGCTGTGGTGGAAGCAGCGCTGCCTGTCCTGCAACCGCCGTTTCTCCTCCGAACACTCTCCAGGGAACACCGCTTGCTCAGCGAAGACATGTCCGTCGAAGAGTGCTTCACGGTGCTGCGGCTGGACTGGGAGCTCCTGTCCGCCTCTTTCACATACTCAACCTGCGCACGCAACAAAAAGAATAGTGATGGTAAACGGTGTGCGATTGCAGTACGTGGCAAATGCTTACCTGTACAGTAACTCCTTCAAAGTGTGACAAGTAATTGTCGTCGCCAATGGCTGGGCTGGGACCTTCCGGGCAGTTCTGGAAGGCCAAGAGGGTCAGGTTCTTGAACTGGTACTGGAGCTCCCCGTTCATGGAAGCCTGGTTCTGGTTGTTTCGGACAATGTTCTTTCTGAGCGACCGGCTGAGGGCGATCAGCGCGTGTCCGAAGTACCGACGACCGTCCGAGTCGGACGAGTTCCTCTCCTCCACCAAGGAGTCGTCCAGAGGGTCGTCGTTGTTGCTGGCCTTGTTTCCTCCGACGTTGCAGTGTCCTATTTCGAACTCGCTCCTCTTCTTGATCTCGAAGAAGATGCGGCCGTACAGGTACACCATCAGGGTGGTCGGAATGTAGAAGTTGGCGATGGCCGTGGTCACCTTGAAGACCACGTTGCCCGCGAACTCCGTCTCGCACACGTCCGGAGGCTGCTGCCGCTGACCCCCGAACTCAAAGTGGTGCCAGGCGATGACCGGCACCACCCACATGGCAGAGATCATCCACACTAGACCGATCATGATCAGGGCCCGTTTTTTGGTCCTTTTTCTCAGATATCTCAACGGCGATGTGATGGACCAGTACCGGTCCAGGCTTAGTATGAACAGGTTGAAAATGGACGCCGTACTGGCCGTGTAATCCACCGACAACCAGAACTGACACACCGCAACGCCGAACAACCACTCCCCTGAAAGTACATGGAAAACACACTGTCATGAAAAGTTTTCAGCATTAATCCGACTAGAACTTTGCAAATTTTCTACGACCAAGCTCTGGCCATTTTTAGATATATTCAAATTCGCCATCTCCATGACAAAAGTGAAACACTCATTGAAAGCTAATCTTCCATTCCTAAAAACCCACAGCGCTCTGTGTAAAAAAGCGGGCAGCTCAAATTCCACTTAGAATTCATTAGTACTGCGGATCAGTAAATACTGGCTTATTTGCAAATGTTTTTGCGCTTTCGTACATTTCAATCCTCATTTGGCTTTCATCTTCTACATGGGACCAGATATATTACGGACCAGTTCAGCCAAGTGCTTATTAGTCCCAAGTAATTGGAGCAAGTAATTGGCGTCAAGGAGGAAGCGAGAATATGCAAATGTGTTGCCAACCTTTAAAGTGAAGCTGTATCAAACATCATATTTGATTAAAGGACATCATTTGCGTTGCTCTTACCGCGTGCTGGTAATGCTCTCACTGCAAAATTGATAAACATATTAACCAGTTTGATTGCTAATTACGCGCGCCTTAAATGAAATGGGATGTAAAGCTCAACAATTAATTTTGCATTAACGCTCTTTCAAGTGGTATAAATGTATTACAAGGTAGGAGTGCTACCCGTGTCATGTTTTAAGCCTTTTTATGGGTTTAACGTTACCCGATAATTTATTATACTGAAACATTCTAAAGAATGATTTTGAGTTAAATTTTGAACCACATTTAAGTAGGTATATTTTGCACACGTGAATTTCGTGTTGAAACAGCTTTCATCACACTGCGGAATCACCTGCTTTCTTGACTTACTCGTTAAACATTTTATGCCCCCAATTTTACTGCCAGTTGAAGGTAAACATCCACTCACTAGTACGGGCTACAATATACACTAAAACCGGAGTCTATCCGCGTTCCATAACTCTTTACACACCAACCGACCGCCTCTTGCTGGGCTAGACAGCATGATAACGATAGGTTGCAAATTTGTTTTCTTCTCTGCGGATATTGCAGCGGGGCGTTGCATAGAAATTCTCCATCGATCGTTGGTTGGACCTAGGACTAGGAAAAGGATCCCAGCCCACCTCATTTCCCGACTTGCGATCAAGGCAGCACCACCAGAAGCAAAACCGGGGTTTATCCTGGCATCATTCCCACCTGGACCCAAATTGGATAACTTTTTTTTCCACCCTGTTTTCTTCCTCCACACATTTTTTTTGAGCTGAGAAAAATGCGGCTCCGTTTTTCTATGCTTTTATTTGCAAGTGGTGTGTAACTGCTTGGTGCTTTGGATTCAGCCAATGTTGCGTAGCACTGCTGGCGAACATCCTAACCACGTTATTGCAGGCGTGACTTCACAGTTCCATGCCCTTGCTATGTGTTCCTGACAGGATTATTCGGCTGATTCAATTTGTTTTGTGGGGGGAACCTATAGTCTTCAAACCGGCTTCTCGCTTGGTCTTATCAGATTTCATAGTACACCATCCTTCACGGAGAGGTCTGGCCATATTTTGAGGGTGAGTGTCCCAAAATAAACAGGGTTGCATAAAAATGCAATTACGTACAAAGCTGGTTGCATGACGCTGCTCAAGTGTTGACGAAGGTAACATTTTATAGAGTGACCTTTTGCCACAGGTATTTATGGCGGATCATTACGCTCATGCCCTACGTAATAAACTGTGCAAGTTGTGAGTGAGTCGAAGCAGAGAGTGACATTTCGATGGCTATTGATTGACTCTAGTAAGCCGAATGAAACGCCAGCTATTTGAGGAATGTTTGTAATACTGAGCTGCACTCTCATTGCTACTACTTTTTGTCGCAAATTGTCAATATTATTAGTAAAATGGCATATGGTTATATTAATTTGTGAAAATTTGTTAAGAGTACTATTTGTAATGCTTTATAATGTATTTTAAAGGCTCGAGGCCCCTGATACAACCTGTTAGTTTAAATTGTTAAAAATCAATACCATTCGTATAACAAATTTATAACGATTCATATTATATATCACATTTTATTATAATATTAATGCGCGATTAATATACATAAAATTATTTTAAATGTACAAATTATGAAATCCTCTACAGTAATTCGTCCCCATCATGTCGTGCCTGTATAAAATTTGGGAAGGAGCAGCATACGCCATCTACAGATTTTCTTTCCAATTTTTCTTCGCCTCCGTCATGTCGTGCCGGTATTTGCTGGCTTTTGAGTTAGTACTTTTCTAAAACAGCATTGATTATGCCGTTACAGAGCATACATCGCAAAAAAAATTCGCCAACAAATTCAGTATTGGAATGCCCCCAGAGACACGCCCACTTTCGCCTCCGCAACCGTCCTGGCGTGACAAACGCAACGCGGAAATTAAAATTCCAGGCTGAGTAATTACCACCGATTGAACACGGGGCCTAATTTAATGGTTGGAAGGCAGGGGAAGGGTGCGAATCTTTTGTGTTGTGCTATCTGATATGCCAGGTGGGAATCGCAATAGGAATCTCTCGCAAATGAGGTGTTAGATCACTCCGACTCGCTGACAGAAGGATTTGAGCGTCATCTAAAAAAAACGGTCCAAAAGATGAGGACTTTGTGTCAGGGGTGATGGAAGGCTTTTTGTCACCCATCACCTGCCCAACCGTTCGTAAAATTTTTGGGGCCTTCGCAGATCGATTGTTTAATTACGAGCGGCTTGGTACTTTGTATGCCAAACGGTTTGGGTCGTTATTTTGGGCAATTATAAATTGCGCTGTCAGCTACCTGAGCGTTAAATTCAATAATAATAATAATGCACTGCTCGGGCCGCCAAGGCCTATTAAATAATTAGGGCTACAAACCAGTTTAATGTGTAGGGTCAGTTTCCTGATGCATTGTGAAGGTTTGCATGGTGGAAGTATAGATAAGGCTTCCAAATGCAGTTGGCAAATATCAAAACTCAAAAGAGTGTTTGTCACAGCGGGTTTGCGTCAGTTTTTAAAATGCTCATTGTGTTCATTGAATAGACCACGGGGCCTATTAGAGCGGGCTGGGATTGCGCATTATTGCGACCCCGGGGCAACACCTGTGGAGCCTAATCTTCAACAATCATTTGCCGAGCCGCATTTTTATACGGGACAGTTAATTACTGCCTCCAATCCTCCGGGACTTCTTTGATAAGAGTGAATGCAGGAAAATGTGTTGATATCACACGGAAGCCATACATTGTCATCCAAATCGCTAAGCTGTTAATTTTAATAGTTAACAAAAATGTTAGCTGCCTATAGTATTAGTAGTAGCCAAGGGACTGCCATTTGTTTAATTGGGTTCGGGGATTCTACCTGCTGCGCTACTATTAGCCGCAACTCTTATGGCATGGTTACTTTTTAAATGGCTGGTTATAAAACGTATTGGCGTTTCATAACCATTGAAAGTAACGGTGCCAAAGTTTCGGCTAAAAATAGCGCAGCAGTTAGAACCGGGGAATCCCCCTCAACCAATTAGCCCAATGGCAGTCCCCCGACTTGATGACACCGGTGTAACAAATAGCATGTTTCGACCAGTAGATTACTAATGCTACAGCTGGCGAATGTTCTCATAGAGCACAAAAGCCGGATGCTAGTCTGTATAGTAATGGATGCTGGGGCACTATGTTTTCGGGGCGGAAGCTAAAGGCGCCGTAGAGTCCTGCAGTAAATAGCCAGTGTCTGGCCTCCATTTGCATAAGCAGTCGGCTATAAATTAGGGCCGAAAACGACGCCGCAACCAGGATGACCGTTCATGGGCTGGTATTAGGCTAGAATGGACGCCATGATCTGTCAGAGTGGGACGGGACACTTTTTGGAAGGTAGCCATTACATTGAATGCAGGCGGCGGTTTTTGTTGTTTAGTTGCTTGGTTTGGCTCCGGGTCGGAACCGGCGGTAGGAAGTCATAATTTGAGTGCTTCTGCTCATTGTCCGACCGTGTATTTTCCAGGACAATGGTAACAAACTTTGAGAGGGGTGGAGGGGGGAGGGGGGCATAAAATGGCGCGCAGGTTGACACAAAACGGAGGAAATGTCGCATGTCCAGTGTGTGCTACTTGCTTTCAACGGGGTGATAAATTACTCCGGACAACTTATGAAGTGCGCCATTCGGTTTCGAGATGACCGCATAAACTTTTGAGGGGTTTGCTGCAAGCTGGCGATATCAGATATGCAAATTGACGGGGCTTGAAAGGATCTATTACAGAGTCAGTTTTTGGGCCATGGCGCATGATAATTTTTAGTGAAGGTTATCCCTAATAATGCTGGAAATGAAGCCTATAGTTTTTTCATGACTGCATTTTAAACAGGCAGTTTTTCACAACTATACAAATGTGGGGAAATTGCTGCTGACATCCCAATTTTTAGCCAGCACAAACAGTTAACTTTCATTTTTCATTACAGTTGGAATTTATTTCACTAAAAATTATCAAGGCTTGCTGATCCTTTGCAGGCGACCCATATTTTTGGTGGGTCCAATATGCTTTTGATCTGTTGACCCTATATACCCGAAATTTTGTCACACAATATCTTCTCTGTGGATTCAAATATACCACCGCTTCATTAGCAAGCCCCCCTCTGGTTCATTACCGAATTCACATATCGCCTTAAGCAGCTTACCTGTGATGGCGTATGCTGAGCTAATGGGCATAACGATGACGCCAACTGTCAGATCAGCAGCCGCGAGGCTCATGATGAACATGTTGGAAACCTGCAAAGGAGAAAGGTAGAGGGGGTTTCAGCACTAATGAGCATCTGAGGAGCGAGTAATTAATAAAGTTTTGGCCATGGCACGCCTTTTTTATTTGAGTCGCTTTTATATACTGTGTCCTTATAGATCGAGCAGGCGCCATTAACCTTGAGGTTGATATAATTTACAACGTTTCGTGCAGGCATTGTTGTCTCAAAGTGCAACTCTTAACACTGTGGCGAGTGTAGGGAAAAGGAAATTGAGCGACAAAAGAAGGAGGACTCTTTACAAAAAAAAAGGAAGAAGAAAGTCCATCGATCATTTGACAAATTGAGGCACTCTGGCGGAGGGGATTTGAACATGCTTTCGGACTTGAAGCATCATCATGCACTCGAAGGGAGAGGAATTCCTGCTGGTTTTAACCCTCCTTCAGAGTGGGGAGCCACTACGTAAAGGCCACAAAGTGCGGAAAATTTGCAAGGATTCGTCTTCATCGGGCTCAGAAGGCCCGTTTGTTACTCCAAATGGTGACAAAAGGTGGAGGAGTGACAACGAAAAATTCGCGTATTATGCCTCAAGATGTGCTTATATAAATACTAGTTTTCGCGGAGAAGATAATTTATTTTCTGAGGCGCGGTGTTACGTAAACGCAGCGAACTATAAAACACACAAAAAACCCTAAATGGCTGAAGTGCTCGTTAAAGGGCTTCTCATTTTTCTGGAGCTGCTCAGCTGAATGATGTATAGCGTTTTGAGAATACAGCGTATAGCGTGGTAAACAAACCGCAATTTGAACCTTGAGTGATGACCAACTTGGTGTATTTTTAGAGCATATTATTACTGCAAGATGGGTAATATTCGCTGAAAATATTTTAGGGTCTGTAAATTATTTTTTTGATGAATTTTTCTGCATTTGATATAGATTCCTGCTGACTCAATATATTATTTTTCACCCATTTGAATACGTCACTTAATTTGACAGCACCTGGCTTGAGTCAACTAGTGCGTGTGCTATTTCGAAAATTGAGCCTAAAACCACTCCAGAATAATTTTGCGAGAAATCCCGCACACTGCATGACAAGCCCTTTAACCACATGAAGTCGTTTGACGTCCCAAGTAATTTAAAAACCGTCAGAGGAAGCTTAGAAAACCTGCGGGAAATCTGGTAAGAAAAATCATTACTGCAGTGGCAAATTGACAGCAGGCATGTGCTGGCCTCCATTCCATTGTCAAAGTGAATCCAAGTTGGTGCGCTGGAGTGGCCGACAGGCAATCAACCGCCCAGAAGCAAAATCCTCCAACCTCACACTGAGGTCTGTATCTGGGCTTGGGCCAAAACCCAGTCCTAAAATCCGCATGTTCAAGACGGGCTTTTGCCAGGAGATACGAAGGCACCAGAAATTTCCATGTTACTCGCCTGGGTGTTGTTTCCTCCCATCTAATTCGGAATTAGGGCGGACAGCCCCACGAATTTGCATGCCGATCGGACACAGACGCTGCCCGCATGAAGAGAATGTGATAACAACCGACTAGGGCTTCGCTGAGCAAAAAAAAGTGGGGGAAAAGTGAAAATGTCGTCACGACAAAAAAGAGAAGTTGAAATTGCTCCGGTGTCCTATGTCAGTAAGTTGCGAACTTCTCGAGTACAATATAAGGTCTGGGAAAGTGGATACCGTGCGGCTGAACTGCTGCAACTTTTTCTGCTGCGGAAACAGCTCTTATTTGAGAGGAGATTTCTTTTATCTCATTTTTGTGCGGAAATATCTTCGAGTGTTAAATAATGTCGCGAACAATATTAAATATTGCATATTGCAACCCACATGCTATTTCATGTCACTCATCCCCAAAAGTCTACTGTGGATGAATAGAAAACATGGACCTGCACCTGACCTGCATGACAATCGAGAGCCCAGACATGCAATAAGGGTCTCCTGCCACGTGCACTGCTCGTTGCAACCCGTATCATGACACGAGATGACTTCTGGCGACAAGTCCACTTTGGCGCATTCATCACACCCTGTACGAGTCATCTGGGAAATATGACTGGGACAAGACGGCCTGAAGTCTCCTGTAAAGGTCTGCTGAAGGGGTCCTGCCAAGATATTTCACGTGTATAGTATGAGCCAGAACTGACCTCAAATCCTTCTGAAAATTTTGACTCACCCTGTACACTGTCCTCTACGCGCAACCCACAAAGAGATGTATCGATCCTAGAGTGAGGTGACCCTCTCCAATAGTTGCGTGCCTTGCTCTATTATAGGATCGGGCTTATTAAGTGCAGCAGCGTAAATTGTAGCTGACGAGCTGGAATTCAATGCTGGAGGAAGATTGCCAGTCATTATGGGCAATTATGGCCGGAAGTTGTGTCTGTCAATTGCTCCTCCCTTCTCTTTGGGTCACTGATGGGGTGAACTTGGCCCACATTGTTGAGACGCAGTTGGTTAATTATTGCCCTTGGTCAGTGCTCAGTTTTACTTGTCTGGAAGCTTCTTGCTACCTACTTTTTTCTCAGCCTGTTCCTGTAATAATGCGATCTTGATAGGATCTGCACAGGTGGCCCATTCAGATGCTTTAATGTGACTGCGTAGGGCCTAAATGGGGTTTTCTCCGCTAGGAAATAATGAAAAAGGCGGCAAAAAAAATTGTAAGTGCGACGCTACCGAATTTTGGGCCCGGACTCTCCTCGGAGAATCCAATTTTCCCAATAAAGCAAGGGGGGAAAAATCATTCCTGAGTAGGATTTTATTGTCGCATGCCACGTAGGCGCGAATCGGGACAAAATTTTATTATAATCGGCTCCTAGGGATGTAGGAAGACTCGCAGCAAATGCTTAAATTTGCTTCTAAAGTAATGAGCGAGAGGAAAAGCGGGAAATTTCTTCAGCCATTTGATAAGCAGGAGCAGGTAACGACTCTAATTTACCACGCTCGCTCCTTAAAATTGCCATTTTGACAACTCGCTTTCCAGACGCGTCAAGTTTTCCATATACACGTATATAGGGTGGTCTATAATAATTTTGAAGAAGAAAAAAAACAGGTTCATTGCACTGATTGCAGTGCATCGTCCAACACGATTGAGACGATATAAAATTTTTGCTTCAATTTAAAATTGTCTCAATATTATTGAGCGATATTGTATACTAAACATGAATATTGTCGTTACAGCCACAAAATCCACTTTGGATTCATATTTTATATCTTGAATCCCATTAACTTGGTCGTAAGGTTTTGACGAGGTGACACCAGCAACATAAAGTCTGATTACAAAACACCTTGTATTCCTATACAGTGGCAGCCCATCTTACAGGCTGGGATTACTTGGCAAAGTGCGGTCCGATGCCGAATAGAAAATAAACGTGACGCAAGTGTCGTTTGTCAAATCTGTGATCAGTCCAGGTCGTTTTAGGAAGCTACTTAAAAAAAGAACGGATAAAAGAGCATGGGAGCTATTGGACTCGGAATTGGCGTCCAGACGCGGCCTCTTTTGGAGTGTTATGGCTGGAGTAAAGTGGACGCCAACAACGGACGACAGCTCGGCCAGGACTTTACGACACCCACTGGCTTCAATGGAGAAAGTAAAGGCACGCTGTTTGCTGTCCAAGACACACCGCACGTACCCGGTGTGCGGTTGGGAAATTTGCGAGGCTGGCAAATTGACTGACAGATCGCAAGTTTTGTTTCGTTGCGGTTACGGTTACGGTCGCGGTCACAATGTTCCACTCTTTCTTATGTCTGGAAATAGAGGGGGGACAACTTTAGGAGGCTGCAACAGTGTGTGTCGCTGGCACTTGTTGGAAAGAGCCAAACTACTGGACGGTTGATGAAAAGTCGGCCGTCTGAGTAGATAACATGAGTGAAGGACTACGAAGTACAGGACGAAACACTGCAAAAGTCGCTCAAACAATGGTTCTCGTGCGCATTACATTGCTTCCCAGAGCGACATTGATTGTTGTTAACAATATGTATAAAGAGCATGAATAAGCCGTCCTTGATCGACGCGAATTATACTGCCGGAATTTATTGGACGCGTTATGTAACTGAGATCCTGGAACAATAATGTCGCGTGAAGAATCGACCTATTCCACATATACCCCACTTTTTCCATATCTTTTGCTTTTATCTGAGGTTAGCCTGCAGGGTAAACCGAACCTGGACAGCTGCGGTTATAATCAAAATCCGATCAATGACAAATTAGGCATCTCCGAGGAAAAACGATCACGCTCTCACAAAAATTACCATCAGCTATAGCATGTTGAGCAAAATAGTCACCTGCATGCACCTACCAAGAGTTAAAATTACCAACATCTTTCAGGATACTGCGCAATTTCGGATTTCTTACAAATTTGGAAAATCCTCCATTGAGTGTCAACGTACTACGTGCGAGTATGGCAGCCTCTCATTTCCAATCTAGTTCGGATGGCTTTAATCCAGATCCTTGGCGACACGTCTGCCACACATATCCAGAGCTAAAATCTGGCTATATATAAGGGCCCCCCTCCATTTTCAGTGAGAGAGGAAGTGTTTAAATTGGAGTCGACTTGGAAATTGGTCTTTACACCGTTCCACCATCAGTCCCCCTCCGGTCCTTGGAAGACTTTGGCAGGAAGGGTATAGACTCCCGAGGGCTTCTGATAGGAAAATCGTGTCCAGTTCGTCTTATGGAGGTGACAAGGCCGTCTGGACCACGTCCGTCGGGACTTCAGGTTTTGTGAATCGTAAAAATAAAGATTGGCTACTGGACATTTTGCAGTATGCCGAAGCAGTCCAACAATTATTTGCTCCAACAGTTTGCACTTATTGTTGATTCAGACAGGTTTCTTCTTTAGTTGATGGGGAAAACAATCTGCTCTCCATCTTGGACAGTGCCGATGTGCCAAGTTTGTTAGCTTAGGCCAGTCGGCCAGATAACGTGCTCTACCCCATGCTTAACGATGCGCAAACAGGCTTCTCACATGTTAGGCATCTATGCAAATCTCTATGTAGATGTGCAATAACGCACAGTTTGCAGTTTTTAGCTGTTTCCTACAGGCCACAGAGTTGTACCTATTAGTGCTTTCAAGCCTGTAATTGTTAGTTTGATAGTTACCATTGTGACGTCCGGACTTGAAGTAATAAACGACATCTGCGACCAACGGCTGGAATTGACATCGGGCTGTCCGTTTCAACAGTTCTGAATGATGTGGGACGTTATCGGATGCTTGGGACATCCCGATAAACGCTCTTCATTACTGGCCGGATCAAAATCTGGTGAATTGCCCAATCGAACACATATTTCTCCTGGGTAATGTCCAGGATTTAGTCGTCTGACATGCGAGGACAAAAGAGCAGGAAAAAGATTTGAACGTGTCGAACCCACCCACGTTACATAAGCGCAAAAGCTGCTTATTTGTATGATATGCCAGGAATTTTCATATCAATACTTTGCCTATCTCTGAACCGCGAAAAAACAATGTCATTTCAGGGATAATATGGATCAACCGATATAATGCGCTTTTATATATATGATAGCTGCGCTTTGAATTTAAACAAACCTGACAGATATATTCACTATACAGATTGTTGCTTTTCTTAGAGTTTGATGTCGCGGAGTTCAGGAAAGAAGAGGCGTGGCTCGTGACTTTTGATATAGTGCATCCCCTTGAATTTCCCGGCCTGGAGATGGAAAAGGAGGGAATAAAATCCGTCCCGGTGGTTCAATCCACGTTTCCTAATAACTTCCTACAGCTCCTCATCGAAGGCAAGGAGGATTACGGTCGGACAGAAGCAAATAAACTGCCATTGAACGAGGGACTGCCATTTTAATATCCGTGAGTGGAGTGAGAGAAGGTACAGCACAGCAACCAGTCACGTTTTTCATCCTTATCTTGGTCAAAATATCGACAAAAGAATGCTTGGAGAGAGGTGAGGCTGGGAAGAAGAACTGGAGACTAGAATTCCAGGCACTTCCCTTTAACCTTTATATGACCGTGATTCGATATTGGGGGCTCCTTGGGTAGGCTCGTTGGCTCCAAATGGTCTCGGCTGAGGAGGCTTTCAATCCTGGGTATTCTTCCATCCTCTTTACTGCCATTCGGTTCTCAAAGGGCCCTATACCAAAGGCCACTAAATCGGCACCTCCACCGCCTCTCAACACGACGGCAGAAAAGCCCTCTTGTATTCCTTCCGAGGACTTCTTCAGCCCTGCTTCAGTCTTACATGGTCGTCAAACACGAACCACGCTGAAGACTTACCGAGTTCAAAGGAGAAGACGTACTGTACCGAAAGCTATACTTTTGGTTGAAATTATTCATCCTGACCTACAGATGACCGTACCGCCTCTGTTGTTCGCCATGAGACATAAGTGGCAGGGGCTCAAGTTGAGGATATTTTATCGGATAAAAGTCGCCAACCACAGGATCAACTTCACTAATAGTCAAGGTCGAATATAAGACCGATGTATGTGAGTTACTAAGCTGGCTTAAGTGCAAATGAATGTGCACCATGGGCGTGCACTAAATGTGCACTGTACAGCATAATTTTGCGGGATAAGTCCTCCCAAGTCTTGTGGGAGGAAAGTAAAATAATGCATATTGCCATGAAACGCAACAACCGGGTTTTTGCGCGCTAAATGCAGGCCACTACATGAGTGAAGAGCACTTCCTTTTAGGCACGGTAACTGCGCGCTTATGCTGAACTTTGCAATATGATAGGTCGGCGTACGTGGGCGTGAGGGGGTGTTCCGCACTGCGGAATTACAGTTAGGTGCGATAGAGCGATGCACTAACTGCACTATTTTGTGAAGTTTTCAATGTTAAACGCATGACTGATAAACACACTCGGCTCCGGACCCGGTCGTTTGTATTTAAGGTACAGTACGCCTAAAACTCCTGTGGTATAGCTTCACGAAGCGACGCGACTTCAAGGATATAACTTTCACTTGCCTTTCAATACAGTCATGTGGATTTGACAACTATGTTTTTAACAAGGACTATCCGGCTCTCAAAAGGGACATTTTGTTGTAGGTTCAGTGACACACAACCTGTTATTTTAAATATTACAGGCGCCTCTAATGTAAGTCAATGATTACTTTTAATATAAATTAAAAAATACTATATGCAAAAAAGCTGCGGGCTTGTCACGGAGAAGCCAATTATAATAATTGAGTGTCCGTTAGAGATGTTCTTTCAATGATGCAACATGGCCTCGTGCATCATTTTTGCTCTCTATTAGGGAAATTCTGCTGCTACGAAAATACCAGGATGGAACAAAAAAACGGCTTATCTTCTCCGCAACCTCCCTGTTAAGTTTTTCCCCCCGCGAGAAACAAAACCATGGGCGCGCATACTTAGAAGAACTTAAAGGTGGACTTGCAGAATAATTTTGCAATATTAGACTATACTATAGACTCGACACTTCAGGCCTATAAAGTTTGATTGGCCTCTATATCAACGCTATTGATTCTTCGGTAAACAGTTAACAACAATTTAATGAGCCCCATTAAAATTTTACATCGGTTGACAAAGCCCGCCCATGACACCATTACTGACCATGTTTATTCCTATCGTTTCACACTGTTAATTGTGATGTTATGCGTCGCAAGAATAAGAATCGTTGTTCAAAACAACAAAATGAAATCTGACACCAACCTCCTAGTTTTCCTGCGCATGCGCGTCGTATTGCATTCCACGCATGCGCAAACCTATAGTGGATGGAGCCATATGTCGTGTTCGCCCGATTTTCGGTCCATTAAAACCTTCCAGTGCTCTGTCGAATCGACAACTCGAAGCCAAGAGTAGTCATAAGGACAGTCGGACATCTCACGTGACAGATTTCCCCCGGCTCTTTTTCCCCTTCCATTATCGCTGGGACCAATCGTCCCGATTCCTCCCCCCATCGGGACTGTCCCACTCATTAAAGGAAGATGAAAGCGCGGCCCGGGCTTTTCTCATCGCCGTGGAACAAGCTCTGATTGTGAGCCAGCACTTAAAACAAATGCCTGCGGCGGCTGTCGGCATTTAGAAGGCCCGCTGCTGCTGCGATGGGTGTCCCCTCGGTGACATTCACTCCAATTTCCCTACCATTCAATTGCTTGGGCTGAGACGCAGAATTCAGATCGTTAGTTCGCTTAACGTCATCCAGGTAATTGAAAAATGAGCAGTTTTTTTAAAAGGCTGATGACGAACGCGGATTATAACAATGGAGCGAAATGGAAAGGAAAATGATGGGAGGAGCATTAAAATTTTATTCCACGAACTAGTTTAAGGAGCAATTACTACTTCAACACGCTGTAAACTTATAGGGGAGGAGCAACTCCTGAATATTGATTCGATTTACTGTGGTAGTTGTGAGTACGTGAGTTGGTTGACTGTTGGAGATTCACCAGTTGCGTCATGATTACTGGAGGAAAGGAGAAAGGAGGGCATTGAATCTGCCTTTCCTTACGACTGTATTTTTGTCGACCCTCCTTTTGTATCGGGGGACGACAATGTGCTGGGGCGCCTGTTAAAAGCACAAATGAGGTTGAAGCCCTTTGTGCTTAATGAGAGTGTTGGCATTGAAACCACGACAATGCCTTGTTCTAGGTACCTTGCTAGCGCCTCGTGTAATCAGTTGGCGTTTCCAATTTACCTGGAGACAAACTTCTGTAGGATTCTGGCCCTGCTTGGAAATGTGCCAGCCTATTTCTAATTATCGACTGTCATGTCGGCGGCAGTTAACGAGCTTTTCAAGACAATGCGGAAGGGCTAGAGAGAATATAATGGCCTTACATTAGAAAAATACACTGCTACTGATCTACATGATCAGAAGAAAAAAAATCCATTCTCTCGAGTCTGTAATCTTAGGGGGTGCGTTTTAATAAAAGTTGTCTCCATCGGAAATTGACTTTCCGTAGTGAACCTTCGCGACTCTTTAAAGGAGAAAGCACCATACCAAAGGTTTAAATTTCAGGAGTCAACAGGCATTTTCTCGGGGGAATAAACAGTTAAAATGCTGCATAAAGTTGTCATTTGCAACATAGTGGCAATCAACACATCCGGTGTACTGTAAACCCAGATCAATATCAGTTTTTACAGTGGCTAGATGCGTTAGTTAAAAGAGCTGTATTTTCACAGCTATAGTGTTGTAAAGAAAAGAAGAGAAATTCGAAATTTTCACTCTTTAGGAAAACTGCATTTGTTTCAGTTTTAGCAAAGCTTCACTCGTCTCTATATTTTCATTGGTAAAATTACATTGGAAATCGATAACCGAAGCAGGTTGGTGGAGAGGATAAGACGTCCGACTGCTAATCGGGAGGTCCTGGGTTCGAGTCCCGGGGACGGCGATCCTGACCGTGGTTTTCTGTAGTTTCCCAGTCCTCCCAGGAGAATTCCGGGGTCGCTTCCGTAAATAATAGGCCACAGCCTTTCCTATCCTTGACCCATCGATGGGGAGGTGCGGTGTCGGTGGAGAGTTTCTGACCAGCACCTAGGGGGTTGGCTGGCAACCCGACCCCCTGGGGGACTGCACACGACCCCCAACATTAAGACAACGCACTTGCACCAGTGTCCCCTCCTCACAAATCCCTATCCTGATCCCTGCACCGGAGATAAAAATGCGAATGAAAACATTCGTAAGAAAAAAAGGTGGTAATCCACCCCCCTAAAAGGGCTTCGTTCCCTCCAATGCGGTAAAAACAAAGCAAAACAAAAACATTGTAAATTGAATCATTTATGTGGCACAGCCGCACGTGTCAAATTAATTTTTGTACAGTATAATCCATTTTCCTCAATACAGTAGAGGGGACAGTTTGTTCTAGTCAACTTTTCGGCTTAGCAGTATTTGCAATATTTATCGCAAGGAACCTGTAATCAGCTTACACCCGCTTGCTGTAACTTCAGTATTTTTCAGCTTAAAGTAAGCTCGTTAAAACTGGAGAATTTAGTAGAAGAATTCTTAACGAGGGAGATTTTATACTGGTAATGAATATGACTTGAAGCGAATTTAGCACTTAAGTCGGAGGGCTGCAAAATTTGTCCAGAAAAGAAGGTACATTTGCATCTCCTTGGAGTGCTGACGGTTTCCAGCTATTCTTGGAAGAGCGAATTCTCTACTTAATCATCTTGAATTGTTCCGCAGATTATTCTTGGGGATTCCGACCTCATTTTAACCCTAAGAAGTCTGGTTTACCTGCTGCGGCCCTTAAATTTGTAATGCGCATATTCAACGCGCCATATAATTTTGGCCTCTGGCAAATTTAATCATCTCGCTTTACTGGCGAGATTTTCATGTTTTTATCAAACAATAACTGCGTGGGAAAGGATCCGGGGTTTTTAGTTTCGGGTAAAGAGAAGTATAAAAAAAATGGAGCACCTCAGGAGATGAAGCCAAAGTTTGAGCGATGTGCAACTTGTGGAGACATGAATTTTTGAGGACCATGATTTCTGTTGGGACGAATGGAATATGAAAGTTTTAGTGTTGAACGGGTGTTAAATGTCAAGAGTGGGAGCCCTATCGCCTTGGGCGTCCTTTATTTGGGGTGCTAACGTTTACCTCGCTCAAAAAGTTCAGAAAGCGTTTAAAGTCTAATGCGCAGCGAACATGGAAGCTTGAAATAGAAATTTTTCTGGTTAATTCTGAAGTCTTGTAAGTTAGAATCTGCATGTAGTATTATGGCAGAATCTGATTAGTTGCACAGCGATTATCCGGCTTACTTATATAGTCGATTAGGCGGAGGAGCCCAAAATAACGAATTCTGGATTTGGCAATGTATCCCCCAAATATTAGATATTTTGCATAAATTCGACTGTATTTTTCAGCTATTTTTTCCATTGTGCCATAATGAGAATAAAGAACCTTTAGTATATTCGTCCGACTCAGTGTCAGTCTGACCACAATAATTTTGAACAGCTTGTAATTACAATATTAGTTCTTGCTAGTTTGGCACAGGAACCAGCTGCTATTGATATGTCGCATTTATTTCGGTAGATATCTGCATTCTGCGTTTGATTAATTACGATCGTCCACGAATAATAATTTTAAACCCCCAAATTAATAATTAATTAAAATAAATTAATAATTATAAACGCGGAAAATGCCGGCGGTGATTAGTGTTACAGTTATGTTCATTTTGAACAGTATAATTTTAAGCGACAGTTTCTTTTTTTTTGCCGTGCTGTAGAGGTGTTGTTGTACTGTGTACAGTGTACAGTCCTCCAATTTATTGCGCATCAGTAGTGTCCTAGCTAGCATATAATCAGTCCTGCTACGTGTTTAAAGTGCCTCCGCTTTGACACTTTTGGGTCCGAATAATATGAGTGTGAACACAAGAAAAATGGCCTCTGTGTGCTCTCTTTTCCCGTCGTCATTTTTCCCCTTCCATGACAGTCCTCCGACGTCATCGGATAGCGGTTTGTGTAGCGCCGGCGAGATTTAATGAACTAAAACTGCCACCGTTACAAGCCCCAGGTTAAGGTTCATAAATATTGCACGGGCGAGTTGGCAGAGGCCGAATTGAGAGAGTGGCTTTTTCCCCATCCCCTGTGGAACCTACCTGCCTACATCTTCAGGGCCCCCCACGCAGCGCAACATGGGAGACAATTTGCATGCTTGTTTTTGCACGGTTTCAGGGCACGAGGCCTTTCCTACATGCAGGGGAGATGGTTGGGACGATGGAAAAACCTGATGTTGCTGGGAGGCCTCCAAATTGGCTTGTATTTACATCGGTGATATATTGTAATGATATGGACATTTAGATTTTGCATTTCGGAAATAACGATGCACGCCTGTAAAAATTGCGTAAAAATGTAAGAACCACATTAAATTACCCAACCGGTGCGCGTATACTGTACCCACCAAATAATGCTGTCATGCACATTGCTTGTACAGGTAAACATAATTATTTTTGAACGCAGCCCACTGTAGGTATCAGAAAAGCTGGAAAATAAAGTCTCAAACGAGCTGTTTGGTCGTAATCAGATTTAGGTTGCAATCAGCTAAATGGGAATATTTAATTCAGAGCCTGCGTCGACTGTGCTTAAAATGCGCAATTTCAGGTACATCACCGGTCCATATATCCTGTTATTACTGAGACATCCTGTAAAAATCGCGTAATTGTTTTTAAATGCCCACGGTAAAGTTCAAGTCCCTGGAGTCTCGCAATATAATGTCTTTTACGCCCCTGTACTGTAAGTTTCCAAAACACAAAGAGGTACAGTGCTGTACCTGATGGATGGAAAGTTAGTAAATCTGACCCATACTGGCAGTGAGTGCTATTTCTGACACGTGCTATCCGTTTAACCACAGATGTTTTAAAAAAATCCAGCAGAATCCACACAACACATAATTAGGCAGATACAATATTTATCTTTTGTAGGTCAACACAACGTCGATCGAACATTTTTTTTTTTGAAGCCGTGGAATCCGATTTTGTGTGCTTGTGTTGTACACGGCTTACCCCTTGGCATCTGTAACCTATATAGGCATGGTAATATACCTCTTACAAGTAGTCTATACTTATGAGCTTCTTGTATGTAGCAACCTGAAAAATCAGTGTAAAGTTCTAGAAAGTGGCACATGTTCAAGCTCATTGGCACTTTCAGCTCGTTAAAAACCCAGTGGGAAATACAGCTTCCCTACATATAACCCGAGCGATGATGATGATGGATTATCTTGTTTATAATGAAAATGAAAGCACTTTCCTTCCCTCTCCCCACTGCAATCAGTGAAGCATATACACACGATCCACCTGATGCATAATTACCATTTTTCTACTACGTAAAATGTCCCATATTTTTGAGAGAAGTAGAAATATGAAGCTATACGTATATGAGTAGTGCACTCGCAGTAAAGGCTTCTCAGAACCAGCAGCAAGAGGACCTAAAAGCTCTTCATGCACCAGCATGAGAGAAGTGGAAATGAAAGCTTCACGTTTCTACACGTGCTATTGACAGAAAAACGCAGGAAGCAGAAACGAGTGCTCTTGTTTTGATAGAGAGTCAATATTAACACGAAACCACTCTATACTTCACTTAATGCGTGTATCTCCTAGAGTATATTTTTTTCTGCCGAGATTTAGTTTACCCAACTGGCTAACAATAAGTTGTTGTGTCGACTACTTTGTGTTGGGATTTCTCTACATGACAGCTGTGAGTGGGCGAGCAAACCGTCATATCTATACACTGGACATGGAACTTGCATTTTTAACAGACTTGATTTTAGCTACATCCCACTTAAAAAGGAATGACGCCGTTGACCTAAAATAGTGGCTTTTTTCTCAGATATTCCACATCTGTCGTGATACCTGTGCGGCAATTGACTATTGCAAATGCGTAGTGAAGTCAACTGGCCTTTTAAACAATTTGTCAAAAAAATATGTCGATCACATTGGTCGCCAGTAAGGGATTTATCCCGCGAAAGGTCTCTAATGTAACTAATCTGTAAAGTGCCTAGTTCAGCCGAGTCGAGTCGTGATGGTGCACGAGCAGACATGGATACCACCATGCTCTCAGTCCATTAAAAAAACATGTGTCCTCCGAGGGATCATCTCCGATTGACACCTGGGGGAATCCCCCTTAATCAAAATTAGTCTGCTGTGCTCTAGCCAGTCCCGATCGTCCCGATATACCGTGCATGGTTACAGGGCTTAGCAGGTATCGTCATCCGTCTACGTCAGGAGCAGATTTCCAATCTCGTCAATGTTAATTAATGGAGGGGCTTAATAGTTTTGAGTATTGGAACCTGTAGACTCCATCACCTGGTCTCACACACTAATGGTGTATCATACCAGCTTACATCGAGACTTTTTTTTATTAAATCAAAGTACTGTATGCCCACATCCACGGTATGTTTACATGTAACTCTGTGCGTTTAATCTTCCCTCTAAGGACCCTGCGAAGCATCATCTCTCCAAAAAACCTCCAAGTACTTCTCCCCCAACCAAACGTAAATCCGGACGACAGGGTTTCACGTTCAGGTAGTGGAATTCGGAGCATTTGGATTAAGCCTTTTGAATAGTCGGGACTGCTCCATGGATCCCAATGGAGGTTGATTTCAAATCTCGTGTGCCAGACACACACAGCACATGACTCGACGATAATAATTCCCGGGAACACCCCCCCCCCCCCCCCCCCCCCNCCCTGCAGTCCTCAACCGCACGCAGCTATACATCGTTTGATCTCTTCTGCTGGTGTGGACCATACCACCCTGGGTACATATTCATGTTGTGTAAATTCTTCCAGCCATGTCTCCCGACGGATTAAAACCCTCGCTTAACATTCTGGGTGCGACGCCTTTTCCAACGGGAGAACTTCTTGTCGTACTAATTAGGCTTTCCTTCTGAGAGCAGATGTGAAATAGAGTGTTCTCGCGAATAAATTTTGCTCCGGCTTACAAGAGTTGATAAGCTAGGCTCATATATTTTTTTAAATAAAAAAATGTAATGATAAAATTGGAACCGTTATTCTGCCCGGAGGACGGAGACACACTGCAAATGGAAGCTTTAGAAACCTGCAGTACTGGCGTGGATTCAACAAGGGCACATTCTATCTAGACGATCTCAAGAGAGGAGCCAAGAAGTAGAAAGAGAAATGGAAAGTTTCTTTTTTATAGTCGCAGACGATTGAAGGAAATAGAAAATTCGAGTTGACTCTGGCGAGTTTGAATAGGAAACGCCAAACGCTATAAGTCTCAACATCCGAGGAAATGTGTTGAAATGATGACACCTATTCCAGAGAGAGCGACACGCGCCAACTTTTTTCCACCATATTGTGAAGGGACAAAAATGGCATAAAAATGAAATTCTCGCAGCTTATTCCTTTCGAAATAGGGAAATGGTGCAAGCTCCAATTTTTTTCAGCAAAAAAAGCACAGAGAGCGCATTTCATTCGTTTCCATGCACCATCACGTGTATTGAAACGTACAGTGTCACAATTGAGCTATGAAATTAGTATATTTTTACGCCACTCATTTTCAACATGCATCATTGAACAGCTATTTTCTTAGTGTCAAACAATCGTCATTATACAGCAGACACTTCAATAGGAACACACTGCGCAGGCAGTGATAGTGTTGGGCTTATTTGAATAATCCAGCTGGTGTTGGACGGGCATTCTGGGCATATGCCATGACCATTTACGACTCACGATCGCATGATAAACTTTAACGAGGTTGAATGTAAGCAACATGTTGCAAATTGACCCATATATTTAAGCCGATGTGGGGCTCGAAAACACAGTTTGTGAATACACCTTAACGCAATTGTTCTTATGGCGACGACCTTAATAGAGCAACAATATCCCGATTGTAACAGTGCTAAAAGAGAGACAGAGAGGCCATAATGATGGTCCTTTCTCCCCACCTTCAAAGTCCTTCATGAGTGAGAGGAGAAGTGGCTTCCATTGATCTTTTCCAAGCTCAAAAGCGTGAAATAGAAGTGGGGGTTGGATGCAGCGTATATATAGGGAGGGCTTGCTGCTGCCTTCATTGCGGTATAAGTAAGTTTCTCTTTCACAGTCATCGCGGCGGACTCCCAGGGTATATCACAAGTCGCAGGTGTCTGGGCTCACAGGGATTTCTGGCGCCAACAACGGGCTTTCCACCTAGAACTGTGGGACAAAATCGCTTCCGACGGAAATGTTGCACGTTCAATTAGGTGTACGCCTCAATCCAGCTTTCAAATGTCACATGTCACTATAGATGTCGTTGGGTTGATATGGCAACGCGGCAGGTTATCTATAACGCAGTTATACGAGTCCGCATTGATTTTTTCCGATCTAAATGGACAGTCCGGTAGGCCATGTCCACTGGACGAAACTTTCTGGCATAAAAGTTGATTTTCAGACATTTCGACAGGACCACATGGAGCTAGTCGATTCCCCAAATGAGACACCAGTTTATATACACAAACCACAGTAGTAACACACAAGACTTACGCGATTTTAAAATTGCGCCCGTAGTTTGGGTCAGATTGGACCCTGTACCAAGGAGGCCTGAAGGGTAAATCGCTCACGTCCTGGCCAATCAAGCGTCTCTGCTGACGTCCGAGTGTAATGAGGTTTGCAGGCCCGCGCAGGTATCCGCTACTTTTTCTCCAACCATTAGCAAGATTGGATCAACTCAAAGGGCAGTGAGGTGTGCACTTACGTACAAATCGCGACATTTGCACAGCCTCCCTGCAGCAGGTGGGGGCCATATACATCTGAATAATCTGGACGCAACAAGTGTGATAAGTCCCTCAACAGTGATGGACAGAATGGCGGGCAGCCTTTTAGGATTTGTGTACCTAAGTTGAAGTGCAGTTTAATTAGAGCTAAGCCTTAGTAGGAAGAACACTGGCATGTTCCCATGCTCCGGAGACTTGTAGGTGTGTAGGGGCGACAGGTGGTAAAGTGTGCCGGGTACGGAGCAGAAAACGCGCGCATTACAAGAACAATCCAATTATGTCGCTATGTGAAGCATCCTCCTGTGCTGGCAGGGGTCGCCATTAGCGGTTTTGCACAGAGCAACTATCCTGGTTAGTAGCTGCTAAGGGCGTAAAATGCGGCTCTCTCCAGCGTATATACTTCATCAGGACCCGTAGGACATTACCTGTAGACTGTATATAGGCTACCATATTTAGGTCTATACTTTCCCTGTGCATGCGATCGACATTTTCTTAAGTAGGCCTACTGTAGCATATAATTAACAGGATGCGCAGCGTTTCAAGGCAAATGCCAGGTTTTAGTTAGCCATTTGTCACTCTAAACTGCGTATACGTTGAATGGGTTACTTTGAAACAGTTCGATTTAAATTCTTTCAAAGGAATATTTTAATATCAAGTATTTTGGCCCTGTTTCTTTTAACCACAACAACAACAACACCATCACGACATTTCCCCATAAGGGGTATAGCCAGCAATGAAGGGAGACGCAAGTTAACCCCAACTAAATTAAAACTTGTCAAAATAAAACTATAAATTACCCGTCCCACCCCCTCCCAGTGTACGTGCATCCTCCTCCATTACTTTTAACGACAAATAAAAAACAATTGTCATTATTAGGGTGTTTCTCTATATGAAGTAGTCATGAAGCGATATTATACCCGAGACTAAAGCCCCGTTTACAGTACATGTGAGAGATTTGACGAGCGAAGTCATCGCCGACGCCGAGTGACGTAACCAATATTGTTTGAGGTGAAAGTAACAATCTATTTTCGTCTCAAACAATACTGGTTACTCCAGCATTGTCATCGCGCGATCAAATCTCTCACAGTCATGTTAACGCACCTTCAGTTATAATATAACTTAGGTTTAAAAATACACACATACTACATGTATATATAGGTACTGTACATTATAAGTGAAACAAATTTTGTGAAATTCCAAACAACCATAATGTGCACAGTACTAGACTATCATCAGATATGTGCATGTATACCATGGCTCAACATGTCGCTGTGGCGCTGGACATGATCACAATAAATGGGTTCAACAACTGCAGTGTGATTCCAATTGTTACAGTTGAGCCATTTTAAATCGGAAATTTACTGCCATTCAGAGCGTGAATGAATGATTTATAATTTGGTAATATTGGCAGCTAATATACGTTTTGATAATTGTTACAAAATAACTGCTTCAAAATTTTTGATACACTGTATGATGATCGATGCTCTGGATCATATCGATTTTCGATGCCAAATTGGGTATCGAACAGCCTTATTGTGACCGCATGAAGGAGCCGATCTGCTCACGGATGGAGGCAAATCTCCTTCATTAGGGCCGGAATGCAATCCGGGGCGTCAACTCGGCGGGCAAAGAGATCCGCCGGGGCGTATATTTTTGGCACCAGAAAACGATTCGGATAAGCCTTTTTTGAAGGGGACGAAGCTGATTTTTGTCAATGGCCCATCCCGACTATACATTTCAAATATTATTTTATTTTTATTCCTCCGCCCTTATACCTCTTCCAGCAGCAGGATTCGTCGCGATTTCGTTATTCATAGGGCGTATTTCATGTTTCAATAACCCACTGGAAGTGACCTGACAGTGGGAGTGGTGTGGGGAATATCGAAATGGGATCAGGAGTGGGATCAGGGAGAGTTTATTCCAGGGGTCTGCCAGGAGAAATGCGTTTTTCATGAGGCAGGTGAGACTAGCGCTCTGCATCAACGTCAGACACTCGGCTACTATAGAAAGCCTCCTATAAATAGCCATCTGTCAACGTCCAATCTAATTGAAACTCTCCGTATTGGGGGAAAGAACTCGTGACTAAAGGCACTCATTGTCAGGCGGTCCAAAATTGAAAATCAATTTCCAAGCGGGGTTTTAAAGTTTTCAAAAACATTATGGAGCACTGTGAAACCGAACCGCTTGTTAGTCACGATCTGTTTTGACATTACGTCAACAGAGTTGGTTTGAACGGACCTGACTTTCACCCGTCTTTTGTTGGGCACGTGGCTAGAACCGACAGCCCGGGAGAGTATTTACAGTCACCTTCAATGCAATTAAGCCTGTACAGTGCAACAGAGGCTATAGCCAGAAATTCAAATTAGTTCAGACGTAATGAAACTGGAGGTAATCTCTTCTTGCATTAAGATCGCCACACTGTCCATTAGACCAAAACATGTTCTGGACTTATTTCAACAGTGTGCGGCCTGTATTTTGGCAGGCCTTGCCCTTCTTTTTTCCTGGCCAAGTATATAGCGCCAATAGAAAGCCACTCAATGGAAACATCTCCAGGAATGCTCCGACACACCAACACAATAAACCTGAAGCCCCGACGTGTCCAATTGGTTAAGAGTCTGAACCGGTTGGGCCAAAAAGGGCTGTATAAAAGACAAAGTATGGAATCCTGAGACGAGGGCTCTGGCAAGTAAGGCTTTGCCATGTCTGTCTCAGGCTAAAAAAAGATAGGGATCCGAAACCCCACGTTTGTTCTTGTTAGAAAAAAAGGAAGAAAAGGAAAGGGTGGAAAAAAGGCGAGTCTCTAGGGCAAATGATAGTCGGGCGGGATCCAATTGCAGGCTGCTGATGACCCAACTTGGGCCAGTTGCGACTTGAACAATCCGAGAACCTGTCTATAGGATACTGTTACAGGGCGCCACATGCTTGTCTGGTTCGGGTGACATTTGACACCTATGAACCAGAATTATTTGGCATTAAAAATATTTTAGATATGCTCCATCGCCGGTAATGAAATTTTTCTAAAGAGGCCTGTTGCTGTATATAGACTCCGGGATAACAATTCCAAGCAATTTGTATAAAAATGTTTTACAAGCCCCATGCCTCACATTGTGCAAATGACCTAACAGAAGTGGCCATTGGAGCCAGTGATGATGTTACAACTTCATTAGGGGCAATTTAGCGGAAGCAAAACGCTGGTCCAATGAGGAGATGATGGTATATTTGCCCAACTTGGTTACCGAAAACACTCGCTGAATTCCAATTACTCCCACTGTAATTAAAATTAAACTTATACCGCGTAAAAGTTCATTGTGGCTTTATTGCAGTCATCACAAACATGCAGAGCACATGTGATGTAAATGAGATCGATCGGGTAAGAATTGCTTTCAAGCCTTACACATGATATCAGTTCCATTGTCTCCATAAGTAACTGGAGACCCTTTTTTCGTCCAATTAAGTCCTCAAAATTCCTTTAATTAATTAAAAAGTGTATAAGGCAGCAGCTATGAAGCTATAATTTGTTCTTGTTAATCAGAACTCGGGAGGAAGAATTCCGCTTTGAAATTTAATCTAGTTGGATCCGGAATTTCCTGAGCGAAATCATGTTCGCTTGTTGGTTGCATAATTGGAGCAAATTAAGCCCAGGTGAGTTTTTCGAGAAAGTGAAATGTTATTTGCCTCCAAATTGAGGTAACAATGAAGCCGAGTAATGATTATTTTCCCACTGACCCACTGCAAAATTGGATCGATATACGCTGCTTTTTACAACAATATAACATTGCTATTCAATCCTATGGGCAGGACCTTGATTTATAAGATTGGAAAATGAATTGCTCATAAAATTAAACGTATACAGTAACATCTAAATCACTGACTTGTGAGAATAATAGCCTATTGCTTATACAAGTAAGCTGATCAACCAGTCGTTTGCACAGCAGAGCACTTAGTGATTGCATGTGTTGTACAGTACAGTACTGCGAGGTATTTACGTAGTTCTATGTAATGACTGCATATTGGACTGAAATTGCACAATTTATATTGCCTTCTGGTGAAGCCAATAGTGAATTAGGCATACTGCTGTGCATAGTAAAATAGGCGTAGATTCTTTTGTTTTCCCATTCGCCTGGAGGTGTAGAGTGTATATGGTAGCATCAAGTGTCATTAGAGCCACATATTTGATTCCTCTCTGTGCTGTTGTTGCACGATCGGTAGAAAAGCAAAATGAAGCGCTTCTATATTGGTGTTTTCTTAAACGAAACGTAAAGCGAGCACCTCATTTTTGTGGTGCGAAGTAGATTTTTGTACAAAACTGTTGAAATTCAGACAGGTTTTAGAGTATTTAAGACACATTTTCCAATTTTACGTCGTATACTCAAACCCCACATAAACACAGTTAATTACCACACCACCTACTTTAGAGAGAGGAGTATAATCTTAAGCTGGGAGCTGCTTACGAATATTGAAGAAACTCTGCAGTGTGCAGTACCTCGGGCCTTAGCAGGATACTTCAAGATTATAATAGAGAAGGTGTCATGCGGTAATAAGCCAAGTAAGATTTTTGCCTAAGTTAAACTTTGTTAAAACTAAATCCGATGAATAACTTTCTAGCTATATAGACCTACCCAACAAGTCTGGCTAGTTCCTAATTAATTCGATTCTCTTAATATATTAATGGTAGCTTTAAACAACCTGCAATGTTAGTACGCTTCGCATGAAATGCGATGTGCTTTAAAAAATTGAATCAGCGAAATTGTATTAAAGCAGTCAGGTAATTACAGTCATTAATAGTTGCGTTATAGTTCAGCTTTCTCTTTCCTCCGAACTTCACAAATTGTCTACCTTAGGCCAACACCATGTATTGTTCTGCATGAACTGTACGCCCTGTTCACTGTGTGCCTGCTGGGAAAGGCCAGAATATCACTGCACATCGGTATACATCAAGGTGTTCCGTAATCATTACAACAACATTGTAGGGTTTACCCCCAGGCAAAATAGGATGCAAATCTCAAGACTGAAACACACAGACCCATTCTGATTGGGACCGTACAGTAACATGCCTTAAAATAGAACAACAAGCTGGTTTGGTGACCACTTCCCTTGTAATGAGAGTGCAAGCCATGCCGCCGTGTCCCACAATTAAAACGGGATCAGGCCAGGTCTAGTGGACAGCGTGGGCGATCTCCTTGAGCTGGCACGGCCATCAACAACCCAGGCCCGTAATTATCTCACTTCAAGTCCCCTCACCGGGTAGTTGAGGACCAGGCCCAGCAAAGCAGCTCGAGAGGAGCCGGGCCCTGCTTGGATAAATGCAAAGTCAAGTGACTTAACAGTGGTAAATCCGGCCAGGCCAAGTGCGGGTAATCAAGGCTAATCGATCCAAGGCCTTGAGGCCGGCAGCCTGTGGTCCTCCCCAAACTACCGCTTTGTGGTTTCAAACTATTGGCCAGATGAGACTTAAGGGCTGGGTAGTGATAGTAGTGCTATATGGCTCCCTCGAAATGTTTGCCACATGCTACGGCTATAACTGCCGCTGGTGCATAATACTAGCTTGCTCTAAAGCCGCCATTTCCAGCCGTAATTGGATCTTAGGTCGGAGGTTACGACAGAGCTTAGCCCACGTTACGTGTGTCCTTTCTGTGGTTTCATTTTGGGGGCTGGTAATGGGGAAAAATTACGGTTACTGCCATGCTACTCGTGTTAGGTCAATATACTGCTATGGCTCTTCTCTAGACGATTTTTGCGACAGATATTTCGCTCTCGGGGATTTACCTCCGACCTGATGGCATGGATGAAGTGGTTGTTCCAGCGCAAATTAGTGGGAGTCGTGCGCCGTTGGAGAGAGTGCCGCCATTTTTAGTCCGTCAAGGTTACTTAGAAGAGGCGGCCCTATGTAGGAACAGCCAAGTAATGATTCAGCCAGGGGTCAACGCAATAGAGATTGCTTGCTGAGACAGAAGCGTGTTATTTTTAACTTAATATGCGGTGATTTTTAAAAATCTAACATGCAAAAAATCAGCACAGTTATTTTTTCCTCATGCTGAACATACGCTAGAATATGACTGATGCCAGTTTGGTTTTTTCTGTAACAGTTTTATCGAAACAATGTGAGGGCTACGTCTGTCCAAATTACTTCAAAGAAACTGCGCAGAAAACTTGCCTCACAGAATTCTACGCTATTTTTAGAGCCAAATGCTCGCATTTTCGTATAAGTAACTTTTAGGGGACAAGTCGCATCGAATTTTTCCTGAGCCATTTGCCAACCCATTTGCAGGCGTACCAACATTTCTGTTTTTTCATAACACCTGTTCCATAAGGCCGGGAACAAAAACACCAGGAACTGAACACTCTTCCTTGAGATGAATTTTATGCGGACTGCTCTCTTTATTCGTTTACGGTTGAAAACACTTTTCAGCGGACGATCTCCGTGAATGAAATGCGACACTTTGCAAAGAAAGTTTCTGGGTCGCGTTTTGTATTCAAACGGCAAATGGTTTGTATTCTCAACAGTTGCCTTTCGAAAGGTAACGTTACATGCACATATTTGAAGTACTCCAATTTCGAAGTTGAATAGCTTTTAGAAAATGAGAGCAGGTTAGCGGTCGTGTCAATTCTCGCATGCATTTGAATCGATACAACAAAATAGCCTGCAACATGGATTGGGTTATTATGCTATTTCCGTGATGGTGACCCCCAGGCCTCTTTGATTATTTGCCATGTCACTGGTAACGCTCTCAGGCACACTCCATATGTTTGTGCACCAGCAGAACCGGATATATTGCCAATTAGCGCAGAAAGTTTTCGCACTCTGATAAAAAATATTCAGACAACAACTTTTGAAAGAACAATAGACACGTGCAGACTACTATTACGTTATTTCATTCTCACTTCAGTGCGCTTTTGACACACAGAGCTACAGTAACTGAACTTCCAATTTTGTTGCGAACTCGCAAACTCATTTGTTTCCTAATCCAATTACCCTTTCCGGGAGGAAATGTCGAAGCATTACCTCCTGAGGTGAGAGTGCAAGTTAGTCGCAGGTGAAAAGTTGGGGGAGGTAAAACGGAGAATCTTCAAGCAAGCCTAGGCTTCTCATTAAGTTCATCTCCGGGCTGAATGAGCCTAATTGCACATAAGTTAATTGGAGGAATAATGATATCAAGTGGCGTATTTTCAGACTCAGCAACACCAATTGTGCAGCAAAACTCTGAATAAACCAGCAACGAATTGCAAAATAAGCAGATATTAGCTAAGAAAAGTATTAGCTGCAAAATACTAGGTCGAGTTCAGGCTGGACTGATGAATAAGCTATATATGAATAAGCGATGTCATCTGCTGGGCCTTCTGGTCTGGGTGCATTAACGCTCATTAGGCATTCCGTGTACCAGGTCACCCTGCAGCCCAACCAGATGCAGTTGCTTAGCATCGTAATCGTGCGAGCAAACGTTAGCGATTGGCAATATCGCTCCGTTTGGTTTGGGTGGGTTGGGTGGGTGGGAAGGGAAAAGGAGTTGTCCGGGAAACAAATGGCCGGAGCTGGAATTCACGCCGTCGAGCGACTTCCGACGGCGCGGGGCATAATTAATTTCGACCCCGATAATTGCGAATCTAGCTGCTGCTGGGATTGCTGGGATCCTTGCTTGGTTGGCCATCAGGTGGAAAGTTGGCCATTAGGCCCACCCAAATTAAAGCTGCGGAGATCGAGGAGAAGGACAGTGCCTTCTGACGTCGTCGTTTGTTTCACACAGGCAATTTGCTGGGGATTGCAAACGTATACATACAGCAAAACTTGGGACAACACGTTTGAGATGATACTTTAATTGACATGGCAACCTGCCGCCATGGGAACCAACCATGGACTAACAAACAAACATTGCCTTTTATTAATTATTACGGGTGAGGTCTTTCCCAAATGTGTTTATTCCAAGTGCGTTTATTCCGGGTGTGCTTATTCCCAGATGTGCTTAGTACTACTTCCCTAATAATAGATATTTGCATTGATACATTGAGCAATATTATTAAAAGTCTCAATGGCGGATCGTGGGAGGTGGGCCCTGCATCTGATTAGATAATCTTTTCCAATTAGCGAAATGTGCTGGAAATGGTGTGGAAAGGAAATCGCGTGCCGGTAATCACGGGTCTGGGGGTCTGGGTACTAGAATTCGAACCTCAAAATAGATCAAAGTTGCTGACGTGTGTCGCTGATTGGAGCCAAAGAAACCAAGCAAGGGAGGAAACGTATTTCGACGAAGAGCTCGACTTACAGCGGGCAATAATTAGTGGCTTCATTACGGGCAGGTCCTGCACCTTTTCCTCATGCCGGGAAAGTTCCGCTTCTTTTAAAAAAAGAAGTTTCTCGAAATTCTGCCAGTTCCCGTTCCCAATCATAATCTCATCTTATCTGACATGATTAGCTTGTGATGAGAAAACAGGCAATGGCGACCGCACCCTGTGATGAGTTGATGTTAGTAGAAAATTAGTTCAAGGGTATAAGGTATCCATATTATTATTAGCGTCCTTTATTTGTGCCATCCTCTGCATTTTTTGAGAAGCAAAAGCCATGAGTGAAACCAAGAAGTTGGTATGAGGAACAGTTTCTGAGGCGCAACTGCCGTAATTACGGCCATAATTAGAACGCCTAATATGATTTGAACAGAAAGTTTTCTGCGGATAGAAGAAAACTCGTTAGTGAGTTAAAAAGCTGGACATGTTTTTCACTACTTCCGTTGAGGCCAAATGACACGTTTGGCTTCAGGAGACAGTCGTACCGGTGCACTGCAATTACCTAAATGCACGCATCAACATGCCTGTACCTAAAGGTACTTCATTCGAATTAAGCAGCACCCTGCGTGTCATGCGCTCATTACATACCGCGTCGCACTTGGCAGCAGACGTGTGCCATATGACCAAATGTTGGTCGCATTTGTGTCACCTGCCGACAGTGAAAGTGAGGTACAGTGTGTTACGATAACCATATTAAAAGTCAATTTCAAATCCGCAACAAGTTTCGTGTCTCTCAGATTTCGAGGTCTGTATGGCAAAACCAGTTGTTCGTGACGTGTTCCGTGTGCAAATGTATTCAAACAAGGTTTGAACAGAAGCTGAGTTTCTACAGCAGATTTGCGTTGCCTTTATGGAACAACTTGGGGAGCAGTTATTACGAATAGTGACACAGGATTTTGTAACTGTGTGTTAGCTCTTGTAATTAAAACTTGCCCGGGGGCTTAGACCCTTATAATCTGACGTAGAAAAGTGTCGTGCTGTCCACCTCCACAGATGACAGTTCAAAAGTACCGCCCACGCAAAGGATTACTGACACATCACAAAGACCGCAGCTTATTAAACGGTAACTATCCCAAATAATAACTTTTACGCCCACCTCTTAACGCCGCCTTAGCCCAAGGAAATGTCAATATTTATCGAATTAAACGGTTCATTACAGATTCAAAACAACCTGTTTTATGGTTACGTCTGACCCGATTCGCTGTGGTATCAGGTGTAGGGAATTGGCCCGGAGGTTTAACCAACCGTGGCGTAATTGATCAAACTATCCACGTTTGAGAGAAGCAAAGCTCAATTAGAACCGAGGGAAAACTACGGACTAATTCTATTTCGTAATTATTCGAGGGGTACGTTGCGGTTGTTATATAGCTTTTGGACGACCGAATTACACGGATCATGCCTGTTTAACATACTTTGAGCAATACACCGTGTAGATCTAGAAAGTGAATCCAGAGTCACTATAGGACGTAAACAGTGGACTATAGTCGAAGCATGTGTATTTCACAAATGTACTGGCCACACAATAAGTCACAATGTGCGATAAATGATATGAAGGTTTTTGCAGACAGCATCGGCGGATGTCTCTCCCTGCGAATAAATCAATCACACGGTGAAATAGGTTCAATTATTTCCAGCGTCGGCTGCAGGGTGTGTCACTTCACCTGTCGTTGCCGTTAATGTTACAGGGTATCGATTGCATTAACATTCCCTCACTTTTTTTGCATTTGAATTTTGCATATCTGTACGTGTCCAGCCTTTTTCAGTGGCTGGGATTAAAATTTGGGTCAAAGTTTGTTCTGCTCCAAAATAGGAATTTTTGGGCAAGAAAAAAATATATGCGGCTGCTTTCACTTGTGCATGCAACTGACGTTTGGAATTACTTTGCCTTGCCCGGCACAATTTCATTAAGTAATTTCACTGCCTTATCGAGTTCGCTTATGAAAGTGTTTCGTAATACTGGAAAACCTCTAGGGTGTAGTTTAATGCGCAATCTGCATACACTGAAAATTAAAAGTGCATAAAAAATTCACTTAGGTGAATTTTGAACGGGTAAAAATGAAACTGTTTTATGTAGTAACAACTTGAATGAATATACGTACAGTATTTATGCATTTGCATGAATCAAACTTTACTTGATTTATGCACTTTTCTGCATAAACACTTGTCCAAAGATTTATCATTACAGAAGATTGTGTATATACATTTTCATTTTCAATGGATGCTCTATCCGGCAACTTTTTCAACTCATACCATATATGATGCCTCAAGATGCGTGCACCATTGATTCCTCAAAAGAAAAAATATCTATTCCGAATTCCGTGAAACTGCAAACTTTAGTAAATCCCAAGTCTATCTTTGGAATTTCATCGCTTTCCCCTTTGCGACAGCTATAAATCGCGATTCACTCTCCGGTACTAGCGGCATATGCGCGAGTTGGTGCAATAAATCCAACCGGATGAAAGAGAGGAATCGGGTCGAATAAAAAAAAACACTTTGCTGTCATTGGCGGAATTGGCGGTTAATATCGGTAAATGGAGGAGGCGACAGACATTGAACCAATGAGGCCTTGCAGGATATTCATCCATGGTCTTTTTCTCTTTTCCTCGTGGGCTTTTCACATTGGGTTATTAGAAAAATGATTACTGCGATGAGGCGAAAACTATACCTCTGCCATATAAAGCGGCTCTTGAATGAATTTTTAATTTGAGCCTTCGGATCGGTATTTTTATAGCGATCTACGTATAGATGATCCGCATTAAGTGTCCGCGATGTAAGGTTGTATAGTACAGTGTACTTTTTACCGGCGCATTTTTTTATCGCTCATTGGATGAGTTGCCATGGAGACATGGAAGCTCACTGCCAGTGTCTTTTGCATCGGTTTTTGGATCTGTATATGCGTGACCCTGCAATATGTGTGTGGAGTGTGGGTCACTTTTGCCACAACACAATGTACTGCAAAGTCCAAGTAGTCTACTCATAACAAAACAAAAGCTAATTTATTATAGGAAATAAAATTGCAAATAATAATAATAATAATAATAATAATAATAATAATAATAATAATAATAATAATAATAATCATCATCATCATAATAATAATAATAGGGCCTAAGCATAAACACCAATAGTAATGATCATAATAGTAGCAATACATACGGCGCACTTTACAGAATGTTAATGTAAGCGTTTTTAGTGTAATATTTTTAAAAACTGATGGTGCTGCACATTAATATTCGGCCATAGTGTCCGAATGAGAAAGGCTATGAAATATTGCTATAGGTAAGCGTTGTCTTGGCAAGGGGCCAATGTCGGACGTGCACGCCAATTTATCATCACAGCAAAGTAGATTAGAAAGTTAAGACGTAAAGTACTGTTCACACCCATTCTGACAGTATACTACTTACAGCAGCACTTTTAGCTTCGCATGTTATTTGAACGAGAGAATAACAGCTGACGAATATATGAATTTTATCCATATTAATTATTTGCAAAAATAATTGAACCAGATTTCTCAAAGCAGATGACAAATTTTGCTTTTTAGCACTGCTAATTAGGCTACATAATTATGTACTTCATGGGCTTCAATTCATGTTAACGATTATTATCAAACATTCAGGCAAAGTAATGTATTTTTAATGTGCAGCGTGTGCTCTTTCTTGTTTCAGGTTTTGCATCATAACAATTTTCATTCAGGAAAATTTCATTGAAAGAGGCAGCAATTGGAGACAATAAAACAACTCCGAACAAAACAAACTGTAGGAAATAATTATTTTGCATTTGATGTTGCCATTACCTGCGCCAGTTCAGTTCTGCATTGGGCAGGATGTTTAAAAAAATGCGAAACGATAATTTTGCGGCGCTGGTGATGATAACAGCATTATTTTTTTCATTTTAGAATGGTCTAGAAAAATAATTTGCAGGCAGAAGCAGGGCCGGAATACAGTACATTTACATTGTGTGCTGGTATAGGGCTTATTTCAAATGGCAATGACGTATAACATTAACAGCAACTTGCACCCACTTACTAATTGAAGGGTTCTCTGCAATAAGTATAGGTAAGTGACAATAATTATTCGTTTTGAGAAAAACGCACTTGAGGTAGTGCTATTATGTCTTAGTCAATTGAAGCAAATATTATACGATCCAGCAAATACACGTTAACATGTTACCTAGCACACTTTATTTGGAAGAAATAAATATATTTAAAATTTCCATTTACCTTCTTGCAGAGAACCATACTTGGAGGCTCACCCGACCTCCTCATTTATTTGATATCTCGGAGCCTAATAAGAATGCAACAATTAAACTTACCCCAGTAAAAGGTGATGAATAAGAGATTACTCGATATTACTGTAAAAATGTTCAGACTTTTCGCGTTTATTAGGCTCGTCAAGACTCAAGAGTAAGGTATTTTGACCTACGTCAAAATGACACGTAATTTTAATCGGATATTTTTTGGCTGTTATCACCGGATTATGCGTACCTTTTAGAATTGAAAGCCACATTTTTGCTTGTATGTGGGATGCACAGGTGCTGAAATAATCGAGTTATTGTAAGCATCAAAATGGAATAGTCCCCAATTTCGACCTCTTCCTTGCTCGTGACATATGGACACTAGCGGGTATTAAAAATATGTCGCTTCCTCCTCTGACGTAGATAGGCACTACACCCAATATTTAGTGAATCACTGAATGACAAGACTGGACATTGCCATTGCCATCCCATGATCACTGAACGTCCAAAATAATATGTCCCTTAGTTGGAACCAGGCATCACTCATATAATGCGTTTCTGGAAATTCACCACATTTGAACTGAAACGTGCATTGGGGCTAACAATATATTTAGATATCCCCCTTGCAGAGAATACATAACAATACGAGTAGATCTGACAGTAAGTAAAGTGAAGTAAGCAGGTAGCCTATTGCACGAGTGTATAAAATATATTGCGCAGATCCTTATAAATTATAAGCCGATTCTGTACAGACTGTCGTGAATATATATTTTGTGCCATTTTTGATATATCCCTTGTTTTCTGCGAACCTGTCTCGCAGCTGATCGCTGAATGAATCTCGAGTCGTAAAACAAACACTCATGAGGGTCGACTCTCATCAATATTGTAAATATACTCTCAGGGGCAGCCGAGTTGCCTCCCAGCATCATCACGACGAACACAAAAGTCGAGTACCGACTTCCTCACTTCGTCGTATAGGAATTTCCGAGCATTGCAACGCTCTATGCAGGCGATGGAGGTGTAAAAGTATATCTTAGTAAAACAAAAACCTACTTGAAGTCCGTTAACCTTCCTCTCCCACCCTTCTCCCCAAATCATCTCAAATCTCTGGCTTTATGGTAGCAATTACAGTTTGTGCTTAAAATTAATCGTTTGCGCTTTTACGATTTCGGAGAACGACGGGGGAGAAACAAACTTTAGCAGGCATTCACCCAACCGTGTGATTTTCAAGATAAAATGGCATTTCAGTTGGTCTTGGCGACCCAGCTAATAATATTATGCTGACAACAGCACGGACAGCACAAGTGAAGTACCAGCAACTGGTCTGGTAAACATGTACTTGAAAAAGGTGAATGAAATTAGCCTCCTTATCGCAGATGTCTGATAAGTTTATTTGGATTAACGTACGAGTAATTAACATTGTTCATGGGAATTCTGTTCTTCCGACACCTCATTCTCGTCGTATAAGGTGCCGCCAAGACACGGCCATTTCCTTCTTTCCTTTTGCGTAAGTGTTCCCTGATATGCATTATGCAGTTCAAAAGTAGACCACATGCACTGGCAATAGCGACTACTGGTGAGCTTTAAAATGTGGAAGTGATAAAGATTTGTCCTTGATTATCTCTCAAAAAAGTCCTCTATTGTACAGTACACTACAGTATACGTATTAGTGTAGCTCCCGGTGTAGCTTACAGAACTCAAACCAAAGGATGAAACTGTTAACAACACTTGTTTACTTATTATTTTTAAATGAAGGCCTATAGTACTTGGCAGTAGAACGTGTGTTGTACACGTAGGCCTACAATACAATTGTAGGATACATTACAATTACTGCGAATAACAGCTGCATTGCGTAGGATTTTATTCCCAACTAAACTATGCACTGAATATTTTAAAAGGCATAACAGTATGCATCATTGTGCGTGAATTATTCACCATGGGACACCCAGCGTATAATATACAGGGTGTTCCAGAGTTGACGACTCACTCTTTGAAACGCAATTACTTTCGAACGGAACAACATATTTATTTGAAGTACGTACCAAAACATCAAGGGAGGTTGCGAAAATCTTCCATGTAGGTGACAGTGCTAAGCAATGCTCAGGTCTTGCAACAAAAAAGCCCGAAGCAAGACTGTCGTTAGCAAAACGTGTCCAGTGTGTTCGACTGTATTCAGTGACAAAAAATGTTACAGAAGTGTGGCGTCAAATGGCAAACCTTTTCGGTGGACTGGCTCCTACCTAAAAAACTGTTGCGAGGATAAACCAACGGTTTGATGAAACTGGAAGTGTCTTGGATCAAAAGAAATCCGGCAAAGGGAGAACAGTTGTGAATGCAGAAAACAAACAGCGCATCCGAGATGCACTGGAAAGTTCTCCAGCAAAAGCAAAATCAGTCCGATGCCTGTGGGTTATCTGAAGGAAAAGGTTTACCACCATCGAATGGGCTCCTTGGAGCATCTGCGTGACATAATCACACAGGAATTCAACGCGATCCCTGTTGACTTCCGTCGAAAGGTGTGCGACAACGTCGCCTTGCGATTGCAGGCCTGCATCGACGTGGAAGGGGGGTGGTTGACCATAACATGGAGAACAGGTTTTAAGTTAGTATTTCCTTGATGTTTTGGTACGTACATTAAATAAATATGTTATTCCGTTCGAAAGTAATTGCGTTTCAAAGAGTGAGTCGTCAACTCTGGAACACCCTGTACAATAATTATTCTCCAGTCTAAATTATTTAAATCACATGGGGCATTGAGGCACAATTGATGTAGGAGTCAAGAGGAAATACAGTAGCCTGCATTATTATTCAGGTTGGTAAACATCGCGCAATAGGTGCATTTTTATAGTGAATATGATGTGCGTGATATCAATGGGGTTTTTTATGCAATGAATAAAATTATGCAGAAAGGTGACAAATTTCCATTTATCTCTCTATAATCTATATAGGCCCATCGAAAACAGATTACGGTATACGCGTAGAGCTAAAATATTACTACGCGAATCATTCCGATAAAATTATTAACCAAGGATTCAATTCACTTACAATTGCTACGTCGTATATAGTAAATAAAATTATGCAAGCAACGAATTCCTTTATCGAATTGACGATGAGGGGCGAGGTCTAGACATTTGAAACTTTCAGCCCCGATAGCTCTGTAGATCACATGTCAGCCTCAGGATCGAGAAATGTACCCTTCTCATCCCATCTAAAATCATCAGAGGTTGGGTAGGCTAAATGTAAAGTCCGGAGTGGGCGGGAGGAGTATAGAAGAGAAATGGAGAATGGGGGCGGTAGATGTGAGAGGAGTCTGCTGGAAGGGGTGTATTACTAATTTCCTCATTAACAGTTAATTTTGAAATTTTATTATTTGTAAGCCGTTTCCACCAAGTTTGAAAGTCCGAACAATGAATCAAAATATTTCATTCATTTTTAATTAGTGGAAATAAATAACATCCACGATACCCGTTACTTAGTCTGAGTTGTCATTAATAAGTAGTCCTACAGTACGGCATGTAAAATTATTTGCCTACAAGCACGTAAGGTATGTTTACTACGTATATATACGTTATTCATGGGTTTTACATTTTCTGGGCTCTGTAATCCCTTTGAATGATATTACAGTCAGCTGAATATGCGGTATTTCTTTTCTACTTACACGCTCGATTGATCAATAAAAAATATCTTTCACTGCTTAGATAATTTTACATCTTTAGAGCTTTCAGTATATAGGCATACTCTTTGCTTCACAAGATGCGCCAAATAATTATATTGCAAAATATCTTTTGATACTTCTTTATGTCGCTTACATGCATATACTGCACTGTCATATAATTATGGTAAGTCCAAGAAATATTAAACTTTGTAGACCTACTTGTATTAGAAATAGGGAAAAACAACACATGCCGTCATATAGGCCTGCCGCCTGTGAAGAAACTCCAACCACTGAATTTATGGCACTTATTACGTGCTTATTGCTCTACAGAACTTCATTCCCTTTCGAATATTTTCTAACCCTCTTTTTGCAACTTTGAATGTATTCGCGTATGCCTCTAAACACAACATAATTATTAAAGTGTAATTAATTATGCAAGCATCATATTTTCCAGTGACTCACAATGTATAGTGATCTGAGAATTTATTTTAATACTCTTGTACTAATTAATAGTAATTATCCATTACGCAGGTAGCTGTGCATTTTTTTGCCCATGCTGTGTAAGCAGCAAGGAACTGTATATCGTTTGCAGAATGAATAAATTATTAAATGTAATGTTATATACCCTATAGTGGACTAAACAGTGTTCATTCCTTTCATGCGAGAAATGCTGAGAGCTAATCGCTATAATAACTAATCCGAAGATTCGTTTAATACTTTAGCTAATACCTGTCCGTACTCGACTGTATTTGCTGCATAATGCATCAAAATACTTCCAAGCATGATAACATACTGTAATAACATACAGAGATAATATAGTTTTTCCGCTTGACACCGTATGTGTTTGCACTCTTTGCAGTATGCAGAATGTTTTCAAACCTTTCACTCATTTCATACTTATTATGTTCCTGGGCAGTGGACAGGAATCACTTGGTCGTTGATGATAAAATCACTCAAAAACAGTACGTGAATGTGTACCATATTCAGTAAGATATGATATCCTTGTTTGTGCGAATATATATTTGCAATCTAAGCTTCGTCTATTTAAAATTTACTCCCCGCAGTCAGATCGTTTCAAGCGCAAGCCCCCAACCTCCCATAGAAGTCCGCTAAAGAAGTTTGGAATCATCCTGTATACAGAAACAACCGGAATGGAAAAGCCAACCTCTCTTGTGTGGTCCTGGCTTTATTACCTCGGAAATAAAGTTGAGCACAATTTTGAACAAGAGATTGGTTTTTGTACAAGTTCCGCTTGTATATAGATCCTCCTTTTGGTATAACAAAATTGCAGTCCCGAGTGTAGCTGCACAACAGGATGGCATTAATAAGTGTAATTCCCGTGCAGCGGACAGTTCTGGGGATTAAGTATCATAGGCTATACATTTAGGCATGGGTGTCGCGGGTAATCCGGAGCCACTGTTACGGATATACCTGTGATAGCCATTTGTCATAATGGTAGCCAGTTTAACTCAATGTTCGTTTCACATTACCGCGCAATTTGTCTTCCTAATCAAATTATTGTTTGCGAAAGCCGTGTACGGTAAAATGTGCGAAGTAACTTAACTCCGGAGCGTGATTTACGATGCTGTTTGAAAGGTCATTATTACAGTAGCACATTCTTTTAGTGCCGGCCTTATTCTGTTTTATTCTTTTCAACTCGTCCGCCCCGCCCTTTCTGCACTGGCCACATAATTCTTCCATAACACGACCTAGTATCTGCTGCCAGGAATTGTAACTCACCGTCTGCAGTCTCCTTTCTGTCCGGATGGCCTGCAAGACCATGGCGTTACCAACCACGGTCATCAGGCTGAGGAGGTACAAGCCAATCCCCATGGGCACCAGAACTGACCATTCCCACTCCTCCAAGCCATCTTCCTTGTCCACCTCCACCTTCAAGTCACAACCACCCACACCGTCTTCACCCGCACCATCATAACCACTACCATCCTCCTGGAGGCAGCTCTTATTCCAGGAGGCCCAACAGCTGACGTTCCAGCAGAGGTCTTCCAGCTCCAGATCCAGCTCGGCCAGCTGGTCATCCGTGGCCCCAGAGCCGGACCAGTTGAAGAGAGACCTGGCCAGCAAAGAGGCCGAGATCTCCATGGCTGTATCTTGCTTGCTGCTGGGCGTTCCTCAGGGTGTCATCGGCCCAAGTCAGTCATGGTTTCGTGAGACACGAAACCCTCGAGGGAAAAACACTCTCCGGAAGAAAAGGGAATTACTATCGACGGAATCGACCACCAGGCAGCAGCTACGAAGCCAGAGGAAAAGGTCGCACACTTGGCACAAAATAAATATGCGGACAGAATGGCAAGGACGGATGCCGGTTGGTCAGGCTTGTCTATCGGTCGGGGCAACACTGGGGCTCGAGCCAGCAGCACGAAAGGGTTGCATTGGACGGGGGTTGGGCGCCGGGACTTTCGCGCACAGGCGCCTTTCCCTGAAACACTTTGCAACTTGGAGGAACCTATGTGCATGATAGTCTCTCAGTGTGTGTGGGGGCGGGAGACACACACAGCATGTGACCCCTAGGGAAACGGCTCTCTTCACCTTTGACCTTCATATCAGGAGGAATTATTTACAAGAGAGTGTGGGTGGTATTGTCTGCTTCCGATTTGCAGTACGCCTACGGGGTTTGGCTTGCGAAAATTATTTAACAGGTATTTCTGACGTCCTCTTGTGGTCGGGCTAATTGAAATTGGTAGTTGACATCGCATCGATGGGGTTAGGTGGCGTGGGTACAGAGTGGGACGTACCCTGCGTGGTGCGTAATTCCTCTCAAGTGCGTTGTACCGGTAATAACGTGTGGATGCAATTAAATATTATTGCTTTATGGCCTGCAATGAAAGTGAGGCTGCATTTCACTTGACGATAAACACGTCGCTTAAAAACAGTGCATGAGCTCCAATCTGCGAAAAACAGTTCAATAATATTCCCGACCATTTCATGAAAATTAATAATGATGGTGACAGGTTTAACGAGCTATAATTTCAATACTCTCAACTGAAGCGGTGTAAATCGTAAAAGTTATTTTCACTCTGGACACTCGATACTTTAAAATCAAAATTTACAATAGATGTTGACTAAGTTTAACCAACTCTATAATAATTACTGTAATAATTATAATGATAATAAATAGGGTGCGATTCCGTTTCCATTATATTGTTTCTAGAATCTAAATAAATCCCAAAATTGATTTCTTTGGACATAATCCGCCCTTTCATTTGTTCTAGGCCTACATTAAAAATCGGAGAGTATAGAGGCAACCCATCTGTTATGCAAACAACTCAATAACTTCCATAGCTGACATTGATTCCCCCCCCCCCCCTATCATTGCTTATATATAGACGAGGCTGGTAATGGGTTACTTTGTGAGTCTCTGTTGTAAAAGGATGAGGAGCGACTCACGCAAGTGCTGTTTTTGTTCCATCGACAACGAGGGTCAATACATTTGCATCTATCATTGGAGGCCAATGAACACCATTGTACATTGACGGCAATGAGGGCAGGAAAAGGGCATTTGAACTGCGGAGAATATAATCCTAGGTAGTTGTTCGGAACGAGTCGTAGATATATATAGGACCCTTTCAGCTCCGGGAACAGATCTCCCGTAGAGAATAGGATCCACTCATAATAGACCCTACTGAGAGACATGGGCCGAACAAATAGGCGTGCATTAATCTTGGCGAAAAGGGGATGAGATTAGGAGGTCGCGTCCGAGTTTACACATTGTTCACTCAGATATGCACAAATGAATCAGACGCCTACCCCTCAGAACACAAGTACCATAGATATACGAGCTTCTGTTACAGTCTATATAGTTAAATAATTGAGCGAAACCGACCATAAGAATTGATCAAAAGGTCTGTTTGAGAGATCGAGCTGGACCCAACTTCAGAAAATTCTGTTAAAGGAATGAAAAAAGTATAGCGAAGAGAAAATACAATCTGCTGGGCGAATGATGGCAACTTTAATCCTGGAGGCAAAAGTTTAGCCGTCAGAGCCTTTAAAACAGATCTTCGCATCGGAACTGAGAACTTTGGGAATAAATCAACCCATTCGTTCCTCTTTGAAACCCACTGGCATCGTCAACCCGCCCGTATATTTGTCACGGCCTACATCAAAGGTGCAAGGCAAAGGTCTCAAGGTTGGATGCGGCGGCTGCAATATATAGAGTTCATGGGAATCCAAAGATCTGCTTTTCCTTTGGTTCTTCTTTTTATATCTCTCTTTCTTTTTTGAAATTTCGAGAAGCTTCCGTCCCACCCACATCACGACTTTGACGCTTTAATCACAGGTTTCAGGGGACCGAATCGATTTTCAAAAGCTTGTAAACACGATACTGACAGTTACAATTTGCGCAAACTGGCAGATATGCCTGCTTTGCCGCATTTCATGCCGTTCGGGTTTTTTTTCGAAGCTGCTTTTTAAAAACAAATGTTTATCTTGCTGGTACAGTGCCTACAGAACACTGTAGCAAAACCCCCAAAAGCAGAGAGCAAAATGAATTAATTGATCTGTCGCTATAGCCATGTCCTTCAGAACAGTAATTCAAGACCAGCGGTTCGCTCAAGTTTAATGAGCGTTCAGTGAACAAAATGTAGTGTCACAGTGTTCTATTAAAATGCAGCAGGTGGAAAAACCTCGAAAGTGTAATCGATTTTTGGTGTAGAACTGAACACTGTGACTAATGCCATAAAATCCGCATCATGATCATGATTACGATGTATACTTTTGCAACAATGCATAGTAAAACCGTCGTATTATTACAAAATGTTGCTCATACACAACAATGCACACAGTACATATAAAAATGCGCCAATTACAAAGTGTATAATAAAGTGATTTTCGGTGCATGGCGTTAGGCATTTTTGTGTCATAATGAGCATACCAACTTTTGAGTGCAGTTTGTTTGCGATTAACTGCTCCTTTGTTGACGACTTTGAACAAGCTTGCAAGCGGCAAGACGGCCATTAATTCCTATTATTGCCCGTTGAGATCCTCCCAAGTCCAATAACGGAGGCTCGTAATATTTACGTAATCACTCTACAATTCTCCTCGGCAGTGTACGTGATGTCAAAATAAAACGCTGCGCCTGCACAAAATGGATCCTCTTTTTAATCTAATTCTTACCCAGTGAAGGTTAAACCACAATTTCATAACGATGATCCTTAATGTGATGTAACATGTCAGGTCTGGAAGCAGCAGTGTCAGAAGAGGTATTATAGAAGATTTTTTTTTTGAACCGAAGAAAATCCGTGGTATTAGTCGGCACATCATGCCTTTAAAATGGATATGAATGTCTGCGCCACCTGACTCCAACCCGGCAGATCCGACCTTTATTGCGAATCCCCCAGTCATATGTAGAAATTGGCGGGGAGGGGTTGTGAAGTGGGGTTGGGGACGAGGGAGGGGAGGGGTACATAGCTACATACAATTGATGTCCTCCGAAAGTGGCTTCAGGGGGCCTCATCCTGCAATTACCAATCTCGAATTCGCGGCCTTCTTGTTTGCAAAGCAAGGTTTGGGTCAACACCCGGTTCCATCAGGGAGACCCTTTCTTTTCCACGGAATCGCTTTAATTGGCTGCATCGGCAATGTGTTTGAACTGGTAATTAAGTGTCGTCAGGTGGCCCAGACTTTTGAGTGATAAAAATTGTGGAAAAGTCAGGTTGAGTGACGCTGGTAACAATTTTTTGGCACGCCTTTTAGCATTGCAAACATGTTACCTTAGACCAAAACACAGGGTGGTGCATTGACCAAGTTGTAAAATTACGGTAATATTATGAATATTTTCATTGCTACAACTATTTGACTATATTTGAAAATAAAAATAAAAAGACCTAGTCTCATCACCGGGTGTATTCGAAAAATTCACAAATTCGTTTCAAATTAATTTTATTAAGTGTCCCCATCCGCATGCTGATGGGGAAGGACTTTCGTATCGGGATACCGAATGTGGCAGGAGTGACACACTGTACCAACCTACTCCATGGCATAACTTTCCTTCTTGGCGGATACACACCTACAGTATCTTCAGCGGATACACGTCTATCCTTTAGCAGATATAAGCCTATAGGAAAGTAAGTAAAAGTGCGGGGTCTCCCGATATGAAATCGTATAGCAGCCCATGCTGACAGGCATGTAGGCTATAAGGTAAATAAAAATAAATAATATTTTATTAATAAGTATGGAATATCATGTGGTCAATATGAGCTTTTAACTGTATCATAGTATTTTTTTAAAAATAACTCACCAGTTTCGCATGTTCTGCTTTATCATTATAGATTTTCTGGCGCGATTCAGGGCGCATAAGCTGCTTTTTATCCGCCAGAAAAAGTGAGATAAATGCCTACAGAGCTGGGTCTGAACCTTGAATCCTATTGACGTAATAAAAGAGCAGTTGGAATGCCGCCGCCCACAGCCTGAGTCGCGGCCTGCATTGATACGAAAGTGCAATTACAATAACTCGCACATGGTTTATTGGGGCATTGCTCAAATTCGCGCAGTTCCTGCACGCTACCAAGCAGAGTTAATGCGAATAATTGCAGAGGTGCGCATGTGCCCGGAAATACTCAAGTAAGCCCCCCGTCTCTCATCAGCAAGAATCCTAAAGCCCGGATATGCTCGGCTCAAATCTTCCTTTTTTCAAAAAAAAATAGAGGAAGTCTTCAAAAGAGCCTGTTTGTTTCAACGAATTAGGCGGAAAAGCCATTTAACAAAGGAAGAATGCTGGGCTAGAAACTTCGTTAATTTTGGGTATTAATGACCAGTCATGCGTTAGAACGGGGGCCTTTTTATTCCACTTCAATAGATTGCCCAAGCACCGAATTGTAATGCAAGTTGGCCCGCTTGCATGCAACTTGTACCTCTTTTTTTGGAGGGGGAATTACCCTTAAAAAGAGGGGCTGTACTTGTCACCAATCGCAGGTCATATGTGCATTGGACCGGGGTACAACCGGACTGAATTTGTATGTCCCCTTTGATGCAAACGCATGTGGGCGACTGAAACACGATGACCAAAAATTTTTTACATGCCATCCTATGTCGGCACAAAAAAAAAAAAATTGTGTCGGCCCCGATTGACGCCCGGAACTGTAACAAATTAGCATGCTTGTGCCTTCCGACCGAAAACTGCACTGTTGAGCTTATCTCTCAGGGCACAACAATGCGGTGACCAGGTTGAAAAATGGTGTGGCTATATACAGTTTGCGTACAAAAGGTTGGTTATCTCATGGGGGTTTGGTGGGCCATATTAAGTGCTGTCCTTTCTAGAGGGTTATTAGTAGACATAAAATTTAAAGCCAGAAATTGGTGTATATGGAGCATCTAGTTCAAAATCACGGTCGTTATTAACATTAGGTCCAAATATGTTTTTAAAAAATCACTGCGAATACAACACAGAGCATAGAACTTTTGCAAAGGTGCTTTAAAGGTGGGTCGACCTGCATATTTAAAATGTAAAGAGTCTTGTAAGTTTCTGTTCGGGATTAGATTAAGTTGGGGACCGAGGAAGAAAAGGGCGGTATATGTCGCAGAGATTTACAGGGGTTATGTGGGGTCCGGAAATGGAGATGACAACTTGCACTTATTTCTTGCAGCAGTTTTCTCCTCGAGGCTATAAGATGGGGAAAGCCTGGGGATTCCATGTGAATTACAGTCTTGATTGAGTTCAATCCTGAAAATGCCTCGTAACGTTGGCCCGAAATCTATTTGTAGAACACAGAACTTTTCAGCCTTTGAACTTGTGGTATACGGTTTTTGCTCTGTAACGTGATATTTGTGGTGTCCTGCTGTTTTTTGCTGCCTGTTGCCGGAGATACTCGGCAAAAATAGGAAGCAAAAAAACATGCTCAATTTTTGCGTATTGTCTACCCAAAAACAGTGACCGCAGCTTGCTGGAAACGGAACAAAATGCTATGAAAATTACATTGTACCCAGAAATCCCAGCGGTCAACCGTGAATATAGGCGCAATGGTTTTAGCCGTATAACATTGTTCTGTCAAAATACTGAGTGCGGAAAACTATATGAACAATACCTAGTTTGACTTCAAATTTGTACAAAACTGTTGTTTAACATAATGGGCACTCAGAGGGTAGGGGTATTATTTTCTGATTATTTTTTAGCCACAGCAGCTTATATTTCGCCATCATCACAAACAGTTTAATGTTTGAGTTTGAAGTCTGGACGCGATCCATGGGAAAATCCTCCAAGTCGATATCAATTCATATACTCCTGCTCCACTTCTTATCGATGGCCTCCATATCCCACTAACAAGACAAGAGAAGACTCTCAAGGGGCCTGTCTTTCAACATTACCCCCACTCTCTCAACAATTCCAGCTTTGATCCCATTTAGCGAGTGGCAGCCTTTAGAGCAGACAGAAAGAGAAGGGGGGGAAAAAACTAGAGGTAATTCGCCCATTGAAGCTTGATGGATGATTACACCAATCAATTCCCACGCGTGCCTTGCGGAGAATGTTGTCATGGAGAGAGAGAGAGATGATGCAAAAATCTACATCATCCAATCTGATGTGATTTGAATGTCATTGTGTTGTCCGGGNGATAGATGATGCAAAAATCTACATCATCCAATCTGATGTGATTTGAACGTCATTGTGTTGTCCGGGTCAATAGATTCGACTGGAGGATTTCATTGTGTTTCATACACAATGGCTCTTGAAAAAAAAAAATTTTTTAAACTTTTTTTCTGGTTAGTCAAACTTTGGTGGGAAAATGGAGCTCTTGTTCTGACTTGCCCTAAATCAGGAATCTCGGGCGGAAACAAAAGCTTCCTTGAAATATGTACGTAGTTTTTTCCCCCCACTCGGCTCCAGAGGCATCGCAAGGGTTATTTATATAATAAAAAAACGCGACTCGATCTGAAAGAAGTGAAAAATTATGCATAGGCCGCTCCATTATAGTGCTGAGGGAATGTTGCCAGGCAACGATTCCCCATTGTTGGTTCTCGGTTGAGATGCTTTTTGGCTGCGGTGCCCATGTGCGGTGGCCTCCTAAGCTTCCACTTGGAAGGACTTATACTCCCAGGAATTCTAATAACAGAAACGGAGGGGGGGGGGGGGTTCTATTTACATTACAACTGGGGTGGTCAGAAAGGACGGCACATATTGGAGAGTGAATGGGCCTAATTAATGGCATGCGTGGGTGTGTAAACCACCGCACCGAGGGAATTATTTGGTGGGAGTCGGACTGCAAGGTGACAGTTTAAACCAAGCCATTACCTGTGGCAAAATCGAATGAATAATGGACATGTGGTCGAGGCTGGCAATTCTGCGGGCATGACCTGGTTGGGCTCTCACTTTTGCACCCACTCTAATTAACTATACATACCAGCAGGACAGTAGCGATCACCACTTCTACTGCTCTACGTATACACATCGGGGGCCGTGACATTTCTCTTGCAAAATTCAAGCTATTATTAGGCCTGTTCGTTGCCCAAAAATTTGACGTTAAAAATCGATCAGGTCTATACATCGATCGCCAGCCGATATACAGGGCCGATTCTCAGAACTTTAAATTATTCCAGGGGCTAAAGTGGTCCAAGATTTGTCTGAAATGTAGAGGTGCAAAATTTCGAGAAACGAACGGCAGGCTACATTTGAGACTTGTTTTGGGACAGTCTATAGCTGAATACATGAAAATATGGGTATAATTTGGTACCAAATTAAAAAGCGACTTTTCATATCGGCAGGTAAGTTTGTCAAAAAAATATATTGAAACAGCAGGGTGTACGGCAACTTTAGTAAGCTTTCAACCTGCTGTAATTATTTGCTACGCCAGGTGAGCTACTGTTGCTGACAGCCAATAAAAACTTGCAGTATACCTACATGCTAATTGATGACAACCGGCCGCATATCTGTAATCACTGCAGTTAACGAGCATCTAAATTAATAACTCCAATTTTTGCACAGTACATGTTTACGTGACTGCAGGGACAGAAAGTTTAAGTTGATTAACTGTTTGATGTACAAAAGCAAATGGACAGCGAGGTCGATTTCAATTTGCAGCCTGCAACAACAATGGTTTATCACCTATGTAGTTGAAGCTGCGGAAGTAGTACCGGTTTTAATTCCCCGGCATTAGCAGGCAAAACGCGTGACTAAATGGAGCAAACAAACAGGTCCGAACCCCCATGGGTACAGGACCTGTACACACCTACGAGGCATACACGCGTCATCGATCCTCCAAATGGCAGTAAAATGTGCAGTTGGATTCTCTGTTGTGTAGGCGATAAATTGTGTTAGCGCCTCCCCATGTCCGCTGGTGCAAATCGACTTTGAGAGGTTGTCCGGGGATAATGGGACTGAGATTTTCCGCCATAACCCCATTACCCGGAACAAGGTTACCAGGTCCTGTTTAATGCAATATGGCCTCAGAAACGACCAAAAATGAAGACCGCCGCCAGACCTTTAATAACTCACGCTCCAAAAAATATTGTTTGAATTGCGTTCAGCCCAATCTGAGTAATTTTTTTACTGAACTCTCTCAGAGAAATATGATCTTTTTTTTGCTGTTTTTTCGATTTTAAATATATTTTTCATATGCATATACACAATTTTTTCTGAATTTTTCCACACAAAAAATTTCATCGTGTTTTTAAGTTTTTAAAAAAGAGGAATCCGGGATCCAAAACCGGGTGGGCCATCCGACAACACAAATGCCCCCGGATTTTCTCTCATCCGTGCAGCTGACTGCGGGGTCTTCTAATTGTTCCGAATTACAATCCCAGATGCTGGATTTGGGACCCCCTGGGCGTCAAAGTCTGCTGTACGAGGATTCGAGTTGGAAAAGGGGAAGGCCTAATGTTGAAGCAAGCTGACGAAGGAGAAGGCAAACGTCGGCACAAGAGCAGCCTCCATTTTCATTTGCAGGATCCTTCTCGCTGATTTTTTGACCACTTTTTTATTTCTGGCACATTAGCTTCCAGCTGTAGACGCCAGTACCAGTGGGGATATATTAATTCAGGAAGATCCTGAATGGAATTTCTAACAATCTTCGTGCAAACTTAGCACAATCTCTGCATATAATTAGACCTGTAAGTAATTGGCATTATACGCCATTACTCCCAACATGCGATGCAAACCTCTGGAAACACATGGTGGAATTCACATGTTGCTCCCTAATGTGACCTTTTCATGCTCTTACCAGCCCTCCTTTTATAGCCTATAAAAACAAGGGGCTCAAAGGGTAGAAAAGTCGCAGAAGTGAAGAATAATATTAGCCTCCATCTTGCCTGCACTATGTCCACACCTCGCACAAAAGAGACAACCACATACTTTTGTACCCAATAAAACCTGTACGAATAGTAGGCTACTAACTATTCATAAATCAAACCTTGGCTTGTGAATCCTCTTTAAAGCTCCCCAAAAAGAGGGTTCCAATCTATCCTGACCTAATGCAGAGTCGTCCCATCGATCGGGCAGCCATCCCATCAATCTCGAAGGCTATAGTCCCAGGAAGGACACTATAAAAGGTCCACTTACTAAGAAACCAAGAAAAAAAAGGCCTGAGGCAATAGTAATTATTAGAATCAAAAACAGCGATCTGAGCAGAGGTTGGCCTCTATTTTGCTCTCACACCAGACCCTTTTGTTCTGGATTGAATTTTCGCTGACTACTACACCTTAATTGTCGAGTTGGACCCGACGGGGACACTCCAATTTTTTGGGGAGAAAAGTGGAAGAGATTGCGGTCACAAAAGGAAGGCCCTGAAGGAGAAGTAGTTGGGAAGCTGGAGCCAAGCCTTTCCCGACAATGGTTCAGATTGGGGACAAATCATGAGGCTGGGAGATAACCGGTTGAAAGTGGCCACTGGAAATTGCCTTCTCTTTTCACACTAGAAAAGTCTAGTATACAGGCCGTGGCACAAGTGGTTCCATGGAACTTCGGACAAGCGAGGGTGCTAAGTACCTACGAAGACGGTTGTCCTCCTGGGAAACTTGTAGGCCAATTTTTGAGGAAAGGGGATTACCCGCATTGAAGTCCAAAATTGGCAAGGAAATGACAGCAGACTGGCACGGATTGTGCCAAACGTCGGACGCAATTTGGTAATAAAATGTCGACCTCGTGGTATTAGAGGACAGCTGTTCGCTGTCACTGTTTCCTAACACGATGAAATCCATTCACTGACATATCTCAAAATTCTATTGAGGGTTTTCATTCTTCTTGAAAACAATTGAAACACTATACTCAACTGAAATTGAAGCTTTTATGCCAACTAGTTTTCGTCTACTTTTGACATAATTTATTGAAATCGGTCCAATTGCTGGAAGAATTAATTTCATAGGATGATCAGTAGTACAAAAATAAATTTGCTCGCAAAACAGTATTATATATTTTCCTTTGGACAGATATCTCGAGATTTTGGATAACTTTTCGTCTCTCGTGGTTGCAGCAAGCGCAGTGGGAGAGGTGTAAGACAGAGAGGTGCCTGCGGTATTTCCCGAACACCAGCAAAATCTGTTTCTGCATATTAAGACGGGATCGATAGCATCTTGAGCAGGCAGCATCCATCAATCGGTTGCGGAGTGGGGTTGTTGGGAGGAATAACAATGGACGGAGGCAAAAGGAGGACAAAAGTTGGAGGCACCAAGTGTCGAATCGATTCATGCACAGGTCGCACAGGTGTGTGGACATCCGCAACGAAAAGGCCTATTCTTTTTTTTGGCTCCAATTCTGGACCAGGAGGAGACGAAGAGGCTCAAGAACTTGTTTCCCCAGCAGCAGTTTTATATACCCAGGAGTTTATCTCTTGGTGCTAGCCACTGCCCCTTTGATAGCACTCAGGTGTCGTAAAGTTTGTGGCCCAACATTTGTCTTCGTTCCCACTTCCTATCGGCTGATTCGGGCTGAGCTTTCAAGTTTTTGGCTATTTTTATGCCGTGGAGAAGGCGCTGAACCAGGCTTATCTGCTCGAGAAAACTTGAGACTTTACAGTGCTTTCGAACTCTGGATTATGATCGGAGATCAACGCTCTTGCGCTTTAACAGGGAACTTTGCCCACCAAGTAAAATATCGTCATCATCATCATCATCATCATCATCATCATCATCATCACCATCACCATATGACCTTGATTATTGAGTCAGCACGTCGTAGGATCATGTGTATATGCTTATACTAACACTTGAGTTAATATATACGTATAGGTTCAGATTGAGGTATCCTAGCTACTTTTTTGCTGAAAGCGCTTAAAACAGAATATGACAATTTAATTATTGAACTTAACAATTTGAGCAAAATTGAATACCATAATCTTTTATGCTCTCAACCCATTAAATTGATCATAACACTCACTTTTTATTTGTATTAAACTCGAGCAACTCATCGAGTCATTCTCTTTTCTATCACTAAATTACATTAACTTACACTCCAGCAAAACATGTGCAGATGGCGTTATCCATAAATAGTAGGTTACACGTAAATAGAAAAAGTTAGTTTTTCACTTAAATACTCAACAAATAAAGTTACTCAAAAATATGTGAGTGCTGGTGAATTTTGAAATGTTTGAGATTTGAGATTATCCCTAGCCTAATTTTCGTGAGGGCATCTTCCTTTTGTGCTCTCTACTATCTTTCTCAAGTTTGAAAATATTAGGCCTAATCCTGAGAATGCGACATTATTGCAAACAATATATTATTGTACTGTATGACCATTGCAATAATCCAGCGAATATTATCCCCGCTCATGTTACAATATTATTAATCAAAACCGTGATCAAAACAATCCTCAAAGGAGCTTGACGAATTGTGGCCCAGATGTCGCCCCAATCGCCAACTTTGACGCCATCTGTTAACCACATGTCGAACCTCCCTCTACTAACTGTAAATGATAATTACTAATTACATTTTCATATTTTTTATTTTCATTAATTACAATTTCAGATGTAATTTTTAAAAACGAGCCTTTGGGAGCGGTAGCCAGGTGACAAGAGGGTTGGCAACGGTTAACAACAACAACAACAAAAAATTCAAACGTACGTACGGGATCAAGATGGCTGACCGTTCTAATCCGGTCAGACCTCGGTGCGGCCCTTCCCCCTGTCCCAGCCGGTGCGTGGCTGCCAGGGCAAGAGGAGCAGGGGCCAGGGGAAGCATCAGGGTCGCTACCCCACAAAGGATGAGGAAGATCAGGCCGCCATGGAACGTAAGGGCAACAATACAATATAATAATGGGAATAAAGGGGAGCCTGTTCGATTCTTATTAGCTTCAGGCAGTCATGTCAGAATATTCTGGGCTTCTTTTTTTGAGGGGATGAGGTGAGATATGACCTGTGGGATAGGCCTAGGTCGTGTGGGAAACCTTCTGACTCAACAACTTCCCTTTGCATGGAAAAACAGTCTAATGTGTCAAACCTGAATATCTACCGTCCCACTGTGAGTGAGTTGGAGCGAAGGAAGCAGGTGATGGCCTCTCGCAATGTGGTGATGGGCAGGCTGGATATACATGACAAGGGGAGGACCAGGAAGAGCCCCGAGACAATGAGGAAGGTCCATGGACTGGTCTTCAAGGATATGGTCCAGGAGTTTGAGCAGGTCAGAGGAGATGTATTATTGTAAGCATTCCTGTTTAAGAACACCTGACTTCATACATATGTGATGCACAGGTGACGTTGAATAATTATGGAACTAGTAACAAATAGGCACACTCGGATTTTGTATATCAAGCTGGGCGAGAGTGAAACATCCGTCACCTGTTCATTTGGGCACACCAAATATTATTTAAGGAAGAAAAATTTTATTTTATTTTATTTGAAATAATCCAACAAGGAGTAGGTTCATATGCATAATTGTGTTATCAAGGGACTGGACAGATGCAAATACCTGGGATTTAAAAAAAAATGAAGTTCCAATGAGTTGTGAAATAACAACAAGAGCTTTGAAAAATATTGTAATACCCACGAAGTGAGTAATCTTTCTCCACTTAGTCACCTTCCCAGTTGAATCACTTTTCAGAACATGGCACCATCTTTTGTAAGCCTAGCACAATCATATGCTCCCACTAAATGCGAGGTTCGCTGTGTAATTAGATTTCTCCAAGCTAATATACACAGTGCAGCTGATATTCATAGGAGATCGTGTAATGTGTGTGGAGGTGACAGTCCATGGGTGACATAGCTGCATGCTGAAAAGGTTTTGGAATTTTCAATAAGGATGAATTCATGTCCATGATGAGGAAGGCCAGGGGAGAAAATCTGTGGCAAGACTGGCAACCAATGATGATTAACGAATCGAGGAAGTGGTTTGAGAGCACCGCCAGTTCACAATTTTTGATCTGTCTGCTGATTTCCCAAATTCGTGGCCAACTCTTTCTGACACTGTGACAGGAAACCTGGGCTATCACAAGCATTATGCACAGTGAGTTCAAGAACAACGAAGAGCTGAAAAAGTGTGTGATAGGTTGCCTCGGTACCCAGATGGCAACCTTCTATGAAGAAAGCATACAAAAATGGTGCCGTGTTATGACAAGTGAGTCAATCGGGATGGTGACTATGTGGAAAAGTAGCATAAGAATGTAGCTTTTGTACATATTTAAAAATTTTCAACTCTCTTGTTCTTCATTCACAATTCATCGGAACTAATAACAAATAGCCCTCGTAGTAGTGCAGCACAAGACAGTTGCTGCTTATTACCCTCAGGGACTTTTCCCTTTTCACCTGCCTGGTAGTGTATGAGCAGCTTCGCAAAAGTAGTGGTTTTTAATGTATTTTTTGCACTTCCCTTGTACATGGGCTGATTCATAAGTCATTGTGCACATTTTTTATGCAAAAATGGTAACACATACAGAGATGAACTTTGCTAAGTTTTGAAGCTCTGGTGATTACAATTTTTCTGATGTATGATAGACGACACCCATATTGCATAGGGGGGAGGGGGGCAGTAAACAACTAGGGGTATGATGACACCTTCACCGCACCATCACTGTAAGACTCCCGGAGCCTGACACGCTTGGAGCTGTTGAACCCTGCCTGCAGGACACTCGGAAATGGACAACGCAGGGGCTTGCCTTTGAGTGTGGGCCACGTGAGAGCACTGTGACTGGAGCCATGTGTCATCCATTGTCACAAACCGTTTAAGAAAACCATCGCCCTCATTGCCATGGAGTTCCAAATGTTTTTTGGTGAGGGCAAAGTGGTGCCACATTTGCACTAATGAGGATGCCAGCTTCCTGAGACCTGTCAGTCTTTCAGAGTCCTTACCATAATGTTCTGACTTGTTCCACACATGAAAGCAAGCTCCTGTGTTGTCCATTTCTGAGTGTCGTGCTTGCAACGCTCATCGACTCCACGTGCGTCAGGCTCAGGTCGTCTTAGGGTGCTGGTGCTCTGGGGGTCATGATCCCCTTGTCCTCCTCTTCCCCCCGACTCCCCCCACCCCCACCCTGGAGCTTCAAAACTTAGCAAAGTTCATCTCTGCATGTTACCACTTTTGAATAAAAAATATGTGCAATGACTTATGATATGAATCAACCCACGTGTATGGAATAATAGCATGATAGATACTTACACTGGTTATTGAAATCAGGACGTAGATTCCATCATGAAACGCTCAACTCAAGCTCTGGAAGGATCTCAGGCAGTCTTGACCAAACCAGCTCATTTCACTAGCAAGTCATTGGGCATGCTGCTTCCTCATAGAGCAATGGGCCGCACACAGTGGAACGAATATATGGCTGCTTCTGGAGATGCCAAAGGACCTGGGATAAATAAGTATAAAAGTGAGTGGCCATGGAAATTTTATTCTTTTATTTCAAACCTAACACATCTTAGCATTCATTTATGTTCGCAGAAGGGAGTACCAAGTCAGTGCCAACCTATGCAAATAGCCCAAGGAAAATGCGTCCTCTCAATGACTCTCCAAAGATCATGAAGAGTCAGATCAGGTTTACAGATCAGGAGAGAAGTGGCTGCAGCAGTGATTCAGGCCATGAGTTGGATGGGTTCCACATGAACGGCTTGAGAAAGGTAACGAATTGAAGGGCATTTCTTGCCATGCAGTTAGGGAAGTCTGGCAGTGTAATTTACGTTCATCTTCTGCTTTTATATCAAGTGATTGCTAATGCAATGTGAAAAAGAGTACGACTTCTCAATAATGAAGCTAGTCCTACTTGATAATCTTTTTGCTTTAGTGTAATTGAATTATTATTGGTGGAAGATATCCTTCAGAAGGAAAGCATGCCATGTGAACATAAGAGATATTAGAAAAACTTTGCTCTCCACAATATTGTTATCTGCACTCCAAACTGAGCCTTGGAGTGCAAAGTTTGCATTCCAATTGGTCCTGATTTTTAACATGGCTAAACCCAGCAATTAATAATTATGCACTCCAAGTAAGCAATTTTCACTCCAGATGAAAGACTGGAGTGCAAACATTGCACCTGGACAAAAAATTTAAGATTCGACCCCTGCATAGTAATAGGTGTGTTCAAATTAGACATAAAATGAGGCAATAACTCAGGAGCTATTTGTCTCAGCTGAGTGCTAGTGGTATCTCTGAGTAGGCACTTGCATGGCTAATTTCCATGCAGAGTAGTAAGTAGTCAGTATACAATCATGTAGTGGGCAGGAGAGCAATTTGTGCAAGTCTCCCAGGGCTATGGATTTGTCCAAACATGCACAACTCGCCATCATCCTTTTTTCCTCACCAAGGAACTTCACCAGTGGACATTGTCCATTGGATGCAGAAGGTCCATGGGAATGTCTGTTTCAATCACAACTCTTTTCAAAAGGCGTAGGGAAATTTTGTCCAGACATGTGTGCATGGAGGACCTTTCGAGAGAACATTTCCTACGTGGTTTTCTGCACCAATCTGTCCACCAAGGTGTTGTGGTTGAAGCAGGCTTTTCCACATGCCCTTGGCATCCAATGGACAATGTCCACTGGTGAAGTTCCTTCCTTTGATGAGGAAAAAGGATGATGGCTAGTTGTGCATGTTTGGACAAATCCATAGCCCTGGGAGACTTGCACAAATTGCTCTCCTGCCCACTACATGTATACTGACTACTTACTACTCTGCATGGAAATTAGCCATGCACGTGCCTACTCAGAGATACCACTAGCACTCAGCTGAGACAAATAGCTCCTAAGATATTGCCTCACTTTGTTTAATTTGAACACACCATATATTATCGCAGAAACCTCCCATAAGAAAAGCATGTGAAAATGTCCGGAATAATGCTGTGTTGATAGTACTTCCTGTCAAAGGCATGACATGACAACTCCTAATATTTCTGAGAGGCTATCATAATTTTCAATTGATCGTTGTGATTTTGTTTATGGAACATGATTTCCCTGCTCTGGATATGTGATAGGAGACATGGCAAAGCATACAATGAAATGGTAATAATTTTTCCCTGGGTCGTAAATAAAAAGCGCAAAATCAGACATTCGTGTTTCCTGGTGTTCTGAAATAGGTCGCCTGGTTTGGATAATGGCCTACTGGCTTAATGCAGTATGATTTACTGCGATCTGTACATACGAACGGGCTCCCAAGGCTCCCCTTAGGGGTCGTCCATAAACCACGTGACCGATTTTCGGGCACTTTTTGACCCCTCCCCCCCAGTGACCCAAAATTCAAAATTTCCCACATACAGTCCTTAAATTGCACATTTTAATGCCGACTATTTCAAACATTTATAATGTATGTTTAATGGTTAAGGGTCATCTGGTTCTGAGGCCTCTTTTCCCTCCTTTTGGCAAGAACTGCAGTAGACGTAGGGTATTTAACAGACTTCGGAGGGTTCTGATGAGACCAACAATACTGTACTGTATTTATCGATAGACCCCGCCACAAGGCACCACGAAAGGAAGAAAAAAAATAGCATTAGTTTATGGTCGTGTGTTTGGACTCAAAAGGATTAAAGTGTCGTGTTTATGTTCAGATTGTGTTGTTGTTGTCATATTTTTCAGTTTTTGAATTTAAAAATTTGATAATGTTATTTTCAAATTGGCGTTAACGTAAAACGGCGTAAAATTGTGTAAAACGGGTACCTACTGTATTTGATAATTGGACGGTGTTATGCAATAATGGGTCAACCCACATGAGAGCAGTTTTGAGAAAAAGGGCCTTGAAGATCGTACAGTCTGTGAAATTAATTCAGTGTTCTTTTCGGTCATTTGTGGCAGAAGTATGCAGATTCCACCAGCGTGATTTTAACTGAATGAAGTAGGATCCTGCACATGTAGGGGGTGCGAGCAAGGTGCACCTTTGGACTTAATCTAACCAAGAGCTAATAACTGGTCTAACTATGAACTTAATCACCCCTGGTATAGGGGGTGCGACAAGGACCAATACACATATTGTCTACAAATGGGTGCAGAGGCCCGAAAAGATTAAGAATCTCTGCTTTAGGTATATGTTCCTGGGCTTGGCTCAATTTTGACATTTTCGTGGGTTGACAAATCATTGCATAACACTGTCCATGCACACCATTCATGAGTTAACTTTTCGGTCATTTGTGGCAGAAGTATGCAGATTTCGCCACCTTGCTTTTAACTGAATGAAGTACCGGTACTATCCTTTGGGTGTATGTTCCTGGGCATAACTCAATTTTGACATTTTTGTGGATTGACCCATTATTTCATAACACTGTCCAATTATCCCTCCACTTTCAATCATTTCTGTGTACGTTGACTGACATCAAGTTCAATATAATATGTACCAGACTCTACACATGGGTTTGCTGCTATAAATTGAAGGGGTCGGTGCAATACTGCCCTAACCCACCAAATGACACAAATTGAGTTTCGCGCACTTCCATACACTACACTCAAATATCTGATAAAGTACACTGAGATTGTCCAGTTTCTGCCATCTGTAGGTGAGAAATCAAACTATGTTATGCTTGCTGCAAGGTTATGAGTGCCTTTTCTGCAGCAATACCGCCCTATCCCTCCATCTTGAAATATGACAGCGCGTAGGTTGCAGGTGCGGGCATCTGCGTCTCACGACGAGTCAGGCTTAATTAGTGACTCGGATGACCCAGATGTGGGTGAGAGTTCCGAGGATCCCGATTTCAATCCTGATGATGATGATGATGATGATGAAGTGCAAAGCAGCAGTGCAGAGCAGGCAACAATTGCAGCAAAATAATAATACTCTATTAGTGGAGTAATTCCATGCCAAGACGGACAAGTTGGTGGCTAGACCATCTCAGATTTTGATATAAAAAATTATGTGCGTACACACACATGAATTGTTGTCAAAAACAAAATTGGATCCTCTCAGGTGAAAATCTCACGGAGATATGGCAACGTCTTTCAGAAACAATGGAGCCGGAAGAACCATTTATTTCAGGTGGAGTTATTGTTTCACCCCCATGTTCATATATATCAAAGGAGCCGACGTGAGATGAGGAACATTTTGGTGACAATAGTTTTAAGCTTTTAACCTAACACGTAAAATAACAATTTGAAAAAAAATCGCATTATTGTGCAAAACGGTCAGATTTCATATGGTCCTATGTCATTATTAAACACATGCTAAGCCTGTGGAATTAATATGGTAGGTACATTATCTTCTGATCATTACTACTGTAGACACACATCACAGATCAAGCAGTCTTGGAGATAATAAATCTTAAAGTGTCTGTTTTCCCCTAATTTGGTCATTTTTGGGGTCATTTTGGTCAATGTGGGGCTGGGTCGATTTTTACTGTAAAAATCGACCCAGCCACACATTGACCAAAATGACCCCAAAAATGACCAAATTAAGGGAAAACGGACATTTCAGGATTTATTATCTCCAAGACGGCTTGACCTGTGATGTTTTCCTCTGCAGTAGTAATTATCAGATGACAATGTACCTACCTTATTAATTCCACATGCTGAGCATGTGTTTAATAATGACAGTAGACCATATTATGAAACCTGACCGTTTTGCACAATAATGCGAATTTTTAGCATTTTTATTTTACATGTTAGGTTAAAACTATTGTCACCAAAATGTTCCTCATCTCACGTCGGGAACCGACGTTTGATATATATGAACATGGGGGTGAAACAATAACTCCACCTGAAATAAATGGTTCTTCCGGCTCCATTGTTGCCGAAAGACGTTGCCATATCTCCGTGGGATTTTCACATGAGAGGCTCTAATTTTGTTTTGGCAACAATAAATTCATGGGTGTGTACGCACATGATTTTTTATATCAAAACTTGGTGGCGTTTGCGAGGCGGGGCGGGGGCATAATTATGTCGTAAAGGGCGGGGAGCAAGCGTGTCGCAGGCGGAATTTTTTTGTGGGTTCAAGGTCACACGAGCTTAGGTGAATGTGAGAGATTTGAATGGGTGTGTACAGTATTTGATGATCCTAATTTGCAGATTAAAATTTAGAAAATATTTCACTTCCTACGGTTGGGGGGGGGGGNGGGGGGAGGGTCGTGACCCCCCTTGGATCCGCCCCTGTCAACATATGCTGAACGAACTGGAAAAACCAGGAATAGGGAGTAGGAAACTAACTAGTGAAGCTTGTGATACTTTCTTGACCACAATTTAGTTCGCATTACATTTTGGTGCAATACTGCCCTAAGCCATTTTTTCACACGCGGCCACCATATTTTGTTCATTCTGAGAGTGGGTGGTCCATCATCATCATCATAATAGCACATATATGTTCCTTATTAGTGCCTTGTATATTGGGGTAGAAATGAAAATTGTCACATGGAAAAGGTGATTTATGGGTCATCTCAAACTTTCAAATGCGTTTTTCTCAAAATCTGGTTTGGGAGGGTTAGGGCGGTATTGCACCGACCCCTTCAATTAATTAATTAATGACATGTTTTTGATAATCTACGTATGTAAGGCAAAGTTTCTTTGATGTTTTGTTTGCCCATGGCAACAGCATTTTGTTGGTGATTACCATGGAAACAAGCTGTGTGAAGAACGGGCTCTTCTGCTAGTCATTCTATTAAATAAAACAGTATCATTAGAAACATTTTAAAAATTTGCCAGAAATTTAGTTTTTCTTTATTTTCTGGAAAGTAACAAAATTGCACTTATCCTGTTTGCATCAAACCCTTCAATTGAGGATGAGGACGCAGGGCACTGCATGACTAACTGATGCACACCTGCAACTGCACCTGCTGAACATTACCTGGTTCCTAATTCATCTGCATACTTTATCTTCCTGATTGCAGATGCCTGCTTTGCATTTCATTTCCAATAATAAACCCATCCCACTGCAAGCTATTGCACATGTCATGCTTCTGACCCCATAACTGAAACCAGAATCACTGGTAGGAGGCTTGTTGGAACCAGGGATGGAAAAAGTACCGCTTCCTTCCAAGAAGCGCTTCTTTTTTCCATGTGCAGGGATAGAAAAAGAACCGCTTACCGCCCAAAGAAGCGGTTCTTTTTCCATCCCTGGTTGGAACACAAACTTATGAACTATGCAGAAGCAACAAATGTGGACCAAGTTAAATTGATGCAGCGGTGTATATGTGATCCATAAGGCATAAAACTATTGCTGTTAATGTGCGAGGACAAATATGAGTCACCTTTCTGTGCTGTAATGACAAAATTTGTACTGAAGTTATTTTTCATAGGAGCTGAATATTTCTTCAAAATGTGTAACATTTACCTAATTCACAAGATTTTATCATGTTGTGTCAGGCAAGCAATTATGTTATTTTCTGGTTTTTGCCACATTAGGCACTTGATGAAATCCAGGCTGGGTTGGACTGTTTACCACATAAGGAAACAGAAGAAGAGCGCGAGTCAGGCAGCATCAGCAGTTTCACCTCTGACCTCCTCATCACTATGAAGGCAATGGGAAACAGATACAACAGGTTGAAACAGGAGCTGGACTCAGAGCGAAAGACCAGGCAAGCTCTGGAAAGCAAACTCCATCGTCAAGGGCAAGCTCTGGTTGATTTAGCTCATGAGGTACAAAAGTTGCAGGCGAGTCAAATTAACTTGATGAAGAAAGTGTCGACTGTGAGGATTGGGCAGAACTCCTCTTGCACTTTGTCAAGTGATGAAGAGTCACCTGTGATGCCTAGTAGGAAAGATGGTGGGAAGCCAAAGGGAAATTTGCCTGTGAATCGTGGCAGTGAGCAGAAATATGAAGAGCAAATGGGTCTGACTTCTATGAAGTACAAGCGTGATTTCCCCATATTCAAGCCAGATTCACCCCAGGATATTCCAGATATGAAGCCCAATGATGCATCCCTCAGCATGGCAAGTGATTTCACAGAGGGAACAGAGTATGCCGAACTGGCAGAAGGCCATAGTGACTCCAGGTTGAGGGTCGTTGTTGACACTGACGACGGAACTGATCCCAGCAAAGTGGTTATACTACTGGCTCCGCCCAGACGTTGGAAAGGTGGACTTACAGATTGATTTACCAGATGTATTTTACATTTATTTACACTATTAAAGGATTATACGGTTATGACAATAAAAGTTTTACCATTATTATGGGTAATTTTTTGTGCCAGTGATGGCTACTTTCTCTCAGCAACATGATTGGAGTGTTTTAAAAGTGTCTGCAGTGAAAAAGTCGTTACAGTGAAGGAACCTATTAAGTGTGGCAGTACTTTAACTTCCATCATGACTCATAATGGCCCTTTGAATGACCCAGGTAATTACAAGCTTTGAAACTTTTTCACCAAAGTGCATACTTTGGCATGTAGTGACATTAAACTTACCCTTGGGTGAAGGCTAAGCAGTAATATCCACAAGCTTTTTTTGTTAGAATAAATTTTACAATACTAGCATGGTGAAGGTAGCATTAATTCAAGGCCTGCGATATATTCAGATTCATTACGTGCTATTATGGACAGCAAATTAGGTAGTAGTCATATAAGACCACGTAATATGCTGAAGTACCTTATGAAGAGAATATAATACTGCATGTGGCGAAATAGCCTTGGTCCTTATGAGCAGAAGTTGAATGGATCATTATGAAGCACTGCTGATTTTAATTAAGCAACAGTGCGAGCTAAATGGAGTGGAATTCTGTGGCTTCTTTCAGCATTACATGCACACAGATTCAATGCTGACCGCCTGTATTCCTGCATTCTTCGTGTCATGCGGTCAGATTTATATTCAATGCCATCAACTTTGATCAAATAAAGTTTATGCAGTCATTATAATTAAGGAGAATGGAAGCGGGATATAAATAGCAATTTCGCATGCCATTTAAAAACTTTTTATTACACAACTCTCATAGAAGTTTAATTAGTGGAAACTCTAGTTGGAATTCATTCCACTGCTGACTTTTTGTGAAGGAATCCTACATAGTTTAAAGTTATCCTGCACAAATCTCTGGTGCAGCAAAATGTCCCACGCTTTTTTTCTCTCCAAAAAAGAACCGGCTCATTAAAAACTCTTATTGTGCTTTATTCAAGGATAACAGAGCACTGTTCTCCATGAGAACTTGTCAGACACAACCAGCTAAAGAAGCTGCCTGTCTGAAGGGGGTCCTATACCTTGTTGTCACTCCTAATATATTCACATTTCACGGATGCATTGTCTGGAAAAGCATCAGCAGCCGGCAGAATCGCGCAGTCATCCCAACCAATAATAATTGCCGGCCCATAAATTCCTGTCGACATCAGCCGCAGGCCCTTTTCAATGAGCCGTATAACTAATTGCCAAAACGCTACTTGGAATAACAGACGGGGAAGCACAACGAGCCCTTCATATCGATCTACGATGCAATAATTAAGTGAAGAAGTCTCAGTAAATTCACTTGCCTCTTTAGGAAAAAAGCCGTATCTGCAGCATGGGACAGGGGCGACATCGGTGGCGTACTTAGGGAACTACCAATTTTGTAGGAGCTGTCAGTGTCATTTTTGAACACACTGATTGCAGATGCGGTTTTTTTGCAAAGCGGACTAGAATTGTATGGCTTCTATGGTCGTAAAATGACGAATTTCGCGAATTTCTGGCAACCCAGCTACAGGGTTGTAATTTCACCGCACGCACTTAGAGCGAAATCCCTGCTACTAAATCAATATGATGTCCGCTTTACTGAGGGGGCCTGTGTCTCGGTGTTAATTTCCAACATAGCTTCAGCACTGGAACTTGGCATGGAATTCGCATACTCCAGGCTTCCAAGAGCATTCCGGATTTTGCACTTCTCGTTTGGCGAATATTCCCCCTCCCGTGCTCGAATCTCTCCCTTTGCCGACTGCGGTTATCCGATTTTCCGGTTATCAGGAACTGGTTCTTAATCTGCCATTTCCGGGGGAATTTAATTGCGCTTCCCATCCGTTTGCGAAGGGCCAACATCATTGTTGATGATGAAGCTATTCTCATCAATTAATTTGATTATCTATTAGGGGCTGGAGAGAGTAATTTTGTTGCATTTTTGTTTGTAAATTAAAATGGACTCGACTGTACACCGTGCAAGTTAAATCGGACGGTTTCGAGCTAAAAATGGGAATGAGTCAGTCGGTTTTAAATAGTGCAGAATCTATGCATTGATGGTGCGGGAACTATTGGCAAATAATTGATTCAGTTTGCCGGCACTCCACTCCAACTATCGGCCGCAAACTACTCTGCAGGACATGAATTAATACAAAGTTCTATAGCGCGACATGCAGTTTATACACTCAAATTTTGATCGCACTTGAAAATCGCCTCTTGATGTACACAGCGCAGAGTCGCACATTAATGTTTAACGTAATTTGCATTTGCAGGTAGCACATTTCTGGCAAAAGCAAGTACTCCATTATTTAGATATTATGACCATGGCGAAATTTCTGCATAATTGTAACAAAACTACAGGCTGGCATCAAAAATTATGTTCTCAATTCCAGGAAGTACATGTTTGCAATTTATTAATTGTGCAAATTGTGCGACAATACAGGGTATTATGAAATAGAACTTTGTCGTGTCTTCGGTTTTTTCTTTACGCCAATCATTAGTCTTGTTTACGACTCAGCCTTAACTTTTCACCTCCTAAAAAGTTGATCCTGGCCCAACAGCAGTTCTTGGTGCCTTCCATTTCGGAGATTCGCAAACTCCAGGGATCGTTCACGTCTGATGAGCAGTTCCACAGGAAGTAAAGTCGGATTAATTGCAGTGTAAGTAGGTCTTGTAAATGCCCAACTGGGGAGAGAAGAAAAAGTCTTTTGCTACTTGCCTTCGATAGAACCAAGTCGGTGCTGCTGGGGGAGGCTATCGACCCGACGACCCCCAGAGTTCGTCGTCGTTTCTTCGAATGGGTCTTAACCGCCGCTAGAAATCCTCCCCGATTTCTTTTCATGTCTTTAATGCCAGGGCTTGGTAAACTACTCGATGGATGACTCGTGACAGATAAAGAAAAAAAAAAGGATATGGCAAAGCACTTTGCTAAGTAACTTGCATTTATAGCATGGCTTCTATAGCCCCATTTACAGTCAAAAACATTATAGTTGAAATAACCAAAATAGGGTTTCATTCCCTGAATCCGTAGCCAAAATTAGGCAAAACCTATACGTACAGTGACAATCAAACTGACCCGCCGATTTACCACTTAGCAGCGTACTATTTTTCACGCAGAGATGGCGCATACTCCATCTGCACACTCCTGCCACCCTCAGGTCGTGCGAAAGATAGTGAATGATACTATCAGGTCGGACAAACATCAGACTGAAAGAATAATAGCATATTAGGAGAAATATGTTGGCTTGATTAGTGCAACCCTTTGTTTTTTCCAGTGTATATGTTGTATATGGGGCTAAATTGTTTTAGCCACTTTATCCTGGTCTTGAAGCAACCCTTCGCACAGGCTTCACGTTGAGCGGGTGTGTGTGGGTGGTCTTGTCTTCAATAAGGTCTGGGGACGGAAACAGGTGTGTTACTGTAACTCTGGGGACGTTGACCCAATTGTGGGGACATTTTGGTCCCCACAGCTTGACCCACGAGAATATCACCGTTACAGTGGGGACATGTCCCCACTATTTCGTTTTGCAGGGTTTCACAAAAGTCCATTTCTCTCAGCCTAGGTTAGTTAGGGTAGGTTAGGTTAGGTTAGGTTAGGTTACGTTAGGTTACGTTAGGTTACACTCGCTACGAAAAGTTCAGTTTCCACGTCCCCACACCCTAGTGAAGTGATTCGAGCTGGGTGTGTGTGTGTGTGTGAAGGGTTGCTTCAAGACCAGGATAAAGTTGCCCAAACAATTTGAGCCCCATAGGAGCAACCTGCCGGATGCATTTGTGCGTGTTCAAATTGATTCGTGTACTAACCGCCTAATTTATTATGGAGTTACGTGCATGGTATCGGGGGGCTATAGAACGCACCTTCTAATTAATTTCTAGTTTCTTGGCCCGGTGCACGCACGCATAAACTTTTGCTATATCTATATAGGTCTGCACGGTATAACCTGTGGGGCTTTGGCTAGAAAGTCACAAGCGGGCGTTTAATAGTCTATAAAAAAAATTTCATGGTTGCTTATACGAGGCCTTGTGAAAGGGAAGCAGTGCATACAGGGGGCTATATATACTCCTTTATCAAATTATCAGACTACATATTCCTCATTCTCGACAAAGCGACTATCATCTGCTGTGTGTAGTCATATCGCTGTTGTGCATACAGTAAGTGCCGGGTGTTGCGCATATATGATTATAAATGAATATGCCGATATTTCAGCTTCCTGCAGGTGTAGCATTCGAGTCGAAACTCTGTGTGTTGATAATATGGAAACTGCAGCGCTGCTCTAGTTGCAAATGTATTCCCAATGCGTGCTGCAAAATGTCAAATGTGCGACGTCGTCTTGTCAGCTCCCGTCCCTCTGATTTGCTTCTACATGGCTTTCGAGCTGTGACACTAGCGGCTGGTTTATTTTAGCGAATTCTGCAGTAATGGTGTGCACTTCCCCTTTGAAAGGTCATGTACTTTTGTCAGCCTTTTATCTAGACTTCTAGAGAGATAGCGCTATCTTGAATGTTAAATCACTACGTATACATTTGCTTCCTAGACTTTGTGTCACTGCATTATGCGACAGTTAAGCTTTTGATAGGATATAGCCTATGCCCTATACTTAGCCTTATACTGTACTGTATATGCGGTATTATACAGGGTGTCTATTGTAACTCTGCAAAGACTTTCAGGGATAATAGAGGGGACCAAGACAAGTATTTTTGACATAGGAACCCGTGTCCGGAAACG
>KZ538020.1:0-73138 GCA_000934665.2 Catajapyx aquilonaris
GCTTGGGAGCCTACTAGAGGAGGGAGGAGGAGGGGGGGGGCTCCAATGGCACAGGGGGAGGGCTTCGGAGGGAGAAAATGATGAGGGGAGGTTTAAGGCAAAGGAGAGTGGGGGAAAAGCGTGTATGTGCAGCCCCTTTGGTCACTTGCACTCTTAATGCCCATCAAAAATTCAGCACTGGGCCCAACTACCGCGCCCTTGCCATTCATTCCCCTATACAAAAATTCAAAGAGCCATATAAGGTCAGAAGAAAGAAAATTTAGAGCGCATTAAAATATGCACAAACCATAAATAATTTTATTCACATTTGATCGCCCTTATTTACTTGGAACAAGTAAATATAGTTTATCAAAATATGAATTTTTGGGAAGATAATTTTTTCATATTTTATCAAAATACAGTCTTCCAAAAAAGTTTGATCACCTTCAAGTAAATAAAAATATGAAACATTTTCCACCCATAAATTCATATTTTGATCTCCTTATATACTGTACTTGAAGGTGATCAAAATAATGAATTTTTGGAATACTGTATATGAGAAAAAAATAAGGTGATCAAAATATGAATTTCTGGATGGCTAATTTTCCCTATTTGATCACCTTATTTACTTGGAGCAAGTAAATAAGATGATGAAATTTGACAAAAATTATCTACGCAAAAATTCATATTTTGATCACCTTATTTACTTGAAGGTGATCAAAATAATGAATTTTTGAGTGGACAGGGTGTGGCAGAACATGAAGCTGGAGCAGATGAGTTCTTGTCTCATCCTCGTGCTTGCCGCCGTTATTAGTCTTATTACTCCTCCATTCCCACATCCCGATATGAGGGGATTTTGAAGCGTGCCCTCCCCCCCCCTCCCCCCACCTACCCGCCCGCCCACCCGCCCGCATCACCCTCCTCGCTTTGCTCGCCCGAAATAATTGCATTCCCCGCTCCGATGGCAAATAATTAAGATTCACTCGATGCAGTGTAATTAGTAACGTAAACAAATTTATTGGACAGAAGGCCCATTTTCTCTTTGGGTTCAATGATGGGGGCTTCCAGCCCCTACTCCCCCCNAAGGGGGTTATGCCCCCCCCCCTCCCCAACTCCCGAATTTTTCGATACTATCGACTCTGCTCTCCTAACCAAACCCAGGCCGGCGCGGCTCTAATTCGTTTAGGGAGGGAGTTCCAAATGAGCGCTGGCGTGGACACTGCTGCCTGCTGGTCCATGGGATGCTGCGTCTCCGACTTAACTTGCTGCAAATGCTTCAATGCAGTTTGCATTGATTCCTACTGAGGAGGGGTCAGAAATAAACCTCCAGCAAAATTTAAGCTGGGGAAATATAAGATTCAGGTCATATGTGAGGACGACATGCAATATCGATTTACCATTCTGACAGTTATCTTAAAATATTTTGTTCCCCCTACTCTTTATGATACCCATTGTTCTTATTATTCAGCAAGTGAGCTTTAGGGAGCGGTAGTCTCTAGAGAGTAAGAAGCACAAGTGGCGGCGAGGCAGCAAAAGCACAAGAGCCCGATATAAAAGCCAGGGCGATGCCAATAACAGAATGTAATAAAACGCCATGCAGCAATAATACAGTGGGGAGCCTGCCTCTTCTCTTCTTCCTTTTTTTGTATTATTATTTTTCTCTTCTTGTACTTGTTTCTTGAGACGGCCTTCTCAGTGTTTTGTTTGTGGCTGGACACTGAGGTGGGAGATTTTCCACAGAAGAGAGAAGAGCTTTTCCTCCATTGTTCTGTTTGGAAGGTCCCAAGTAGCTTTTGGCACGTCGGTAAATTCCGTTTCCTTAAGAAGTAATAGCCCAAGTTCCTTCAAAACACTATAACATACATACGACGTTTTTTAAAAATCCAATGTACCCAATAAAACCCAATAAAAAATTAATTGAAATGACAAGCACTCTTATTATAGTGTGGGGGTATTGTCACAACGATGAAATGTACACCTTAGACAAAAAAAGCCGATCTTCCCAATCGAACCGGATTTGATCACATGCACCAATCACATCAAGAGGCGAGGAAAGCTGTGGGCTCGGGAAGGAAGGTCCGGAGGTTTGCCCACAGGTCATCAGCCTGCCTGAGTGATGGATGCCCACCTCGCGTGAGGACTCTGATGAGCTGCTGCTCGCCGCCAGAACTTTGGGGAAGGGCACAGAAGGGTTTGGGAGTAGGTGGGTGGAGGGGGGTGAAATAGTAGTTGTCTGCAGTAAAGAGGTGACCGTGAGAAACATTTTTTTACACCCTGTCGCCTCGCACTTTATGATCCAAGCCGCATGCTTTGATTATCACCTCTCTTCATTACAAGCCAGATTCGCTGACGCACCCTTTCAAATGATAATGCCTTCACAGGGTGTATCGAAATGTTGTTACATATCCATTTTTTTGTCAACTCATACGACAGTGGACCATGCTGTGTCCTACCAAGCGAGATGAAACAGCCTGCATAAAAATACGCATCCGGAGAGTATTTCTTGGTCATGAAGTGTAGCAACGGTCCCAAAAATGGTGAGAAAGTGCGGGGGCAAATCCACAGTGTTCACCGAGAGAGAGAATACAAGCATGCTGGTAGGGGGGGTAGGGGTAGAAAGGGGAGAGGGGGAAGGGGAAAAAGTCAGGTCCGGTGGGACAGATGCGGATTTTTACATCCGGAACGTGTTCCATGTACGAGTTGTTGGTGCAAGTGCGTGATTACAGACAAAGTGGAGTGACACGAGTGCCATTTTTTTCGCAACCCCAGCAGCCCCCTCTGGTTTTTGCGCAGAAAAAGGGGCAGAGTCCGGCGAGGCCTGGCAACCTACCCAACCTGCTGTCCCCCGAGATGTCACCGCTCTTCCGCCATCGTCCACTCGGATAATTTTCATAGTCAGGTGTTGACCAAAGCGTTCAGTCAGAAACTAAACTCGTGTGAGAAGCTGGGACTGAATGCAGCTGTGGGCCCCTGTGCAGTCCAGGCCTCCCCTCTAAACTTGTGAGCGTGCGTCCGTGTGTGTGTGTCTATGTGCATGTGTGTGGATATGAGAGAGAGAGCTGGATGTTGCTGGATTTACTGTAGAGAGCAAGAGCCAGAGCTGCACACAAAAAAAAGTCAAAGCAATTAGAGAGCCCATCATACAAACGCCCTCTTATTTGCTTCTGCAACCATTGTATAAAGCTACAAGCCATCATCCAGCAGGGAATGACGCTGCCAGATGTTCTCAAACATGACCCCGCAGGGAGTTCCAAGATGAAATTCTAGAAAAGCCGAATTAAACAAATGGCGCGAAAAATTATAATCAACGGACATCATTAGGGGACAAGCAATTTAGCCGCAACTGTACAAAATCAGAAATATTCACTGATAATACGCTTGTACGGTTGCGGCTAAATTAATTGTCCTCCTGCATAAATATTTACACACCTTTACACCTTCACACCTTCACACCTTCACACCATGGTGCATAATTTTATCCAGTACATTCCCCCTATATTTATGCAGTAAAGAGTGTAATAATGCACATACCAAGTTTATGAGTGATACCTGTTTGTTGCCCAACTTTGGATGGATGGACCATGCCGGCAAGTTTGTCTCTCGAGACTCATTAATAGGACTCGTGCATCTAGGGAGAAACTTTTCCAGCTAAATCATGCCTGCTTATCGCGCAACTTGCACATTCCTTTGCGACTTTTTACTTGCCGCCTCCAAACAGATATGGTGTTCTGGGACCTAAATCACTTTAGAGGGCCTTGCAAGCCTGTTGCGTTAATATTATATAGCAATGTTATAATATTTTTTTTTTGTAACTACTGCACCCATAGAACAATTAATATTACATTGGGTCGAGAATAGTAAGTAGTATTTTTAGGATTCCCGTGGGTAAAATATGGCCTCAGTTTATTTTTTTTCAATGTTCCTATGTTAGTGAACTGTAGGTATATGCAGGCCAGCAGCACATGCCTTCGGATCATGGGAAGCGGGATTTAGAAGGCTCTAGGACAAATTATATGAGGGCAAGGCCAGCTCTTGAGTGGCTAATCCAATCTTTACTGCCGTTTATCTCCGGATTAAGTCCCTCAACTACCTATTAGAAGTCCTGCCTGTGTTTATCTGGGCCTGCGAAATCCCCGGCGTTATTTTCAGGAGCATTTGTTAGCTGCGGCTTTCAATATTTTAGGCGGGATTTGTACGTGTTGGGCCCCACATTATTCTGGGATCTTTGCATGTATAGTCTATAGGCGGGACCTTCCCACCCCGGTGCATATAGGCATGGTTTATATGCCGGGTAGTTCCAAAGGCGCCGGCGCCATCCAATGATTGTTGTCCAAACAAGAGGTGGAGGAATTCCCGGAGGGCTCCGCATATGTGTGGAGTATGCTGTATAATATTAAACATGTGAGTGTGGGTGTGTGGTGTGGGTCCAGAGAACACGCATGTGTGCCCTTCCCGTGGTGCTTTGCCTGCGGTGGTCCGGCCCAACTTTGTCTTTCGGCAGTCCTGCGGGCCCCTTAGGCCTAGTTCCTCTCTCTGTGCCGCTGCCGACAGCAAACAACCAGCATGTGGACACAGCCTCTATCTCCCGGCCTCCTTTTTGCACCATCTGCCTACACTGGCTATTTCGCATCACCCTGTAATGTAGCATCCATATAGCACGCACTAGCTATCCATCCCATTTGGGCTGCTGCTGGAAGCCTCTCCATGGGATTGGGGGCGCGACCGCAGCAAGAAGCTTCGGATCGGAAATTGCTGCAGGAATGGCCAGATGGAAAAGCATCGGTTCACGATTTGCCACCACTTATCGAACAGCGGCACACCGATCATTAGGCCGCCGAACGTGGGCTGCCTGCGGGCACTTGTAGGGGCAGCCGTCAAAATGTGCTAGCTTCCGGCGCAAGTCACGCATCGTTCCGAACTCCAATCGAATCCGTGATACTCGTCAGGTTCGGAAGGGGTGTTATTATATGAATTGCCAGCCTATACGCGCCCAATAGGTGTCGCCACTGTAGGCATACATACAGTGGCGACACCTATCTATAAAGCGTGTGTGGCGACATCTATCTATAAAAATAATCATATTTTGCGAGAGATGTCGAAAAATGGTGGGGGTATATATTTGGGGTAAAACCCGGAAATCAGGGCGGAGGAAGTGTGATCCGGGTGGTATTAGGGAGCAGAGATTGGGCGCAGAAAAGGGAGGCGAGGTCGGCGGAGTTGCGGCCAGGTCGGAAGCCCCAGAAAACCTCGGCCAACCGCCGCCACAGGCCCAAGTGATCACACTCTAAGCCGCTTTCTATTGCCCGGGATTTCGCCTCTAGGATCATATAGTTGCTATGGGCTATAGGATCTACGCATATGCCCCCGCGATTGCGTTATAGGTAGGCGGTGTTCGAGGGTTGTCATCAGCCCCAGAAACGCCTTCACCTTTCTATTTCCTGATTACGTGACAATTACCACGCACGTACCTTACCACTCGGCGAACAACCTCCCATGAAAAAAGAACGGCGAACACCTCCCATGCAAGGAATCAATTCCACAACTCACCTGCAAACGAATAAAGGAAACAATTAGTCACTTCCACCTACAACATCATGACACTTTTCAATAACAATCATTGCCAGCAGAGGCCTCCACGTGAGAATAGTTCAGATATTAATCCTAACGATTATCAAGATGGGTCGACAAAAGAGGAGGTGCCCGCGGGCGGTGTATGCAAATGGCGAAGGTAGTTGCGGAGGAAATTGGCAAAGACTTTGGCGTTGATGGGCGCTTGTTTACGAGCCATCATGCCAACGATCGCCCGACGGCGCTGAAAAATTGAAAGGCTTTCTATATGCGGGCTTGGGGGAGTCCTCATTTGACTGGAAGGAGGCGATCCCGAGGGCTCTCCGAATTGTACTTTTCGCCGGGACAGCCTCCGGTTCCGTGTTTATTGAATGGGACATCAAATGCCGCCACAGCCAGCTTTATGCCGCGCGCCTCTCTCTCGGCCGCTGCCTTTCCATAAGAATGGAAATGGTCGCTAGGTCTGAAAGCAACGAGCCGTCGCCGCATCCTCCAGCACACGCATATATACAAAGCGGCTCCCCCGGTCCAATTGGACCTAGGGGCGTATATTTCCCAGCAACAAGGAAATTCTGACACCCTACATTAATTACGCCTGCCCCGGACGTTGCCCATTGCGTTATTTCATTTAACCCCCCCTCGTTATACAGATGTTTACCTATTGCTAACTGGAAGGAAAAATGTGTATCTAAGGATAGAACCAGCATTACCTCAAACAGGTTGTCTTAAGCTGATTATTGCAGGCCCCCGATTGGTGTCCGTATCAGTAATACCGTCGGGGTCGAAGGGTCAACGTGACGCGGTTCCTTCATCGAGCAGGGAGGTCAGCCTGGCATCCTAACGAGCCTCCTTGATCGCCAGACGACACCCGATCCCCTTCGCCCGGTAATTAGTTTCCTTCAAAGCCACCCGCCACCATCGGTATCGTCTTCTTGTCCTACCCCCCCAATGTCTCTAATCTAATCTGGCCCGTGTCACTTAGGGACGGGGGAGTTATGGACAAATAGTGTAATCGGAAGCGCCTCTTCCGTCTCTATAGTATATATACCGCCGTGAAAATCTGACCAAACTCCAATTACCATTCACCTTGTCGTACATCATTAGGGAATACCTACACAGCATGCGAATCCATAAAGACAGCCAGTGTGAACAGTACCGAATTACAGAATTTCGAAAGGATATTTCAGCGGATACAGGAAAAACTGGTCCTAAACTGGCTCGAATTATCAGCCAATGTGAAGCGCTCTACCGACCACACCAAAGTTAACTGGAATAAGCTGAAGGAATAATTACGGACCGTCCATGTATTGGAAGGCTTAAGCCCACTCCAGTACAGAACAATTTCCATTATTATTCTGCAAAAAGGGGATGATTGCGGTCAGATATCGGCACTATCCCCTTTACCAAATTCTACGCTCTTTCGAAATAACTGATACAAAGTTTTCCCCCCCGTTTTTTTCTGTACCAACCTAAATGAAAATCTAGCTCTCTTCATGAAAAGCCAACGACAAGGCTAGATATAATGACATGATGACAACATTATCGCACCCCGAGTGAATCAGCCCCCATGAAAGATTTACACGGATGGCCTACGTATGGCAGCATATATGGTGGGGGGGACCAGCTCCCAGGGCCAGAGCGTGTGTGGTCGGTGCACCAGCTTGGTCCCGAGTGTACTTGAAATGTAGCTGCCTCGTACGTCGCTCATAGATAACCCGATAGAAATCTCCAATGGCGATTCGCGGCTCAAAAATAATATAATGACTGGCTAATTAGCGGACTATAAATCCTTCCGGAGAGGACGACAGCCTACTATTATGCTCCCAGCTGCTATTGACAGCGCGGAGGAAAAGGCCCTATTATCTGCTGACAGCTCCAATTGCCACTCCTATCGGAAGCTGCGGTCCAGGAGGGCACTTTGCCTTCACTAGAGGTCAGCCGAGTCGATCTATAGGCTTGGAGTTAAGTCATTCCCGCCCTGTACGCACTGTACGCGAAGGCTCATGTTGTACGCGAAGGTTCATGCTGTACGCGAAGGCTCATGCTGTACGCGAAGGCTCATGCTGTACCCAAAGGCTCACAATTCAGAAGATGAAGTTCACGCAGTTTGTCCATAATGATCCAACATATTAAATTCGCAAAAATTTTCCATAAATTTTATTTTTTTTCATTTTGATAATATTTGCCCCTATATATGTACTGGACAGTTTTTCCTTACTATCCAAGTACCCCCTTCATGTCGCTTCCTTGATGCGCCTGCTTGCCTACTAAGCTCTCCTAGCAAAGACGGAAAAAGTGTAGGCGCTAATTAGGAAATTGATGCGGGCATCGTCGTCCTGGTGCAATCGGCGACGGGACCTGCTTGCAACTTGGCCTAATTAGCACGCAAACTCTGGATGCCACCTCCCCTCCCGTTCCCTTACCCCCTTACCGAAAATCCTTTGGTCCCACCCTTATGCCGTCTTCAGCAACCCCCGGCTGTGCAGGACGTAATGACACTCCAGCGGTATATCGCACATGTCGCTCGGTCACTCGTGTCTAGTTCAATATCTTTGGATTTGAAATCCCCCGACTATATTCTGGAGCCGCTAATGAGAGGGGAAAGGGACGGAGACAGAGAGAGGAAATAAAGCAGGGATATGTCGGAAACAGTTGCCAAGATCAAAGGGTGTGTCTACTTCTTCAGGGGAGGAAATTCTCGGCATCTGTTGGTCTAATACAACTCCCAGGCTGTTTCCCTCGCTAGAAATCATCTGGCCCAGGAGAAAAGGAAGAAAGGGGAGGAGGAGGAGGAGCAGGAGGAGGAAAAAAAAAAGGGCCGGGTTGGGTGGGAGGAGGAGGAGGAGGAGGCTAAATGAACACTCTAATGGTCAAGGAGATCATCAGAATCGCATTACCAGCTCAAAATCAGTCAGGCACGCTAAAGGTTCATCGTTCAAAGAAGAGAGGGAAACAAGCGGAGGCAGCAGCGACAAAGACGACTAACAACGGTGTGAGCCCAATTTTTTTTTGTTGGATCCGACCTTTCATCTTCAAATCGCTTGAAGCCATGTATTAGTCCCGCTTCTAAAATCGAATTGGCTGTATTTTTTAATTGTTCCAATACTGTAGCTGAACATGAGGATGGATCATGTAATGTGTAGCCCGAGGCGTAGACCATTATAAATAATAATAATAATAATAAAATATTCGTTAAATATTCGACTATTGCATTGGAATCATAGTCGAATATTTCAGGAACATTTAGGCTATATGTAGCATATTTAAATAATTATAATTTAATTACTATTTGCTATTTATTATTTTATATTATCCCTTTTTATTTTATAACTTTATTTTATTACTATCGTTTTCTTAATTTATTACTATCATTTTTGTTTTTATTACTATTGTTTTATTATCATGGTGCTATCATTTAATTATAATTATGTAGCAATAATTTAATTATTGTTTTATTGCTATCATTTAATTATCATTTTATTGCTATCATTTATTATCATTTTATTGCTATCATTTATTATCATTTTATTGCTATCATTTATTATCATTTAGTAATTATTTACTATCATTTAGCTATTTTATTATCATTTAGTAATTATTTTATTACAACTAATTACAATTATTATTAATGGTGGTAATAAATAACTTTTAATGAATAATTATTTATTAATCAATGATATTAGTAATAAAATAACTTTTAATGGATAATTATTAATTAATCAATGATATTAGTAATAAAATAACTTTAATGAATAATTATTAATTAATGGTATTAGTAATAAAATAATAACATGATTACCAAATTATTATTACTACTATTAATTAATTAATTAACTCAATTGTTATTTATGGTTAAGTGTCATATTGGATGGTTTTAAAACGTCCACAGGCGCGCGCAATATTATATATTGGCCGAGAAAAAAAAAACGTACGTTAAGAACGTTAAAAACGCAGCGTTCTTTACGTCCAACTGGTCGCAACTGTTACACGCGTCGGATACAATCATAAAGAGCCGCCGAATGATCCACTGTCAAGACACGTTTCGATTGAGATCTACCAGAGTGTATGTACCTGTGGTGATGGGCCAAGAAGTGCAGAAGCATCGAGAGGGCCCCCCCTGCGCAGGGGGGACTCCGGTATATCGAAGGTCTGTTGTCCCGATGCATCTTTCAACAGCGGGCGTTTGACAAGCCGTCTGGCTCACCTTTCTCCCCCGCCCGCTGCTGATAAACCTGTAAACACTTTTTCAGCTGTCAGCCGCGCCTTTTGATGGATGTGGCCAGCCCCCCCACCACCCTAGACCAAATTCCGCCCAGTCACGGTCCCTAATTGCCGGGACACCACTACCCAATGTGCATCTACCACCTTCCAGGTTAAAGGTCAAATGCGAAAAAAATACTGAAACGACGGGGGAGAGCATTGTCTTGCGAAATACGGTGCGACGTTTATATGCTATTATATGGGGCAAATATTGTCCGATAATGCGACAATTAGCTAGACAATTAGGGGAGTCAATGATCGCTTCGCGGTGGTTATGCCAATGAAGCGTGGATTCGAATGCGATTCGAATGGGGGCTGAAACACCCTCAATTTCGACGTAAATCAGTGGAAAAATTTGCATTTTACACTTATTAGAATGTATTTAAATTTCGCTTAATTACGTTTCCCCTTAGGTCCTGGCTGATTTTTTTCTTTCCAAAAATTGTTAATCGAATTGCTTTTATTTTAATATTTTTTATTTTTTATTTATTATTATTTCATACCCCGTGCTAGAGCCTTTGGCTCCCTTAGGGGGGTGGATTACCACCATTGGATGGGACCAGGGATAGGGAAGAAAGGAAGCGGCTGTGGCCTATTTTATTTTAATATTTTTGTTATATGCGTGGAAGATCGTGCAGTTTATATTATTATTATTATTATTATTATTATTATTATTATTATTATTATTATTATTATTATTATTATTATTAGAGTATATTGTGTAAATAATTGTTCATGATTTATAACGTTTTTTATATATTTTATATAACATCATTTTATTGGTTCTACCTGGCTGGCCACCTATTGTAGAGAAACGTGATGTTTTTTTTTTCTATACTTTATTTTATAAATGGCTAATCCTTTCGTCTATTCTATGTGTCAATAGAAAAATCTTTCAGTTCATCCTTCCACTTCAATAGGTGCTCAATTTTTTCCACTCGACAAATTCTAAGAGTGTAGGGGCAGGACAACGTCTGACACACCTTGAAAGTCACCAAGTGCAATAATTTTCACACGCAAATTAGTGAAAGCATGACTTGACATTCGGACAACAGACGTACTATTGAGGGGCATTGGGAGGAGATGCAGTCAAGAGGCCTCCCAAGCAGCAGCTTGTCCTCAATTGGCCCGCATTTGTCTGGCCACAATTTTCCAACGCTCTTCGTCTAATAAACCCCACTTGTGTACTTCCTTTCCCATGACTGGCACCCAGCATCCTTCAGAAAAGATACAGTCAAGAAGAAAGCGATTGATTGATCGACTCTTGGTTGCAAGGCTGCAATTACATTCTGGCACTGCATATCTTTCTCTAAGACAGAGGGCGTGGGCAACAGGATGAAATGACCAATATGAGTAATTAGGCGGCTAATGACCTGGATCGGGACGCCGTAAATCGAGACGAGGTGCTGGCAACGGCGCCACCTGACACACTCTAATACCTTTCTCACGCTCCCTACATTTTTTTCCCTTCCTATCCTCAGGTATTCCCTCACCTGTTCACAAAAGGGAGGTCAAGTGGACCCCAGCCAGCATCCCCCTAAGGAACCTCCTGTGACAATGGGAACTCCAAGTGGAAACAGTGCACTCGACCAACACTTGGACCACGCCCAACTATTTATTAGGCCCCCACTCGCGCTCGGAAAAATTTTCAGGACACTTGAAACCAAAATGCCAGTTGTATCTAAGCTGAATTTTTAGTTTGCATTCCCCCCCAAAAAAGTCGTGGGAAATGCCCCCCCCCCCCACCANCCCAAACTAAAATTTGCAACAACGAAATAGTAGCAGCTGGACAACACAAAAAAAATATATTCCCCCTCAAAAAAGTAGGAGGTTAAATGAGAGGAGCTTCTGGATCGCGTCAACCGTGGGAGGCCCTTAAACTGTAAAGTGCTCCATAAAGCACCTTGGAATCCCGGGAAATTCGCACTTGGGATTGCGGCTGGGACGTTAATTTTCTGCGCGAGAAGGTGGACCGCAAGTTGGCCTCACTCTTTTTCCGGGGGAAAAAACTAAAGAAAAATGTGAGAAACCATTTTTTTTTGAGACAGCTGGTCAGATGCAAAGACTACAAAACCCACAAGGGTCGTGCTTGTAACTATCTGCATTACATAATATGAAATAAAGGTGTTTACAACGTATTTCACAATCGAGACTGGCCATTACTTGCCCTTAATGAATATTTTACGCTCCTAATTTCCAGCATTTGGAACCCCCCTGGTTGGCAATTATGTTCCATGTGACAATCATTCTGATTTCAATACGGGCCCAGCATTTATACTGCTCCAAAACATGTCGTGGGGGTAAAAGCCACTCCTAGATATCTATTTTATGCACTTGCACTCAAAATTTTTGACCACAAAAAGGCGAGGGTCTTTCCCGGCAAACATCACTTTGCACTTTATCATCAAACAAAACCCCTGGAATAGGCCAGAGAGAGTCATTTCACAATACTGTACACTTTTTCTGCACCGGGTGGCAAAAAAGGTCTCTCCCCAACCCCCACCCCACCCCCTCACCCCAACATGGGTACAAAAAAAACCGTAGCCCCAGTTGTGTTTACGCTGGGTGAGAGAACAGAGCTTTGTGCGTGTCCCTACACGTGAATCAAGTGCAGTGGGCCGGCTCCACTTGCACACAAAGAAGGGACCGACCGTCTGTTGACTTGAACCCGCCACCTCACACAGGGTTAGTTGCAACTTGTGCCGTGGGTGGGAGGCACAAGTTTGTGGCAGCCACACGGACACAAGTCAGCTGACAAGGGCGCCAACTACAAATATCCAGAAAGTTTCGCAATATACTATAACACTCCATTCCATAACACTGCAAACTGTTTACAATAATTATTGGAACATGTAATTTTGTATTAAGTGTATCACCATCATTATGTAATACGGTGTAATTTTGTATTAATACACAATCACATGTTCCAATAAAAATTATGATTAATTCGTGAATTCAAAACTAAACCTAATAACCCAGATGTGTGTATATGAATAAAAATGGACTAAATAGAGTAGGAGGATGGAAATCTCGGTAATGTTGCCAGGATGACAGGACTAATCCGGCTACAGCAGGCAGAGAGACCTGAACACCGGTATGAGAAATGGTGGTAATAGTGCAGGACTTTACACTGGTACATGTGTCGCGATTCTGGCCAAGTAGATGAGGAATCCTATACTGACAAACAGCCTCGGTGACAAATCTGTTCCTCCCAAAGTGCACTAGCTGTTTCCCTCCTCCCCCTCTCCCCTCTCTCCCTCCCACTCCCGCCGGCTCCAGTTTTAATACGAACTTAACGACATGTTCGTATAACCCAACTTGGCTGCGCGAGTAATCTATCCACGTGGAGCGCTACGTGAATTAGCCTTCAAACCCGCAGCAAAAGTGCCATATAGAGCACATAACAGTGTTACTAATGCTCACGGCAACCTTTACATTTGAGACACCTCGCCGTTGGCATTATCGGATTAAATCATTATGGTATTAGCCCAAGCCTACTATTACTGTACTTTAATAAATTAAAGGCTGAATTATTTCAGTGCAGCGTATACTCAGGGCACACCAGGTGTAACTGTAATAAGCAGAATGGGAGAAAATGAGAAAATAAACCGGCTCACCTTTCCCAGCCACTGTCTCATGTGCCCAGTTTATTTATTTCTGCCAAATTATTCTTTAGTATTGTAATATTCGAACTAGTATTGACAATATTCGTTAGAGCCTATTTCTTTTTTTGCGAAATATATTTTTAAAAATTTGAAAGCGGAACTATAAATTTTCATCATTATGGCTATTGTGGGTTAGTAGCTTTTTTTACATATATTCGGGCCTACAGGTGCCATCTTGACGATTCTATGCTATGGATGGCGAATCAATAAGAAGGTCCCGACTTTGAAGAAGAGGCTCAAGTGGCTTCTCGTCGCCGCATTCATGCCGACGCTCGTTACCCGCTCTAATTGCGCAAACACTCTCCCATTGCTTTCTTCCCAACTACAAAAGGCTGCTGTTGGCCCCCGCCAAATCGGATTCATTATACCTTTACTTTTCCTGCTTGCTCTCAACTCAATTACACTGCGGCCCAGGTGAGTACTGATTGATCCCCAGGATGATAAATGGAACCTTCACACGCCTGCCTCCCAGTACATACTATATTCTTTCATTCTTTTTCTATGTCTTGAGAGCCCATTTGATCCAAGTCAGAAAATCCCCTCCATCTGGAATGTCGTGGTGGTGAGGAGGGTTATATAAGGCCAAGAGGGAGATGAAAATGGGGGGTAGGGGAGGGGGTAGGTTCGACTTTGGCATCCCTGCCACGAAGCGAGGGCCTGAAAACTGAGTGCGGCCACAGAGGGTGTCATTTATATTCGAAATATTCTTAGGCAGATATGGGGATTTGGGGAGACATTAACCTAACCCCCTTCCGCGGTGGAAATCGGGCGCGGAATCGTCGCTGCCGCGAGCCGCTTTGATGAATGAAATCGGCCTAATCCGACAGCCCAGCTCGGATCGGTATTAACATGCAGCTAGAGAAGAGGAGAAAATGGCACCGCCTTGCTATAAGCCCAGAAAAAAAAAATTTCCCGGGGAAGGGTCCCCCCACTGGTGCAAGCCACCCTTTTTGACCTGGCCTTTTTCCTCCCGACACCCCCACCCACTCCCCCCTCAAAGCTGCTCGATCTTCGCAGCCTCCTTCGTCGCGCCTGATAAATGCATTCGTGAAGCGATTTGGGTCATAAATCACATTAAGCCACTGCCTCCCCAAATGTTCCGAAGGAAATATTAATGTTTCGTCTCGCCATCTCCAGCCTTATTTTTTGGAGGGTGTCTCACTCCTAGGATCAGGACAAAGGACTATTTATTTATCGGTGCCTCCCCTCACAGGTGACTTGAAGGAAATAAAGTCTTTCTACACCTATTTTCAGATTCCAATTTGCGGGCTTATCTGAGTAAGAGTGGAAAAACTACAGCAGCCCAAAGGTAGCCATGCGGAATCCAGGGCGGAAATCACTTAGGCGCAAAAACACTAGGCCCCAACGGATGATTTACGAGGGAGGAAGTTATCACGTGACCCGATCTTAATTATGGGGATTGGGGCTCGCTCCGTTTGACAGCCAATGAAATACGGCCTGGCTACTAAGGTGCAGCAGGTAGTACAGTGGTGCTGCAGCGGTACAGTCCCTGGGAAAATAGGGGGTGAGGGGGAGAGAGAGAGAGAGAGAAGCAAGAGAGAGAATCAACTCATCTCTGGGGTGTGCTGATGACCAAGGCAAGTTGCGGGCGGCTGCCTTCACTTGGGACGTGACGGGCTTGGGGAATTAGAAGCCCAAAGGCCTTTCGTGTGCCCAAATGGAGCGACAAAGGCGCGACTAATACTTGGCGCTGCACCAAATTTACCTGCCTCCTTTGTTTAGTTTGGGCTCAAAGTGCGTTATTGTATAGCTTGATAAGGCGGAAAAGGTGATGCGGCAGGCAGACAGGGCGGGACACGGCCTCGCGAGACCCCAAACAGGTCAAACAGAATATTCGACTCCGCCTGGCCTTTCTCCGGACAGGACTCTGAATCTTGTTAGGGACCTATCTTAATCAGGGTAAAAATGATCCTGGTTTCAACACGGTCTACATGATGTTCTAACAATTTCGACAAAGAAAGTGCCAGATCATTCTACTTGTACCACCCTGTATATGCAATACTGCATGTATGAGATGGTTCTGATCCGATTCATGATATGCAAATATTCATCACGGTACTTCTGACACACTCGACGTACAAACATCCAGATCATTCAACGTGCATCACATTGTACAGACAATTAGTGCATGTATGATAATATTCGTTCTGATAGTCTGATTCTTGGTATATGCAAATATCCATCCGGGTGACAAATAATTATGTTCGCCGAACAAACGTCCAGATCATTCGACATGCACTACCCTGTATATCCGACGGTGGAAGTTTGAGACGAATTAGTTTCGATGTTGGATATATGCAACTATTAATCACTGTACAAATAATCGTGTTCTGATACACTCGACGAACAAACGTCCAGATCATTCGGCTTGTACCACCCTGTACATCTACCACTGCAAGTATAAGAAGAATCGGTTCCGATGTTGGATATGCAAATATTGTCCAGTAGAGTTGCAGTACATGGGTAGTCCGGGGGCCGTCTGCCGGTCGAACTAGCAAACTCTCCTTTAAAGCCCCCCATTTCTCTTGGCAGCCCAAGCCTTTTGCCATTTGCCAGTTGATTTCTCCTCGTCTCTTATTGCAAGGCCCCTCGGCGTCCTATCAGAGGCCGGGAGCGTGGGCCTATCAGCCGTGGGTCCACATAAATAATGCAAATTACGCCCGTCCTCTTGACGTTTTGACACAGGCCCGCTCGCTTTATGACATTAGCCCAGACAAGGGAGTCCCCACGCCGGGCGATAAACGACCAACATGCGAAACTATCACTTCCCCCCTCTCTCACTCCCCCACAACCCTCCCCCAACCCCCCCTTTCTGCCTTGATCTCTCTCGCCCTGCTCTAGCTCGACCGTTTCTAGCAACGCGCTTCCTCCGACAAAAGAAATCGGGGCGACCCCCAAGGTGCGCAATACCGTCCAGATAAGGCTATTCTCCAGCCCTTATTGCGACAATGTGGTTGGAGTGCAGTGCATGTGATCGATACCAGCCTGATGCCTTTCAGGTCGACCGATTTGGTGCACGCGTGGGCGATTCGTCACGTGGCTGTCATGTTGCTCCACAAGACAGCTCCTAATCACGCTTCTTATAATTCTTCGGGTCGAAGGTCTTTTCCACTGAAAATCTTTGCGGAGTACAAGAAACCGCCACTAGTGCGGCGACACATTAGCATAGGTGATTAAAATATTATACACTGCCACGGTGTATGGGTGATCTTCGAGGTAGGTCCGGTGGGTGCGGCAAGAAGCGCGCAACCTAATGGCGATCCGATGCACGGTCATTAAGGTGGGCGAGTGAGGGCAGGGGGAGGAGAAGCGGGGGTCCTGATGGGAAGGGAGGTAATCACCATAAGTTTTATTAGAAGGCGCCTTGTGGGAAATGAGGCCCGGCAACAAAGGCAGGGCAGCGATCGAAGGAGAAGGACTCTCATTTGATAGGTCTCGATAGTCCTGTAATAGGATGATGGGGCAAGTCAGCGAGCTTCTTGGGACCTGGAGGAAGAGGGAGTTCCCTGTTCGTATTATGCTCGCCGATCTAATGGCCACTTGGTAATTGTCAGGGTGGCCATTGTTCCCCCCTAAGCTGTCGATTGTTAATAAAATAATGTATCCCTACCGGCACTCGCCATGACACGAGCTCGATATTTCAAGCACTTTGGGCGAAACAAGAATGTTCATTTGCCCACAAAGATTTGGCAATATAGAACACGTGTGGTAACGCTTTAATAAATTCATTACTTGTGCACTCATTTACATAGTTAAGTACTTTCATGCCCAAATTACACCAGTGTTGTAACAGCGACATCTAGCAATATTTAGGCGCAGGTTTCTCAGTACCCGGTATAGTAAATAAGTAGCAAGTAAATACTGCCGCTTCCGAATCCCATGAGGCCAGGGGCTATTGGAGGCGCCTGTGCGTCAATCATTACTCCGAAGCGAACATTCAAGGATGGCTTGAGGTCATCCTGGCGCCCAAATGACCCTGTATCAATCACGTGGCGCCCAGAGGACAGGAAGATTACAGGTCTTTGCTCCCACCCTTTCCACCCACCGACCCATCAGTGTACATACCTGGGTACAAAGATTTACAACAAACCCTTCGATTCCAGCACGTCCAATCGAGGCTTTCATTAGCAAAGGGTGCAGATGGCCAATAACGCAATGTCTCTGAATTTGGGTCCCCTCCGCCCCCATTCCTCAGCAAGGGTCATAATGGCATTACGAAGCAAAGTGGTCATTGACGAACTGCATGATGAGGCAGTAAAATCATCTTTTATGCGATGCATAACTCAAGGAAGCCCTACCATTATCCCAAGAATGTTTAGCCGTTCAAAGCGTGAGATTAATGCCCTCCGAACATTCCTATACCGACTGAACATTTACCAAGCAGTACTCTCCTCCCTTTCTTCGTTTTCCATTTTTTTCTTTCATTTTTTTATTGACTCCTGAAGGCCCAGCAGCAACAGGATGGGCGGAAGGGGTAATTTCAAGCTGGCGTGCCTGCAAAGTGCGGTTTACATCTGGTGACCTATGATCCTCACCAGTGGCAGCTACCTAGTCCACAAGCAACTCCAAATCGTGCTGACCACTATACCCCCGGAAAAGTCATTTACAGCCGTAATATACAGAACGTGCTGATATGAGGAAGCAAATAACTGCAAATTTGAATACCCATTTCTACCCCTCCAAAAATATGGACCTCGAAAAACCGGGTGAATCAAAGAGATCGTCAACTGCGCCGAACCGAACCACCTGTTGCACAACCCTCGCCAATATTGGCCGAGAGGGTGGGGATGTGGGCCCTGCCACTGTTCAATAATCGCCCAAAATTATCGTGAGAATACCCACCCTTCAGGGGGAAGGAAAGAGCCCCGGAAAAACAGAAATTCCTACAAGTTTGGCGTGAGTGACCTATGGCAACCCTGAGGGCTGTGCAAATATTTCCCTGCGCTCTGACTAAACGCAGTTATTAGTCGACGAGGAAAAACAATCTGCTTACCCCCGCACAAAACGCAAATTCCGTTACAAAGATCCAATTTGCTTCTTAATTCCGCATCGAGCATCGCACGACTCAAGTACAAAAAGACGGCAAAAAAACAACGTTTCCGTCCCTAGAAGAAAACTGAGAAATGTAGACTCGTCTAGGCGAATTCGACCTATGCCAACCCAGCCGTCAACCATACCAGACAATATCCCGCCAAACGCACCAGCTTAGCATTGGAAATTATGCTAATTCGCGCTAATGTTCACACTGACGTATGGCTGCAAATTTCAACGCTTAGGTGGCGAAAAAATTCGCGAACAAAAAATTCGCAAGTGTAGGTAGGGAATAATGTTCCAGGTGATTACTTTGTCCTCTGTAGCTGCATACAGATTATTTCCTAGCTCCCAATTCTCCCGATTACACGGGTTATTTCCCAGAGGGAGCAACAAACACTTAAACTCTTAAAGCGATTAATATCCCTAATTGATTCTTAAGACCCCGGAAGTCGGCGGAAAGATAGATGGAAGCCCTGAAGGTGAGAGGGAAAAAGGAGTAGCTTCAATCAGAGTTTCAACTGGAAGATCTGGAGATATATTTAATATTGGGTTCCAGTTTGTCTTAGAGTGCTAGGAGGCCTACGGGGAGAGTACTCTGCTTGTATGGAGCATGTGGGGATAGTCCTCTGCTTGTATGTAGCCTGGGGGAGAGTACTCTGCTTGTATGGAGCCTGTGGTGAGAGTCATCTGCTTGTATAGAGCCTGGGGGAGAGTACTCTGCTTGTATAAAGCTTGGGGGAGAGTTCTCTGCTTGTATGGAGCCTGGGGGAGAGTCCTCTGCTTGTATTGAGCCTAGGGGGAGAGTCCTCTGCTTGTATTGAGCATAGGGGAGAGTACTCTGCTTGTATGGAGCATAGGGGAGAGTACTCTGCTTGTATGGAGCCTGGGGGAGAGTACTCTGCTTGTATGGAGCCTGGGGGAGAGTACTCTGCTTGTATGGAGACTAGAGGGAGAGTACTCTGCTAGTATGAACCCTAGTTCATACTAGCAGAGTACTCTCCCTCTAGTCTGGGTCACTCAGTTCACACCTGTTGAGTATACAACCAAATTCTAGCTATATAGCCTCTCTGGAGCATAGGGGAGAGTACTCTGCTTGTATGGAGACTAGAGGGAGAGTACTCTGCTAGTATGAACCCTAGTTCATACTAGCAGAGTACTCTCCCCTATGCTCCAGAGAGGCTATATAGCTAGAATTTGGTTGTATACTCAACAGGTGTGAACTGAGTGACCCAAGATGCGATATCCAGCTTCATACGGGATACACTTTCCTGACCAATGAGAGTTTGTGAACCTTTCTTGTACTGGATCTAAGCTTTAAACCCCCCCCCGATTTATTTATGATCCCACTCCCTCCGCAAACTATCGGCCAGAGAGCAGACGATGTTGCCGCTCTGACAAGGAGGGGTTCCAAAAAATGCCTATTGAAAGGTGGGGGATTTAGAGGGGCCCGGGTCACTGCGGGGTCAGCCATTAAAGCCGCAGGTGGGAGGGAGTACCACAAAAGACCTCCGAGTCTCCATTTTAATAGCCTCCGCCTTTATGCTCCTTCCATCACTCTGCTTTGTTGCTTAATCTTGCCCATAGTGGCCCGCTCTAATCCCGCCTACGTGGAATTTTACACCAAATGTTAATTAATCTCGCGGAGGAAAATAATCCTGCTTTCACACTCTCTCATATTTCTCGCCTGAACCTGATAAGTACTTGCGGATCAACCGCCTGGTCGAGATGTGTATACACAGGACCGTGCTTCGACAGGTGTGGCCCTCATCTCCAAAGTTTCAAAGGTCGACGACGTAGCCTGTGGAAGCAACAGGGGCGTATCCTCTGGAACATCCTGTGATTAATGACACGCCACCTATATCTGATACCACTTTTCAATAAGGGAACGTTGGATACGTTGCCCCTGCCGTTATGCCACCTGGTCCTCAATCGTGCCTTGTAAGTTGCCACACTGTGCAGGATACCCTGCTGGTCAACCTGTTGCTTTTTCCATTGCCATTTTTTTTCCCCCTCCAACCTCCGCCCTTCCCCATCACTTCTACAGCCAATAGACCATCCATTATTGACGAGATCGGCTAAAGGAACAGGTCGTCCCAGCGCTCCTACACGATCGAACCACGCTGTTTTTTCCGCCCCTTTAACCCCGCACCAGCACCAGCGACATCCTATGGATATCTACATATCCACTGAATCTCCAGTAGATATTTCGACTGCTACTTGGGAGGCTATTGAACTACCAATTTATAGTCTTCTCCAAAAATTTTGGTGCAACGATGAAAATTGCACCACTGCAATCGTATAACGCCCGCATCAGCCCCCAAAAGACTGAGGATTTTGTAGGCAAATGAGAAGTAGAATGAGGCAAGCCCAGGTGATTGGGTCATCATCAGCCCAGGTTGGGATTGAATCGCGGGGTCAATTCCATTGGCGCCTTGCCAAAGAGGGCATAAGTGGCTGTGCCTGGCCCCCCCGTATGTGGCCCATCGGCACAACTACCGCAGCCTGCAAATTACTGCCAAGATCCGCCGATGATACCACGCCAGAGTTCCGCCAAAAAAACGGGGGAGCGCAAAAAAGGGAAAGTGCCATTACCCCCTTCAGAAAACAGCTGCCCGCAGCCTCATACCCCTCTGACTTTTGCTAATGTGGATTCCTAATGGACTAGAAGCATTGGTCACACTCTGGGGGTGATTCAGCCTCAAAAATTGGCTCAGATGCCAGTCACTCGGACGTGCCACGGAATCATCAGAGCGCCGCTCATTGTCCTGCTGGTCCTGCTCCGCGCCTCTCAGCGCTGCTGCTCCTGCTCCGCGTCACTCAGCGCTGCTGCTCCTGCTCCTGCTGAGCACCAATCCAATTTATCCATAGAATTGATGTTTCCCTAGAGTCCAAATAGGCAACTCCAATATGGAACCGATCGAAGAACTTCGCCTCAAAAAAAGGCCAAATCTGTGCAAGCTGTCGTTTGTCACGAAAGATGCAGTCGATTGGTGGGTCTAAACGCGTCTCTCGATCCCCGAAAATCAAATTCCTTAAGTGAAAAATCCAATCAAAGCTTCGGAGACGGTTCACTTGATAAGATACGGCCACTTTGGGCGCGTTCCCCTCTTCTCTTGAAGAAGAGCACTTTCAGAGAAAAAAGAACGTTGCCTTCTCAAAGCTTTCGCCCATAAGTGTATGGGGAGGATTCGAATGAGAGAAAAAAAAGTAAGAAAACAATTCCATTGAGAGGAATTGTGTGTTGGGCTTGGGAGAGACGTTGTTCACATCTAGACCGGTGGAACACACACACAAACTTGTCTCTGCTTTAAAGGAACGATAACCGCCCAATTGGTGTGCGCCGTTAACTTCTTCCTTAATCCTTTTAGGGATATCTTATGCCTGGTTTAGAAACAAAAAAAATAGGGGGTGGTTTCAAGTGGGATCGTTTAGCTTCACGTCATGACTGTTTCTTAGCGTGGATAACTAGGAAACGCGCTCAGGATGCCACGTGGTCACTGGTGTCCACACTCGATTGGCATTTTAAAATAATTGACAAACCACTTTGTTATTGTTGTGATTGTGTAATTATGTGTCCAGAACTGCTGAATTAACCTCTCCTCCCTCATGACCAAAATTATTGTTTACATACTAATGTGGTTTTTCACTGTCACTATTATTTCACAGCTCTATTTGCCCCATAAAAGGTGACGTACTGGCAGCAACGGGGTATACATGGTGTTCCAGATTCGTGGATCACTTTTTAATAACTGATATCGCCCGATAACAGTTATTTTTGTAGCTTGTTGTGCCCTCAACCATTTGTCCCATTACATAGCAGGTGCTATATAGAATGGATCACATGGTTAGGGGCACAACAAGCTACAATAATAACTGTTATCGGGCGATATCAGTTATCAAAAAAGTGACCCACGAATCTGGATTATACCTGCGTAATAAAATAATAATATCCCACCCGAACTTGAGGTCAATGGTTGAAACAAAATTTTCCAACCTCGACCTTAATGTTATTATATTATATTTGATATCCACTAAGTAGCTATTAAAAGCCATTTAAAAATTCGCAGCTTAGTGGAAAAATACAGGGTGGTCCAAATGCGTGGGTCGTTTTTATCACCCGATAGTAGTTCTTTTTTGTAGGTTGTTGTGCCCCTAACAAGGTGCCACTTACTCTCAGCGGGTCTAATATAGCAGTTGCTATAGAATGGGACATATCGTTAGGGGCACAACAAGCTACAAAATATAACTACTATCGGGCGCAAGGGGTTAACCACTTCTGTACTCCGGTGTACACCTGCAGTGGTATTCCTTAGGTACTCCTTGATACTCCCAGGTACTCCTTGGTACTCAATGGTACCCATTGAATTTGGTACTTCTGTAGTTTAGTGTACACTTTAGGGTGGATTGGTCGGGCGATATCAGTTATATAAAAACGACCCACGAATTTGGAACACCCTGATATAATCAATTCAACCTGACCTACCAGTCCAACAATTGCAATTGACAAAAATCAATTAAGATTGATCCTGCAAAATTACAATCAGGACATCCAGACTTTCCATCCTATAATCTTACAGTACGCCCTTAGCAAAGTTAATGATCCGTGCTGGTAGTGCGCCATGGAACGACTTAACCAGCGCGATGTTTCACGTTCTCCGATAGATTCTTGTCTATATGTACCGACTACAGCATGAATTCCGGCCAGTCCCCCTCCCTCCCCCTCCTCCCCATCACCTATCCCCCCCTTCCAACAACCCTCCCTTGAAACTGCACCGATGGCCAACGACCCTAACTGATTGGATTTCATAAAGAAATAAACCGGGGACCGAACAGTTTCATTTTACTGCATAATAAGATAAGCCCTCCCCGCTCCCTCCCTCCCACTTTCCCCCCCATCCTACCACCCACCCACCTCCCCCTCCCGCTAATCGCCTCATTTGGCATACAGTTACAGTATTCCGACCGGACTTTCATTACACCGCGTACTTCATACCACCTATATTGTTCATAATTTTGCGCCATTCGTTTTTGTTTCAGATCCAAATCTCTCCCCCCCCTCCCCCCCTCCCCCCCTCTTTTTCCGGAACTCATCAATACCGCCGAGCCCGCTTAATTGTTCCCAACACGCAAGGTCACAATTATTAGACCGAAAGGAGGATATCACTAGCAGCACGCACATTCGGCTGCTGTAATCCCAACGCAGCAGCGACTAAGCCTACTGCCTCACATTGCATATCCAAGAATAGAGCATAATAGAAATTGCCCCAGGTTTGTTTGGTCACCGAACACTATTGTTGCATGTGGGGGGGTCCTGTTCAGGGCTCATAACTTGATGACAATGTGTACTGACGTCATTCATAAATTGTTGATGGCATTATTGTCCATAAAAATTCTGAAAATATATCGTGTACTATGGGGCTCAATGGCCACTTTATCCTGGTCTTGAAGCAACCCTTCACACAGACACACTTGCTCACCGTGGGGCAAGTGCGAAGGGTTGCTTCAAGACCAGGATAAAGTGGCCAAAACAATTTGAGCCACATAGTACCGACTCCATTAAACAAATAGCGTCTACAAGTATATGTACTGAGTAGCCTACTGTAGACGGTATTTGACGTCCAAGTCGGTACATGAATCGTGATGTACCATTTACATGTCAGTACATCTGACGATGTGCTGACTACAAGTCAGTACCGTAAACTGATCGTCTCCCTTCGAGTATCTTTTATAATACCAGGGTGTTCCAAATTCGTGGGTCGTTTTTTATAACTTATTGCCCATAATAGTTATTTTTTGTAGCTTGTCGTTGTGCTCCTATCCAGGGGGTCGAATATAGCAGTTGATATAGAATGGGACACCTGGTTAGGGGCACAACAAGCTACAAAAATAACTACTATCGGGCGATAAGTTATAATAACTGTTATCGCCCATAGTAGTTATTTTTGTAGCTTGTTGTGCCCCTACCCAGGGGATCGAATATAGCAGTCGCTATACTGGCTAGGGGCACAATAAGCTACAAAAAATAACTACTATCGGGCGATAACAGTTATAAAAATGACCCACAAATTTGGAAATAACCCAGGTAGTGGGAAATATATTATTTTGTTGATCACATGTGTATTTGGAATGGTGCATATCCCGATGGGTGAACGTTGTGGGTAAGCATTTGACATAGAAAAGTGTGTAATAATGCACATACCAAGTGCGATCGGAATTGACACATGTGGTCAAGCGAGTAAATATCGAGCTGGCCATACACGCGCCGGAAATGACCGCGTGGTTGAATCATCGATCTATAAATCACTGGACCGCGACCTAATCGATTAGGAACATTCATGAGTCAGTAATAGTTTCAAAACGATTAGTGGATCATGCAAATTGTAAGGGTTTTGGCTTAACAATGTGCGTGTTCTTTGCATTTTCCTATCATCCGGCGCTTGTAAATAATCGCATCCATGGGCGCGGATTTTTCGCTCTGCTTATTTTTGCTCTAGACGCGATTCGAGCCCGGATTTTTTTTATGCGATTTCCAGTGTGTGGGTATGTGTGTGTGTGTATACAGTACAATGTTAAGCCTAAGCTGGAAGTGTAGCGTCTGAGTCCCGCATGCGCCGACAGCTTTCTCATATTGCGAGGTACCCGGAGACATTTTTGTCCATCCGCTGATTCCGCATCCGGAGAGCGACATATAAGCTCCGCCGACCTCGAATATGTAAATGATGTTCATGGCGATATAAGCTGCACAGATGTGCGGCCCCGTATACGTACAGCAGGCTATCCATCCCTCCTGTCCTCCAATCCAAACTTTGGGTTTTTAATGACATGGCGCATCCCCTCCCTCCCCAGCCCTTATCCCCATCCACCCAACTGCATTAATTTCAAACCCAACTTCTGGATGTTGGTCCTATTGGAAACTCGGGGTGCGCTGGCGAATTGTTCTTGTGCCTTGGCTTGAATGGCCGCCGGCGCAATGTCACCCCCGCTGGTTTTTACCGATCATTTTCCACATATCCTCTTCATACTCTCCGCTCACCAGAAAATCACCGATGGTCTGTATTCAAAATTTCCAACCCAAAAAATATCGTGTTCGCGAATTTTTAATTCAGTATCTATACAATATATCTGGATGTATACGTCCCACAAGTATCCCGTGGACATCCATGGAATATTGGGCTAAATATCCCATGGACATCCACGAATGGCCATAGGATGTCCCTGGAATATCTCCCTTCTTTTCCTCCCACAATTACCCTACATATTCCTTGTTCTTAACAATCATATTGGCCCAGGATCAAGAACCTCCTTCCCTCCCCCGTCTGTCAAAATAGTACATTTTTATTTATTTATTTTATTTATTTTATTTTATTTTTTATAATACCCCGTGACAGGGTGGAGCCCTTGTAGGGGGAAGGGGGAGGTTCCCAAGGGAGGGCACTGTAATTATAGTCATTTCTGACTTTCTGAAATACACCAGGCCTTTTCTCCTGGCCCTGAGCAGAGTAGGGAGTGCAATTCTGCCCCGGCACGTCGGGTGAAAAGCGGAAAAAGACCAAGCAGCCAACGGCCAAGCAGAGGTGATGGGGACGGGATTTGAACCCCGGCCTCCCGCTTGGGCTGGCCAGTGGCGTAACCACCAGACCACCATGCCTCCCTTTTATTTCTTTCTTTCTTTCTTTCTTTCTTTCTTTCTTTCTTTCTTTCTTTCTTTCTTTCTTTCTTTCTTTCTTTCTTTCTTTCTTTCTTTCTTTCTTTCTTTCTTTCTTTCTTTATTTATTTATACCCCATTGGGAGAATCGGCGCTCCACTAGGGGGGTGGAGTACCACCATTGGATGGGGCTAAGGATAGGGAAGGAAGGAGGCGAATGTGGCCTATTATAATAATAATTGGGTAGTGCGGACCTCATTCGAGGTATTGCACGGACCTTTATTTATTTTGCAATTTTTACATACAGTTTTTTTTCGTTGCAACGCCCTGGTCCACGGGCGTATGGGGAAGGGTAGCTTCCCAAGGGAGGGCGCTCTCATGTAGTTTCTAGTCATTGCAGACCCTCTTAAACACCAGACCTTTTCTCCTGGCCCCGAGCAGAGAAGGGAGTGCAATTCTGCTCCGGCATGTCGGGTGAAAAGCGGAAAAAGACCCGGCCAAGCAGAGGTGACGGGGACGGGATTTGAACCCCGGCCTCCCGCTTGGCTGGCCAGCGGCGTAGCCACTAGACCACCATGCCTCCCTTCTGAATGTGGCCTATTATACGGAAACAACCCCGGAATTATCATGGGTGGACCGTGGAAAACCACAGAAAACCACGTTCAGGGTTGCCGGCCCCGGGATTCGAACCCAGGACCTCCCGATTAGCAGTCGGGCTCCTTAACCACCACACCAACCTGCTTCGGTTGGACCGGCCTGTTATAGCCGGATTCAACTGTAGTAACCATAAATGGCTGCAATTATTTTTAGCACATTGGAATAAATATTATAATAATATACACGGTGGTTCTAATTCGTGGATCGTTTTTTATAACTGATATCGCCCGATAGTAGTTATTTTTTGTAGCTTGTTGTACCCGGTTGTACCCCTAACTAGGTTCACACAGGGGGTCGTATATAGCAGTTGCCGGTGCCACCTGGTTAGGGGCGCAAGCTACAAAAATAACTACTATCGGGCAATATCAGTTATAAAAAAACAACCCACGAATTTGATAATAATCAGTTTTTTGTAAAAAAAAATTACCTGTCAGATATTTTATACTCCTAGAAAATACTTTCACGCCCAATGTAGACCAGTGGCGCCATCCAGCAGCCAGCCCGATTAATCCGGATTCCCCATTTTTTGCTCCCTACACACGTTTACAGCGTATCCAGGTAGCCAATCCGTTTTGATTGGCCAGCATCACAGGCGAGTTATGCAAATTCTTGACTGTTGCGCTCCACGTGCAAATTGAACCCAGTTCGAAGCACTTGAATTTTCATTAAACCCCCCCGTGATTAGCAAGCAATAAACGGGCTAAAATTTAGCGCGGGTTAATTATTGAATTACACCTACAAGCGATCCTCTTATACGGCAGCGACCTCTGACACGGCCAATGGATTAACGCATCTCATATGCCGCCTTAGCCAGGATTTCGCCCAACTCGGAATTATTTCGCAGCTTTGTGCACGTCACACTTTGTTTCGGGAGCGGGCAACGGAAAGCACCACTTTGTACCCCCTCCCCCCATATCACCCCCGCCCCCTACCTCTGAAAATAAAAAGCTCCGCTTTCACTTTGAGGCTTTTGCTCTGGCAAAGCCCAAACTGCCCGCACTCGCACTTATTACTACTTCATTGCCCGGTTATTCATCACGCTCACCCAACACCAATTTACGTCGCACCGGGATAAGCTTACTCTCGGTTATCCATTCCTCGACACTCTAACCGCATACACCCTACTGCATGGCAACACATTAACTCAAGCGCCTCACAGGAAAATATAATACCGGTGCTTGTAATGAAACCCTCAACCAGAATATGCAAAAAAAAAAAATTGTGGCGATTTTTTGTGTGTGTGCAAAAAAGTCTGAAGGGTATGCAAATAAGATTGGCGTTGCTTTCATGCGACTGTTGATTGATAGTTGTCACATGTCCTGTTGATTTGCACTGCCTCAACATATACGGTATGTATTCAAAAGCGTCACCTGAGCAACAATTATTTTCTCAAAAAAATTGGCAATATTGCTAATTGGTAATATTGGCAAAATTTGAGCAATTCATGGCAGCCAAGCGGGAGGTCCGGGGTTCAAATCCCGTCCCAGTCACCTTCGCTTGGTTGGGTCTTTTTCCGTTTTCCCCCCGACATGTATGGGCAGACATGCACTCCCTTCTCTGCCCAGGGCCAAAAGAAATGGTCTGTCTCTCCCTTAGGAACTTCCCCTTCCCCTCTAAAATGGCCCAAGACCCTATCACGGTGTAGCACAAACAAACAACACATTGAAAGTAACGCGACGAAATCATTACCTGGCCAAAACACCTATAATATAACCTATAATATATATAACCTATAATATAACACCTATAATAAAACACCTAAATACTATAGTAAGTCATTAAAATTTGCGCTGTATTGACTCGACTATGGAGAGATTTCAAAGAGGATTGTAAACTGTCACATAAAATATTACACAATATGAGCAGTTTAGCCCTGAGTGTGTGATTCGTTATTTAGACAAAACATCCTCATACTGTGAAATCGCAGAATATTTAAGCGCCATAAATACTAATCATAATGCAGTGGAAACAAGTTGGATTTTTTCCCCTCCAATTATCAAGGTATGAAACATGTAAAAATTAGATTAAATTGAACGTCTTCTCTGCCGTCCCAGTCCCAGGGAGAAATATCATATCTCCAAAAAGTTAATTGTAATTAAATCCTGAACGCTGCGCCATTGTTCGACTCAGTAAGGGCGAAGTTCGCTTGTATTCCCTGCACTAATCTCCTTTGAGTCAGGTAGTATTAGCGCAGGGCATGCATGCGACTTTCACCCTTACTAGTTTTAGAGATACAGTGTTTCTTCTTATAACGGCAGTTCTGTCCACGACCTTATGCTCCTAATTGAAACCCATGGACACACACATGCAAATTGTACCTTCTAGATATAGTCCAACTCTTTTTTATATAGAACCCATCCATGCTTCCCAGAACCCCTTTTCTTCCCTTTTCATCCCGACTTTTTTTTCTCTATCGAATGTCAGTCCCTATTCCTTCCCTCCGATTGGTTCCTTTGGCCCGGGACGACGTTCTTATGCAAATCCGTCGCCCTATTGGTTGTCAGCAGCAGCCACCGCACGCTTCAATTGCTTATTTATGCCCGTCTACTTAGTATGGACACGGAGGCATCCGGGCCAAGTGACGTTCCATGCTGGCCTAGCTTCCGGATGAATGTGATGTCGGGTGGGGGTGACAGGGAAGGGGGTTCCCAATGTGTATATATGATGGTTCAGACTGTTGGCCTAGGCTGTACAGTCGAGAGGAAAAAGAGGATTATGCATTGAAGCCCGGGAGTAATACTCCCCGTCAGAAAATGCTCTCTGACCGATAATTTATCAGTATTTTGACTGCAGATAAAGATCAAATCCCGAACCTGCTCATGTTCTCACATAAATTCATGCTCCCCCAAGATATCATATATCCTGATAAATTGTCACTCGGCACATGGTCGGGCGCTGCCTATTGATTCTGTTGATGGAAAAATAGCCGCGGATGACAGAGCTGGGACCTCCCTAGAGAAGGGGGGGTTGCTGGATAGAAACCCACAGTTGCCAACTTTCTTATATTGTGATACAACACCTTATGAAATATGGCCGCCTAAAATTCAAAATATTGGCGTGATATGGCGAGTAAGATCCATCGCAGGGTGACTCCATAAGGGGGGGTTGAAACTTGTTATCCGTTTTATGACCTTGCTGTATGGCGTGAGATGTTCAAATACATTACCCCAGGATTAATACGCGATTGCAACTTTTCCCCTTTCAGGCTGCTCGGAAGCTTGGTTCTAATTGGTGGGGGGACGACGTCGCAACGGGGCCTACCTGCGTGTTGCCCTACTGTCGACTTGAAGGCTACTTTCCAAATTGACTGCAGTACAGTGCTGGACATTAATTCTGTAATACTGCTAGCGACATTTTCTGATGCGGCAGTCGTGAGAGTAGGAAGAGGTAGCCCTTGGGTGACGTCACTGGCTGGGGGACAACCCTTTTCTCTATTGCCCCACAGCCGGTGACGTCACGCAAGGCCTACCTCTTCTTACTCGCACGCTTCTGCCCCATCAGAAAATGTCAAAGGCGGCTACACACGGACGACAGCTGCCGCCTCGCGCTCATTGGCCGGTGGAGTCCAACTCCAACTGCGGATGCAGCCGTGTGTAGCCGCCTTAATGTCCTGGTTACATCAACGCAGTTACGTAAATCATCTGAAAAAGCAATACATCGCATTTAAGCAAATAATCGTGTCCAAATCGCCGGCATTAGAGGTCGTTTCTTCCCCCTTTTGAATCGAGCTACCGGGTCAGTGTCCTGCCATAAACACCATCATTATATCCTCTAATTCGGAGGGGGGAAAAAATTCCGTCCTTTTCAAATAGCCAAGATTATTTTTGCACAAAGTCGCCAATTGCATGCTTGTTCGGCACCCAACAATCTTTAGGTTCCTCCATTTCTAAACAATGAACCGAGTGAAAAAAAACAGGGGCACAGACTATATAGGAAGAGGGACTGGCATCAAAACAATTTTCCAAATTGGTGGAGGAGGATTGCGAGATGCTGCTGAAAGAGAAAGGTCGGTGGCCTAAAGTACGTGGTGACCTCCAAATAAGACGAGCCCCCTTTTGTGCTGGACCAAGAAACTCGTCAACTCGCACAATACGATTCGTTTATTTCCGGTCGTATTCGCAAATATTTGCACACAAAAAATGACCAAGCTTCAGGGTCATCCCATGCTCCTTTAAAATAACCGGTGTCGGTCTTCTGCCCAAGGTGAACAATAGTAGGTGATTTATAGTCTCAACATATTGTTTCCAGAGTCTTCAGAAGTGATGTCACAAAAAGTCTGTTACCTCCAATTGTAATTCAGTGAAACTGCATTGTGTCGGAGTAACAAGTAAATGATGGGGTGTAATATGGACTGCATGACATGGAGTGTCCGGGGCATGGGTGCGGGGCTTTGGCAGGCGAGAGAGTGTCGCCAAGTGTGTGCGTGACGAGAGCAAGGAAGAGTGGGTGGGGCATGGGGACCGCCGAACAAAGACAATTAGACAAAGTGTGCTTGATGATGCTCTCTATACGTACGAGGCCGCGCTTATTTCCACGCAATTACACCTGCTGCCATAACCTTTCTGGGATTGTAAATGACGCCTGCGGCTAATTTCATGCCACCCTTTTGACCTCCCAGCTCACACCTGACCCCGGCCTACGCCTGTCCTAAAGGAAATCAGAATAAAACAGACGGAAATTACAGATTGTGTTGAGTTGGGGGGTGTTCAGCGGTTGATGGCGCTGCTGGGGCGCTGAGTTGGAATGTTCACCGGTAGAGGGCGCTAAGTTGGACTGTTCCCTGGCAGAGGGCGCTGCGGAGGCTACACTGCGGTGTAGAGGCTACACTGCTTGTCTTAATTGCAGGTAGATACAGAATATAAGCAATATTCTTCATAAAAACGTGCTGTAGTAATTTTCTCACCTGTGCCATCAACAAGTTAGTGGGAACTCGAATCTATCCGTATATCCATTGCTTCAGCGGCCAGAAAAACGAGCGTGTTTAGCACAAAATTAACACGTCCCAACCGGCGATGATTGGAGTGTAAATCTGAGAGCCCTGTCCAAAGTATACAAAAAAAAGAAGAAGAAGAAACGTGGCTTTGGCGGCGAGCAAAGCGCGTTTCTTAAATTCATTCCCATGCCATCTTTTGCGGGTCGTTTACTCGTCGATGAAGAATGGAATAATTTTCACACCGTCCCGTGAAAAACGAGCCATTCTCAACTCTCGAGGCGGAACAATAAAATTTCCAAACATAAAGGGGCGAAACAGCGGTAAAAATTGCATATGAATGTGGCGATATTGCCTTCTCTGTGAATTCCAAAGACGGCTGTTTAGGGCCAGTAATTGTATTAACACCTCTCTGATGCTACAGATATTTCTTTTAAAAAATAGTGAACAAGCTTCAAAAAATTGACTTTAGCATGGTCGATACCTTTACTGCTGATTATGTGACACGCAAACTTAAAATGGGCGTTATTTGGACTTTGCCATAAATTATACGTCCTTTGTTCCAGCTCCAAGCGATGAGGACAGCAGATAACAGGTTGATATTTGGCAACGATGCATCCCGCAGAGTTCAAGGATTACCCACGAATACATGTAAAAAAAAATGTACAGTGACAAAGTGTCGAAGCAACAATTTCAGCTTTGATATAGTCCACAGTAGCAACTAGCAAGAGAGCGGATCAGGGAAGGGGGAAATAACAGCATTCATGGACGGACTTAGATTCCTGGTGTGGCCACACAGTGCAGCCAGCAGCAGGACCAACATGTTTTCATGTAGTAAATAAAACCGAGAGAGAAATGTAATTAATCTTTCCGCGGTCGACCTTTTCCAATTCCTGCGCCGCATATATCTATGGGCAAAAATTCCAGGCCGAATCCCGTGGTTTTCCGATAACACAGTTTATTCCACAACAGAACTCATGCAGTCGCATTAGTGTTTGGAATTCTCTGGCGCGCCAAGTCTCCTGCTCTTGTATCATCATGGCCACTCCATGGAATGTGCGCCAAGGGCTAGCATTATTGCGCCAAACCCATCGTCCACAAACCATTTCTACTCGGTTCCGCTTCCTCCTGCCTTCCTATCCACACTCTGTCCGCAGAAACACTGATTTCAGGCAAATAATTTGATAGCGGCTTCATAATTCTGATATAGGCTAGGGACTAGCATATACACTTGGCTCGGATTGTCCACATCTCCCCTCATCGTGGACCAGAAAATGTTTTTAACACCGGTATTTCCCCCCCCCCCCTCTCCAGCCCTTATTGCTGGATATGACCTTGTTGAGAGAGATTCAATTGATCACGAAGCTGCATAGCAAAACTTACATTTAGTTAATTGAATTACAAGGGCGGTTCCCTCCCATAGGAGTATATCCGAATTTGGAGAAAAAAAATTGTGTGGACATTACTAAGCAGTCGCAATAACAATGGCAGCATGTCATCAGGACGTTTCCAATTTACACAAATCTCATCAGGTAATCATCCTCATAAATAAGCAGTGTCCTTGGTAAGCCCCCTCTATATTACAACCTACTTACTCATTAATGCTAATTATATCCTAACTAGGCGACGCCCATCAAATAACAACCAATGATCATCTAATGACCAGAAATTCATCCTCCCTGAGATGAAAACAGCAACCAAATATGGTTCCATCAAATACATCAGCAAATAAGTTATGCCCATTAGCCAGTCCCTGTGCCAACATGTCACAGTCACATGACTACCCCCATCACCATCCCCAACTATTCCATCATATCGCGAGTCTACCCAAGATTTCAGGAATTTCCCGGGGACAAGGGAGTGGCCTTATTGTCCACGAGCAGATAATACTTTCAAATGCTGCGACCAAGGAGTCCGGCGGCGATAAATCGGCGGCCCCATTTCTCCAGATCTGAAGGACCGTTCCTCATGAACCCAAAAAAAAAGCAAGGTCCACTTGCAAGATACGCATCAAAAGTGTGCCTGGAGGACAGGTACAAAGACATTGTTGGAAATCAGCATTCCGAAGAGGCACCAGTGTGGGTCATCATTATGCGCAAGGTCTGTTGATCTGTGATTCAACCGGGCATCCGCCTTCATGTATGATATTCTAGGCTCATAAAATACCTAATAAGGACTACCTATAATTCCAGAGGCAATACAAGCACTTGGTGGCGCGCACCGCCAAAGATGAATGTGCCATGTGTGTGTATGGGTACATGTGTTGCATGGAGACTCCGCTCCCTTCTTTTCGCATAATTTGCATTGTGGTAGCCCATCACAAATACGATACTGGACGTCCCTTCTTCAAGTCCCAATCGTAAATCAAGGAGGACATCCGGGTTATCGGATGAGTCATACATGAGGCAATGTCCTCTAGACGCTGAAAACGACACATGTGTCGTTTTCTGCGTCCACATGATTTTTTTAAAAAAATGTGAACATTAAAAAAAATCACAAATTGGCAAATAGGCTAAATAGCATTTCAGAACGTCACTGCAAAATAGGCATAATAAATTGTTGACATCTAGCGCACAAACATTTCAAAATGGCACACTGATTGATGGAATTTTCGAGTACAAAGATATAACACCTACGAGTCAAAAAATTGACGTGTTTTGATCAACTGCGGTGGCATGCTTGTGACAACAGACCTATCCACGTCCCTTTTTAACAACAATTATTACAACTCCTATTTACGACCGCAATGAATTTCATTTTGTGGATATAAAACCGCGCGCAAATAATGTGTATGGAAATGAGGTGGTGAGGTTAGTAGGGAGAAAATATCAACTGTTGTCCCCCTCCCCCATTTTTACATTTTTTATAGTAAAAAAGAAGAAGATGGGGGAGAAGGTCGAGGATTTATTCGTAGGTAGAGCAGGAATGTCTTATCTGGCAGCAGCCTTCATGTGCTGGCGACCAGGGTACACATCTCAAAGAGCTGTGAGGGGAAGAGGAGTCGGGGGGGAAGCAGGCTCGACAGGCTTTTTATGGGCTGGCCCGCCCCTATGAAGATAGATACATGCATTCCTAGGACCCCCGAGACCACTATCGCCCCCGCCAATCAACATTATATTTAGTTTTCCGGCCTCCGCCAAGACACTGTGTCCTTTACACATCATCATCTCCTCACACCGATCTTCATTTGTCATCGCCACCTTCCTTATTCCAACCACACCATCCTTGACCTCCAGACTTACTTCTCTGCAAGTAAATCATATCCACTGAGGGCACCAACTTTGAATACATCCAATTTTGACATTTTTATGTATATGAGTACATAGTGCTACAGAAGCCTAATATGGATGCACTATGACAGCCAGCTCTATACCCAACTCTAACCAGACCCTCATAACCCAGGCAGTACATCCTAGATGCCATCAGGTTTTACAATGCTATTCTCCACCTGTGCAATATTACCCTTGCGTGCGTTTCGGAATTAAAACAGCCCACTGTATGTGCGTTTTAAAAAAAGGCAATTTTGCTTTTAAAATCAACTAATCCCGACTTTTCATTAGGTGACCGGGTTGAACGTCAACCTTTTTGCATTTTAGTGCTAGAAAAATAACACCCCTCTCCGAATGAAACTGCCCCATCGGCCAGGATTAGGCCAGCGGAGCGGATTTATTTTCTTGCGATTAATCGTGTACCACGCCAAATAATGTCGCGCCAACTTCTTCTACCCCACTTGCAATTCAAAGCCGTCACTAATTTTGCAGAACCATAGGGGCGAAAAAAATGTGGCACGCCCGTGTTAATTGGTCGGGAGGGGGGGGGGGGTTGCCTTCCACCCCACCCTATATACGCCCCGTCTATGCACTTTACGGCCCTGGTCATACTCGCAATACAACCTTTGTATGCCCCAATTATTGGCATTAATTTGCATGGATGGTGGCATCAAATAAAAGTCTCCAATATTCCCGGGTTTTACTAATTATGCTCTTCACACACACCTATCGTTTCATGAAGAATGGGGTAGGGGAGTGTGTGGACCAGTGGGTGGGTGGGGGTGAGAGGGATGAAACCCCAAAGCCCTTTGGATTATTCCCTCTGAGTGGATAAAGCAGGGCGATTGGCAGCCCCCCCTCCCCCCATTTAATTGTATGCTACAAGCCCCCTCTACAAGGCACCGGCGCCACCTACTCGCGTTATACACGGGTGCTGTCGAGTATGAGAGTACCTGCTAACAGTGGCTGCCCTCGCCATCCAACATGATGACGAAATTAGTTCACTTTCGGACCCACACTCTTCCACACCCCTTTTAGTCCCCTTTGTTACCCTCACCGTCCTTCCACTGGTAGCCCAATTGAGCAAGGGGGACTCACTTTATCCAGACCCCCCATCACACCCCACCGGACAACTCTCTTTTTGTGCTGTTACGGGTCTACCAACTTTATCCGGTCCATGCAGTTTGAATTCCCGCACATTACCTACAGCGCCATCGCGGCACAACATTGAACTAGTTGAACCCGCCAAAAAATTTAAAAAGGCAGAATGACGCCCCATGAATATCGTCGGTTTTAAAATTTTAAACAGTGGTGCAACTAGTTGGAACGACATTAGATTGTCATGGTTGGCAATTGGACAGAAAAAATTGCAAAGAGGGAATGAGGGAGGGAATGAGGGATTTACGAAGGGGAAGACTCACTTGGAATTCGTTGCCAAGTGGAGAATAAATTGATAACCATACCGGGGAGTGGGTTATCAAAGAGCTCTATTCATGGGGATGGGGCTGCTCTATGGCTGCCCATTAGTGCTCGGAGGGAGCCCCCTACCACCTCCTCCTCATCCTCCTCCTCCTCGTTATTAATTATAGTTCAATCTTTCTCTCCAAAGCCACCATGATAGTCCCACTTGCGAGCCTATAATTTTCATCATCGGGGGAAGCTGTGATTCTTCAGCCATTAGCTCGAATGGGGTCGGTCGGGTGGGACGCTACGCCTTTTCAAAAACTCACTAACTGCTGCCGCTGGCTTTCCCTCGCTAAATGAAGGCTTACAAGCTGCTCCAAAGATTCGTTATGATTGTATTCTTTGTTCCCATGGCTGCTGCTGCTTGGGTCTGAATCCTCTCAATCTGGGCGACTCAGAGGGGGTGTCCCTCTTTCAACCAATGCTACCCATCAAGCCAATACTTCTTTTTCCTCCCACCCTCTCTCTCTCACTCACGTACCCTGGTTATTATTTCCGTTTGTCAGCCAAGCATCCAAAGCTGGACAGCTGCCGATCTCCATTCGCGCCTCTATTCACACTCACTTATCCCCTTCCAAAGCAAAGTCGCTCCATCAGCCTCGTCTATTGACCGTTTATGTCCATTAATCAAAGAATCACACAGCTGACCCCTCCTGGCGGCCACAAAATATCGTGGATCAAATCATGAGATGTCTCAAAACCTAAGTGGCACAAGTTAGTCATTGAAAACGCTACAGAAACACGTCATTTTTACATCATCAAGTCCTCAACATAAGAAATGCTAAATATTGATAGAGTAAAACCATTAAGAAAGTTAAAATGAGCTAAAATTCGTAAACATGTGTCAAAAAGTCCGTTAAAATACGTTAAAAGTGCCCAGTAGTGTGACTGACTCCACCGCGTGGACGACGTTTTTTCCGTGTCGTTTTAAACACCCAGTACCTCAGGATTTCAACGATTTTCCAGGGGAATGAAGACGATCCGTCACGTCCGGAGCCGACCAAACATTTCCGTGAGCAATACCTGCAGGCGCCCATAGCTTCGTGACCTACTGATTCTCCAACAGCTATCAGATTTACAAACTGCTAATTGACGCTAGTAATTGGCAACTTCAAAGGCGCGAAATCACTGTCACGGAAAGCAAGCTGGGAGAAAAGGCTGGCCACAAACCACTTCTCCCCCACCTTATTCCCTCCCAACAACTTCTTCTTAAGGCTCTTTACATGGAAACAAACCGGAGCTAGGCCCTTTTTTTATTGAAGCCACACGAAGATAATAACTGGTTGTCGGAGCGAGTAATCTAACTGCAATTTGGATCATTTGTGAGCACTGACGAAAAGGCAGCTCGTAACTAATGGTGGGCACGACAGGGCAACTTACACTTTCCAAATTAAAACCGCATTTCGCAAGTCTTTATTCAAAGGAAAATCCTCTCTAATCATTTCCCTTTTCGTAAGCAGCAGTGTGTCAAACCTTGTCATTTCATATGAGCTGGACTAGCCCCCGGACACTACCTCTACAAGCGGCAGGATATCAGAGGGAGTGACCACACCTTAGTATTATAAGACCATGAGCTGGACTATCGATACTACCTATACTTATCAATGCTATCGATACCAATTCCTTGGTATCAATAGCATTGATAAATATCGGTAGTATCGATATGGTATAGGTAGTATCGATATAGCCCTCGCATATTATATGAAGGTTCGCTGTAGGCCATATTTGACCAAAAATGGCCGATCGACAGGACTCCGAGGCGTGAGAGAAGTGTGGCTGATCCAACTAGTCTTGGGGAGGATGTGAACGAAGGTCAGCGAGTCGAGGAGAAAAGGAATGACAGGCTGCATTGTGGACTCGGGTTGACCTCCCGCTGAGAAGGCAGGGCTCGGTAGGGAAGGGTTATTATATATTGTTATTACCCGAGTGACAGGACCTGGGCTACGATAGGATCGGGGATCTATCAGACGAGGGAGACTCCCGGCAGCCCCTGCGCCGGGGGAGGTTTGACACTTGACGAGCGTTAAGCGCGCACCTGTCCCGGACCGACCCGGATAGCTTTCCGGGCCCTCTCCGTGTCACTTTGCATTAGACGCCCCTCTTCTCCATCTCTAACACATACCAAGGCCACTGATCAAAGGACCGATACCAGGATATATAGACTTCGAAGGTACGGCCAACCTGGATCCAAAATGGCTTCCTCTGTATACTGCACTCCACATTGCGACAAGGACTAGTCGAGATCTAATCTTCTTGTCAAAATAATTTACACCATGTGCAAGACACGAGTGTCAAGACAACAAGGATGGTGAGGCACTCGTTAGTTGTTGGATGTGCACGTTTATTCTGTCGATGGTAACGAACCCTTTCTGACAGGGGCGTATCCAGGGGAGGGGCTGGCACCCCTGCAGGGTTACGGGTTCAATTCCCCTCCCCCGCACCACCCACACTTCAATTATTGTGGTGATGAACATGCGATCGAGTATCAGTATAGGGTGGGTAGTGTTAATATACAATTATTCAGAGTAAAATTTGTAGTTCCATGCGATTTTAAACGTTACTAAATATTTACTAATGTATGTAACTATTTCTAAGAACTTTTACTAAAGACTATTACTGGAATACTCCCATGCCCGAGATTTTCATGGCAACTTTGGGAACCAAATGAATATATAAAATTCGCTAAATATTAATACTTCCTAGCATCATAAGACATTTTTATATTACCCCGAAGATCACTTATTAGTATAGCCAGCAGGGACTACCTTCTTGTTTATGAGATAAGCACTTGAGTAAACTTCTGGCAACTTTTCAGCAACAAAAAACTAGAAACAGGTCTGCACTGTAACATGTGACTTTACAGTGCATCGATGGCCAGGTGTGCAACTGTAATTGACATTCATGGCTAAATGGAGTTATCAGCACCAATTAAGTCTCAACTAGTGCACAATTAATATTGCACACTTGTTTATAACCTAATGTTGCTGACTATTTTAAAATGTTACATTTTAAAAACACTTAAAGTGGCAATTATTCGATCTTTCCGAGTGAGGGCACCCTATGCCATTGGCCTCTCCCATCCCATGCACCGCTTGACCCCCACATCAATGTGACTCAAGGATTCTGTCCAGTCAACCACGAAACGGATCGAAGACTGCATTCATTAAAAGGACTTGGGTGTGGTTCGGAAATATGAGCAAAAAGGGAGCCCTCAGTGTGTTGATTGCTCCAGACTTGAGGCTCTCTTTTTGATCACGTGATATTCCATCCCCCGAACAGATATGTAGAAAAAGAATGCAAGCCAGCAGCAAATGCACGATAACGGCAGAACCATCCATTTGGAAGGCTAACCGAAGGCTTTTTGGGAGTTTTCTGACACATTCCTGGCGTCCTCACGCTGGGAAGCGGGGAAGAGAAAATGACGCCTGCCAAGTGCGTTCATCAGCATGCATGTAAACAGACAGGCCTTGTCTGGGCTCGGCCATCATCGTCTCAACTCCCACTTCCATTCACAGCAGGTTATAAAATAGATTTTATGTTCGAAATTAAACGGATGGGGCCTGGCGAAAAAATTGGACAAGACTAGTATTACTGTATTAATTCCATTTATAAGGTGGATCTTGGTCGCAGTGGGGTTCCCATACGAGTCTGTCAACCTTGAACTTGTTCGCGGCCAAAGAATTTACATCCAGGCCATCGCACTTATTATTCTCTTCCAAACACCAATCACGGACGCCTATCAACGGCGTATTGCCGCCAAATGCGAGACAGGTGCTCGCATGTGGTACCCCTTGGCTCAATCTGCCTTTTCTTTGCTAAGCATGAAACGATCCGAAAGGGTAATGTCCTGAACTTGCCTTTTTACTGCTTGTCTCTTCGCTAGACAGCCGCCCCACGTTTAAATTTATCATTCGAATATCATTTACTAACCGTGAATATTGTTACATCCCGACGTCCCTGTAACAATATCTTGCAGATATCGCGCAAAAAAAGGACGGCCGGTACTCACCTAAAAAGGAGAAGAATTAATCACTATTAGGTAAGTGACGAGTAATAAAGGAGCTCCATTGATCTCCCTTAACAATTGACAATTCAGAATACCTAGGTGACAGGCAAAAAGGCTTAGTCAGTAAGTCTTCCCAGTGGAAAAGAGGGTGAAAGGAAGGAAGGAAGGAAGAGGAGGGAAAATTACGAGGACAGGAAAGGAGGACTTCCAAAGAGCTCTACTCCCACTATATTTTCCAACCCATCGAACGCCAATATATCACGCAAACGGCTCTAGACTCGCCCCCCAACTCCCAAGGAAGTCAAGTGGAAAAGGGAAACGATGTGCAGGAAAAGACTTTTGCTGCTGCCCCTGGGAACACAGGTCGTCATTACCACCCTTATATTTCTTTGTTCTATATGGTAACAAATAGCGATGGAAACAGCTTTTTATGCTCAGCTAGAGAGTCAATCATCACGTGAATTAGACTACAAACAATGGGATCCGGACTTTTCGCCCCCGGCATATTGGCTCCCGTGACAATTTCGCCCCCGTGACATATTCCACTTTGAAGCATTCGGCTGGGCATTTCTAGAGAAGTGACGATGGGTGGAATTTTCGTCTCACTGCTAGTTACTGCTAACTTAGCAATGTACCATTACACTGGTACTGCTAAGTTAGCAGTAACTAACAGTGAGACGAAAATTCCACCCAATAAATCTGCCACTAGCAATTTGACTACATATTAGTTCCTCCTCCCATCCACCCGAGGCGCTGTCTCCCCCCGTTACGCAGGCGCAGCACGGTGGCTATCTGTAAACAAACCACCTGCAGGTCCTTACGGGTCGCGTGTCCGAAAAAGATCCCTACCCCGATGGGGCCAATGCTCGGTTGCTCACAATGAAGAGGAAACACCCCATATCCCCAGCAACCATCCACTTTCCCCCCACTGACCAGTAGCACCCACCACCGCCAGTAGCGGCCTTTTTTAAAATGCCTGCTGCACTCGGGATGGCCGGAAGTTGCTCCATCTCCGCGTTTCTAAAAGCCAAATGCGAATTCCATGAGCACTGCGCTGCCCGGCTTCATGCTTCCATTACGCCTAACTCCACGCTTCGAATCGTTATGCAGTGCAAAAAGCTTGTACGCAAAAAAAATACTGATTTAATTATACACGGCACCCTCATACCGCAACTATCGGCTGAAACAATAACATAAGGTGTGTTCTAAGCATATATCTCTAGGTACAAAAAAAAAATGTCTTCGGAGGTCCATGCATACCGAGCTGTCTGGACTCCTTGTCAGACCACAAATTCAAAGAAAGACACGGCAATTAAGCATCGAGGCCTGTTCGGAGCCCGCGATTACACGGCCAGACAAATTGGGTCGCAGCTTTATGGGCTACAGATAATGATCTTACAGGCGGGAGGAGACCCTTGTCCGGCTTTGTCACTTTTGTCACCTTATTCCGCCCACAGCACCTATGGGGCAAGGGGAAGGCTGACATACCACAATGGATTCCTGTCCCGGCCGTGGTAGGCTGCAGGCGTGGTATGTGGGATATGTGGATCTTGGGGTCAGCCACAAAGGAAGTGCAGGCTTCCTATTCGATCCTCATTAGCATGCTTGCTCCGCCATTTGCCGGTGTCAATTATCCAGACTCGGCCGGGTGTGTGTGATGCTTGCCATCAGGATACGGGCCAAAATGGGGGAATGCGTGCTCCTTCTGATTGCCCGCGGACACCTCATCGGCCCCTAGCCAACATTACCCTGCCAAAATCACGGAACGACGCGCCAATGAAGATTACGTAGGCACTCCCCATTCCACGGCAAAAGTCTGAGCTGCGTGAGTAACGGCTAGACTCACAAATCGACACTATATACCCCCCCTGCTTTCATCCAAGTTTAATGGAGGTCTAAATGTGACCCCGCGCCATAATGCACTTTCCTAATGTTTTTGGTTCAGCAGCGAGGTTTCCAACTGTGAGTTAGATATTTTGAGCAAACCCCCCTCTACCAATTAAAGGACCCCATTTTTAAAGACCATGGACCAGATCGCATTACTCGCCAGATAAATGCTTAAAGAAAACAGGGTCCTCGCTGAGCCTCTCACAAGGACAAATTGGCTGCCGAGAGGCTACCCCCCACCACCCCAGTCCCAAAAACCCACCTCCAAATTGCTCTCTTCTTTACAGAAATCCCAGGAACGATCGGAATTCCAGATCGAGGAGGGCTAGTTCTTTCCTGTGGGTCTAAGGCCCCACAGAGTTTGTTACTTGGAAGCCACTCCAATCCAAACAAACCGAGCTGCGAGTTGCGTATAAATCACCCTACAGACCAGAACTCCATCATGACCCAAACGGATATTCCTCACATGTCAAAAAAAAACCTTCATTGGCTCCTTTTCCCTAGCTATAATTCAACTACCTCACCTGTCACATAAACCTTCTGAGGCCAGGACAACAAATGCACCCTCCTAGATTTATGCCCTTTTGATATCCTTTAGTTTACACAAAAAAAAACAGGAGAGGAAAAGAACCCTACTTGTCATTGTCACAGTTTTCAATATCAGCCTTTGAGAGCCCCGGTTACACTCAATGGAACCAGTGGAAATCGGTGGCAAGATAGTTCAATTGAGCCCTCGGGCCTCTCAATTGGCTTGATTGGGGACCTTCGACAAGTGACTGGTCCATTCATCCCATTTTGTGGGCACTGCCTGCTTAACTCGCTCCCAAATTGGTGTTTGACCTCACCCAGTGTAGTGATGTCACTGTAATCTGCGGGAGAGATCCGGACGTTTCGCCCCCGCCGTTTCTGCGGGGGCGAAAAGTCCAAGACCCGTATCGTGCGGTCATTTTGCAAATAAGCCAAGAGGTCATCCTCCAAAAAAAAATCTCTTTTCCTACCATCTGCTAAGAGGGCCAAAGAGCACAAGGGGGCTCAACAAGTCGCTGCTATTGATCGGTAGGGAATTTGATCTCGCCCTGTAAATCTCCCAATTGGAAACCGGCAAACGGCCCATAAAAAGCCGGGAAACCCGCACCCCCAACACAATCAGGGCTGCGTTTAAAAAAAAAAAGAAGGAAAGAAGAGGGTAAAAAAACTCTCAAGAAGCAAACCATGGATGGATGGAGTCAGCGTCTATCACAAGAAAAAAGCCTGACTGACATACGGCTTACAAAGTCGGGTTTGTGTTTTTATACCAGCCCATGGGGGTCACTCCTTGGGTAGAAAAATAAATAGGAAAGTTAATCCGGATATTGTTCTCAAAACCATGTCGGCATCCTCAATAAAAAATATCAAGGGTAAAATAGTGTTTAGAATCGTAGATAAGCGGTACAAAAAATAGGTTAGGCAATAGAAGCTGACCGTATCGCCTCATCTTGAAGAACGCCAATTGGTTGGAAGGCACTGTAGAGAATGTCATTACAGATAGTCCAAATAGGATTGGCTAGAAAGCAACGGCGCAATTTCATTGTATTTGCTTGTATCGTACTGTTCAAAAAAGTAGCACTTTGTTCATATACCGACTTGGAGGTGTTATTTTATAATTATGCCAAATCATTCCAATCACAAAATACCACATCAGTAACCAGTACATGAGTTACAATATACACCCTGCGCAGGTGCTTAGGGCAACTTGTTAAAAAAAAAGAACCTACCTGCTGCCCTCACTGCTAATAATTCATACAGACACTAGCTTCACAGGATATAAAGTTTCGCAGACCGCTTGTAACGAGAGAAAGGAATTATTCATGAAAGAGAAATCATGCGGAAAATAAGATTTCCGGCATTACAAGATATTCTTTTGGAAATTCGACCATGGGCTAATTCCGTCCAGAATACCAATTAAAAGATGCGATCTGCATTCAGCCGAGATAATACCGAATTAGCGATGCACATTTTGTTTTACTCGGATTCCTCCAGAAATTCTATGCCATTTCCAATCGGGGAAAATATAAAGAAAGAAAGGGATTTTCGAGGGAATGGAAAGAAACCACTCCACTGCCTTTTTATGTCAATAAGGTTTGGCTCAGAAGCTATTAAAACAATTGCTGCTTGAAGAATTATTGGTCTGGAATTTGCTCGGGTTCAGAACACACCTGGAGATCACTGTAACAATGGGGTCAAAACCTATATATTGCAAATCTTGGCTCGAGTACAAAATAGGAGTAGAGGCGGCTATTGCGCAGATGACAAGGAGATTCCCTACCGTAGACCACATTTGACTGCTCTATTTCAGATGCGCTAATTAATGTCACTCAAAGCTCCGGTTTACGTCCGTTTGCTGCCAGGATACGCTATTCTCTTTAACAATCCTGCGCTCCAAAAATTTCTGACGCAAGCTTGCTTCAAGCCTATATTATATAGGTCCAGGTTGCTGCTGGGCTGGACAAACAACAGATTTTGCGCTAGCAGACCTGTCTCAATTTTGCTTTTCCAGTTTACGTACACCGTAATTATGCAAGCCCCAGACTACTACTGCAGCAGTACTATAGAGTATATAAGGAATTAGGAAGCACAGACTATACTTGTTGTGGTGGCAAAACCGACACAATATAGTGCCGTGGTCATCCCCCCCTACTTTGTACATTCGATTGCATTATTCATGGGAGTCATTTACAATTCAATTGCGCGGCGTAATTCGTAGTAATCAGGTGCATAGAGAGTTTTCAAGAAAAATATAGCGTGAGCCGCATTAAAATATTTCAAAGGCTACTGCCGAGGTGAAGCAAATGGGCTTGTTTACCCTCACGCATTTGTTACGAGAGCATTACAAGAAAAGACCGCATGTTAGCACTATACGCAGGATGTAAGTCGTCACCATATTATGAACAAAGGAATTAACGCATATAAATAAGACAGTAGCCTACGTGTGCTACTGGCTGCAGATATGTTGATTCCAGCTAGCCTCCTTCGCGGCCACCACATCACTTATTACAAACCGTTACAAACAGTCCCTCCACCCCAATGACATCTACCGGCGAACATGGCAACCGGCTCCATCTACCTGGATGTTATAGCAAGTGACGATAAGATATGCCATAGCAAGCCAAGTAGTTTTGAGGGAGTGAGTTATAGAAGCCAGTCTGCAGTAGAATGACATCATCTTCATCCTCGGACGCAATTAGCCTCAATTTACTGGGCATTTAAGCCAATCATGTTTTTAAATGCATGGTGTTTCCGAGGGCGACAATTCCCATGGAGTCGAGTGGTTGCAGTGGAGATGCGCTTGTCAAATCAAGGCAATTAGTAGGAGCAAGAGAGGCGGCGCACCTACACATACACACTCACATATACAAGACCTCTGGGCCTCCCCAGTAGCCGAGCAACGCCAGACACGTGACAGCCTTGTTCTCCCGAATATGACTTGGCATTCGAGAGGGATGATTTTTCTCCTCCTCCAACTCCTCCCCTCCCCTCCAGCATGCAACATTTACCGCAATTAATTTTAAAATCCATAAATATTTTGCGTCCCCCCGTTTCTTGTTGGACCAACAGCGGCGAGGTAGGAAATGCTGTTTGTGATACTTTAGCCTGATTGCAATGAAATTGATGCAAAACGCAGAATGTGCTGCTCGTCTCTGAGGAGAAGACCCGACCCAGCAAATGCAGCCTTGCAAACCTCGTTAGCTTATTGCGGATTCGCTTACAGCCCCCCTTCGCTCGTCCTGTGACGTCACACCCGCATTTCCTTGGGGCTATTCTTTCTCCAGTTGGCCCAAACCACTCTCAAAAACCACACATTGTTGCCAGTGCATATCCCAGCGACTGATATCGATATATCGGTCGATATATCGGCCATCATCAAGCATCTCGAATGGGTCTCCCACGTGGTTGTACCACCCACGATCACATTTTGCAGTCTTCGCCACCTCCACCACCTTATCCCTGCCCATAATTCCCTGCTGGGGAGCGAAGAGGGCCCAGAGCAGTATAAATCAGCCTTCCTTCTGAAGCCCATAAAATAGCGCGACCGAATGAGAACCTCAAAAGTGATCGAGCATCGCGATTAAGGCGATAAGTAATCCTGCTCTTTCTTCTCCCCTTTTCCTTAGCCCCCAGGTTACAAAGGTTGGGGACTCCATTCATCCGAAGCTTCTTTAGACCCTTGCAGGATTTACTAGCACCCAAATAAAGATTATCGGACCTTCCGTTTAAATATATATATTTAAACGGAAGGTCCGATAATTACGACGACATCATCCGTATACGGATGATGTCGTCGAGATTCTTTATAGGGTGAGCATCACAGTGTGGTGAGGTGAGATGAGGCGCTTTGCAAAAAGCCTAGTGATGGATCCTGCTCGCGTGTAAATCCAGAGAGGATCCGGGGGAGGACGAGGCCGGTGGCTTCAAATCCAGCCTCCGGATAAAACGAGATTCTGGATGCTCTATCTTGGCGGAGCAAGGCGCTTCCGTCGGCCCAATGACAGGCTCTAGGCCTCCGTCAGCTCCGCTCGCCTTGCCACTGGTGACCGTCCGAGACCACTTCTTGACACTCTTAAAGCCGGACATTATCCTGGACACATGCTAAGCGACCCCCTGGTTTTTCGGTTTCAACATGAGTCAAGCCACCTTGCTAGCCTCAATCGGCACAATCATTGGCTAAACAAACGTGGAGTGACTCAGGAGCTTCGTTCATCCATGTGGAATTACCCATGATTGGGTCTCCCCCGCACTTATTATTAGGTCTTGATTGAAAGCAATAGGAATCGCCCACCCTACCAACCACCCCCCTATATGCCCTCACTAACCCCTCCATCTCTAACTGTATGCTAATAAAAGCAATTTGGGCGACACGCATGTTTCACTTATGATCATCATGTTATCGCAGCATGTTGCCGATCAATGGGACAAAGTGTGTGGGCCACACCCTCACGCAGAATTAAGAAGAATTAGCGGATATATAAATTTTCTGCTCTCGACTGATGAGCCAGGACAAAAATCTAGGACATACGTTCAAGTGGCACTTGCCTGAGTTATTGAATGATTATTGTATTGATTGGTGTGCAGATTGATAGGTTCAGAATTGCCTCAAGGGTTAAAGCGATATGCTGAGTGCTGTATTGTGCAACTACTATTTTTTATGATTGTAATATCTACCCTATGAGGTGCATTGCACTCTGACCCAAAATACAAAAAAAAATCCGCATCGCTTGCAAGTCCAATTATTTTTGTAGGCTATAGTTAAGCCTTCCTTCAGCAATGGGTAGGAAATGCGTCAAACCATGCTAGTGTGCAATCCTGTAACTGCATTTAATGATTGTAGTCTCTGTAAAGCCCAGTGGGTATTTGACGAGGATGATTCGGCTTCAGTGTATTGGCCGACGACAGCAGCACAGCTCGGATGAAAACCAAAGCCGTTTGATAAAAAGGAAGGGGTGGGTGCCGGGTGGAAATAAATGAAAAGCCTGAGCGAGCACATTCATCCGGGCGGCACACACACACGTGACGTCATACCGAGCGGCCGGGGGGACGAGGTGTTAGCGAATCGCATAAATCTGCCTTTTCCATCAATTTGCACAGCACACATTGGAATCACTTGAGCAGAGCACAAAAGCTAATCTTCCCATACATGAAATACAAGAGCATAATGTTGTCCGGTGACCACTACCCCGATTATGGTAAACTACTCCAATTAATGGCGTAATTGGTATAATTAGTATCCGCAAATGACAAAGAAGAAGATAAAAGGTTTTTCAAACGCGAAATATCTGCAATTATGCAGTGTAACCAAACAGGGGGGGAACTGGGGCTGTAAATGCAGCAGGAATCTTGCGCTGCTCATTCTCGTGGAGCCACCGCTTCATATTCCAATCGGAAATGCGATAAAGCTTCGACCCGTTGCCAGATGCAATCAGAACAGCTTCACCACCATCCACAACCACCGAAATGATTAATAAATAAACAACAAATAAATAGTTTGCGACCACCCTCTGGCACTGAAGGGTCACGATCTAAGTTTATTCAGCCAAGCCTCCACCGAGGCTGCCACACGACTTAAAGGGACACTCCACTCAAAAATAAGTTTGTCTATAAAAATCGGGCGAAAAATCCTGAATCCGACGGTGCAATTGGTTTTTCGCTACGGGGAACGGTAATCCCAGGGCGAGGTGTCAAAGTGTGTCGTCTTCTAATGAGCGGCGCCGCCACGCGGGGAACAGGGGAACTGGAGCGCTGCACCGCTCTGGGATGGGCCTAAGCGCGCGGGCAGGCTGGAGCAGCCCTCCAGTTCCCAAGGTCCCGAGGGCGTCGCTGGCGGATGGCCAGCTTCTAGCGCACTATTTGAATTTCCCCACTTTGACCCCTCGCCCAGGGATTACCGTTCCGCGTAGTGAAAAACGGATTGCACCTCCGGATTCAGGATTTTATGCCCGATTTTTAGAGTCAAACTTGTTTTTTGAGTGGAGTGTCCCTTTAATACAACCCAACATCCACGCCATCTCCTGACGAAACTCGCTAGCTCCATCTACCGGATGGGTGTCCCAAGTAACTAAAAAAAAACGACTCCATCGCCCTTCTGAGCGTCTGATTGGAGGAAAGATCTATCCAGATCGCGGCAGGAGGCATTTGCGGATCAAAAGCCCGGATCGGTTGGGTCATTCTCCGACACAAATCGTTTGCAAAGTTAATCAGGCTCCGTTTCGTCTTTTTGCTCCCCAAGGCTCTTTCAATCCCCATTTCCGGGGGTTGAAAAAGGTTCTGTTCTGACTATCCTTTGAGAGTCAGACCCGTGGATCATTCTTTACAGGCAATGATCGCGGCCACACACTGGTCCAAGAACCACACACGGTTCCTCCACGTTATGAGAAAAGGGGGGAACCCCGCTCTCGGCAGAGAGAAAAGGGGCTTTAGGGGGAAATACACTGTCCAGGACAAATGTGTGCAGGAAACTGCAGCATAAAGGGGTTGAGGACAAATGAAAATGTTCTTCCGTCCCCTAATGACCTTTATCGTTCTTTCCAATCATGTTATACTGCCACAATCGCTAAAAATTGTGTCTTGACATTGCTGTCCGCTATGAAAACAGACTCTGTGTATGATAAGTGGCCAAGCCCTGGCAACTGGAGGGTGTAATCATTATCCTCCCGGTGGCAGTCCTTTTGAGAGGCCAGCCTCCTTTGCCGGTACACTGCTATACCTGAGTCGGTCTGTCCGTCCGATTCATCGGCCCGCGCCTCCTGTCACTCAACCAGCCAAGAATCCGGATTCGGGTTGCACAAAGCGCCACTGGCCCTTTCATCCGACACCACAAACTCCAGATGGATGGATGGGGGGGCACCAACAACCTTTGCGCTCTCTCGCTCTGCTATGCGATATAAGTTACTTGTACCACTCCAGGTCGCTGCTACATTGCGGAATAATCAATCTAGCCCTTCCTCCCCCCCTGAAAATGGCCACAAAGTTTGGAATTCAGGACGCGTTTGCGTCAAGAAGAATGGCGGTGCGGAAGTGGAGGTCCATCTGGACGCAGGGAAATGAGCAGAGACAAGAGGAACGAACGTCCACTCAGGAGATGAGCCCCTGGGAAGCTTTATGAGTCCGTCTCTCCGCTAATAGAAAGCCCAAGATAATCTGCGCCTCCCCAAGTCTTCATGACGCAAACTGTTACTTGTGGACCTCCCTATGCTTTATATATTTTTTTTCCTTTTCTACTTCCCTACTCCATATTTTTTGTTGTGTATGTCAGTGTGTGTGTAAGGGAGCTCTAGCTGCGGATCATCTCGCGCTGAGGTAGACAGACAAACAGGCGGGGATGACCCCACCGAGTGAAAAGTGACCCCAGAAGCAAATGGGCGGCCGCCTGGATTTATGGGCTCTGAAGGAAGAGGCCAGAAGAGGAGACGAGTCCCAGGCAGAGGCAATATTAGTCCGGACGGGGAAAACACATCCTCCCTTTCTGCTATCACCCTCACCAAAAAGGAAGACTATACCCTTCAACGCCTCACATTTTCACCACCATATAAATAATCCAGGTGCCAGAGAAAATGCTAAGAGAGGAAGCTGGTGTAACTGTATCGGACTCATCAATCAGCCAAAAATTTTGTGGGACATAGAGGGGGTTTCAGGTACAATTTTTTTGCTCTATTCTAAGGGCCATCTGGACTGCTCAATATTCAAAGTGACTGGCGAGTACACAAGAGGGGAGACTTAGGGGCCATCTCCCACATCCACAAGGGTTTATATATTCACCCAAGGGGGAGAAAAAAAAAGGTTCTGAGGAAGCATTAGAAGGCTTTCCCCCCTTCCTCCTCCACTCGACCCGGCTAGAAAAGTTCGGAAGCAACAAGTGGCAGAGGTCGTATGCAGAGCAGATGTGGAGGGGAGACGAAAGAGAGGGGACACCAACCACCATCTCCTGCACCATCGCATCAACCACCAGGACCACCACAAAAACTCCGTGGGAAAACTTTCTCAGCGACATCTAATCCAAAGAGGGAAGTTGGCTCTCTGCCTGATACTGTAATTCCGACACCTCCAGATTTTCCTGCGAAAAAGCCAAAATATAACTGGCAGTGTTGCAAAATTCGGTCCAAAAACTGGCAGAAGTGCGACTCTCACGGTAAAAACAATATTGGTTTATTGCCACTACGGTGTCTCGCCCCCCTTTTGATGATGAGTGTGTGAGCTTGTATATGCTTAATTCAAAAATTTTCGAATCGTGTTCGCGGTGTTGTTGTTAGCTGAAATATCAATACCACAATGTAGATTTGCAAGAAAGTGCACCAACAATGTTCCAGCAAACTGGGGAGTAATGGTGCGTTAAGTTACCCCTCGTTATTTCAAATTAAACGAAACAATATACTATTTAGCCTACACAAAAAACGGGCCGAAACTACCCAATTCTAGGCATATATCCAGCCAGCACCAGGATTACGTTCAAGAAACGTAACCTGTAAATGAATCCATGTGTTTAGAGGCTGTGCATCGAGAGTGCGGCTTGCAAAGGGTAAGGTTAGCTGCACAGACTTTTGGCCAGCAGCAAAAGCAGAAGCCAGGAGTGGAAGTGGAAGGCTCGTCACTGGAGCCGCCGTCACGTGAGGGGAGGCAAATGGAGGCGAAGGGATTACATTCAAGCCGTTAAAACGAGCCCAATAACTCGCCCACCCTTCGGCCGAAGGGGACCCTTAAATCAATATCAAGTTCGCTCCACCACGCATTGTCTCTATCTCTCTGCTTCTCCCCAGCACAAAGCCTAAAGAGAAAACGACAGGGAAAAACTGGGACGTGGCTGTTACAACGCGTTAGGACGCGTCTGAACATGCCGGAGCCGCGAAGCGTCGCGTTTGAACCGCTGAACATGGCGCGATGCTTTTCCTCAATTTCGAACGACCATAGCTATAGTCCTCGACGTACTAGGATTATAGTCGCTGGTAGTTCGGAGGAGGGGTCGAGTGGCGAACTGCTGAGGGCATAAATAACGGGCAGAGCGCCATGACGTGTAAAATATGGCGAGTCTCCCACCGCGAGCGGCCTCTGCCAATCATTTCCACAACACGAGGCGCAAATTCCGCAAATATTCCGAACATATTCGACCACCTTTGTATCGGACAGTGATAAACCGGTTGGAGGAATCAAAACGTAATGTAGCACGTTTCCTGCTCTCAACAGATGTATCATTGCTTTTACTGGACCATAAATTGATTAACGGCGGATTTATTGCTGGATGCGAGCGCCACTCGCCGCATCTGTACTCACTCACATTTCCCCACCCTCTACCACCACCCACCCCAAAATGCTCGATCACCCTCTCGATCCTTTTCCTCTCCGGGAGGCACTCGCCCGATTATTTTTACTGCCCTCTAACTCTCGACCCAAGTGGTCGATCACATCCGAGGCTAGGTAATCAAAAGGCATAACGATGACTCCGAGGGGTCCGACACTAGATCAAAGGGCTTGTCGCCATATTTCGAAGCCTTATCAAATTTCCCGAAAACTATAGGCGTCGCTTCCTAATTGTGACATGTGAACCAGGGCCCTAGTCCTATCAAGTTGACTTTGGAGCGACCACAGCGCCAACCAACCGGTCCCCAAATCCGCCCAACAAACTTTCGCCAACGAATTGCTTTGCAAATGAACCCACTCGGAAAGTCTTCAAATTTCTGGTAATTAGAACGGCCGCTTAAAACCCCCTCCTCCCCCGGAAACTCCTTCGGATTTTCATTTTTCCCCGGACATGAAGGTGAGCAGCCAGCATTGCCGGCACACATCTCCCGGATTATCCCAGAATATTGCCCAAACTATTCCGCTGCCAATAAACATTACTTCAACTTATATCCAGTTAATTAGCCTACTTAATTTTGCCCGCAATTAATCGCCACACGCAGTGAGAAGTCCATTAAGCGATTATCCCATAGGATGATGCGCACCCACGAAAAACTATTTCTATTTTTAAAACTTTTTGGCCTTAAACCGAAACAGATTGGTGTAGTGGTTAATGAGTCCGACTGCTAATCGGGATGTCCTGGGTTCGATTCCCGAGGCCGGCTATCCTGATCCCTTCCAGGATAATTCCGGGGTCGATTCCGTATAATAGGCCACAGCCGTCCATGTGTGAGGAAAAGTTTCAGAAAAATTGAGTGGGAAAATTGTGGTATTCCACCCCTCTAATGAAGCGCCGATTCTCCCAATGGGGTTATACAGGGTGTTTCAACTTTTTTGTCCGAACAGTTATCGGAAATATTGCTACTTTGTAAGCAGTGTATGCCACGTCAACCTAAGATTCGCAGGGATTCCCCATTCCTCCGACAAACCGGTTGCAACTCACTGCTTACAAAGTAGCAGCTTATAGTGCAATAACTGTTCGGACAAAAATGTTGAAACACCCTGTATATATATGTGTGTGTATGTACATATAAACTTGTTGGCCTAAAAAAATAGCTTCCGGTGCCTCGAGAATCCAGCAAATGTTGTTCTCGAAACGCCACGCCGTATCTCTCATTTGAAAGGGGTGACAAGATCCAGGAGTTGGAAATCCGGGCTTGTAGGCTAATGGAGTGGTAGCCTTCAGGGCTAGCAGGGGAGAGTATATAGGGTCGTAGCTGGGCATATACGATAGATGGTGCAGTGGATGCAAAGGCTGGTTGGGGTTGGTTCACAGGAGAGAGAGATCTCAAGAAGCGGAACCGGGCCGGGTCCCTTTTCAGCCTCGGCGTGATTGAGATCGGACGGCGGACAGCCAGCTATTAAGACTGCCACGCTCGGCAGGCCTCGGATTGACACCGCCCCAGCTATTGTGCCGTGTTTCCCCAACTTGGGACTCTACAGAGCGTCTCAAGAGCACCCCTCACTCACTCACTCACTTAGACCCACGCCTTAACACACATAAGGCCCACCCAAGCAACCCGCCTTTCAATTCCGATATAGACTGCCGACCACACTTTGCAGGATTTCAAACGCATTGTTTGTGATGTGGGACTCCTTTGCCTTTGCCTTGCCTTGGTAAGGGGTGCTGAGAGAAAAGGGGTTGAGCTAGCGGGCGCCAGATAGCAGCAGCCTGCAGAACCGGCTTGGGCGGATGACATACCTGTGACGTCCAGGAGCCTCTTGTAGATATCCAGCAGTGAAACTTCGGCTGCTCGACACCGACGGGTCAGTCTGTCCACTTCTTCTTGGAAGCTCTTCAGCAGAGGGGTGGCCACCTTCCGTACCTCCTGCGAAATAAAAAAGGGAACAGGTCAACAATCAGCTACCTCATTTTTAGATGGGGAAGAGGGGGGGTCCAGATACCGATCTCATCCAGGACTAAATGAGAAGTGATGCCACATTACGGCAGCCGGTACGCGGTTGCAAAATGTGCCCGTCTTGGCCAAAACTCAGACGGAAGAGTCTCATCTCGGCCAAATGAGAATGAAGCACACTTCTCAACAACCTACATTGATTTTTTTTTCCTACTCTATTTTTTGGTCCTATAGTCGTTTCTACCCACAACCAGTATCAACACTTTCTGGTTCCTAATACCCTTGATCATCAACAAAGCTGGGGGGTTTTACGTGCTTGTACGCGTGCTGAGTTCCCAGGATGTCGTCCTGATCATAACTGGCACGTTGTTGCTAGGTGACGCGATGTGTAAGTGCAGCCCATGACAGTATGCAGTACGTGACTGCAATGAATTTTTTAAACAAAATGTTATGAATGTTACGAACTGGACTTCTTTCCACCAAAAAGTGCGCTGCTGGAACCCCTCCCGCATCCCTTTTTGCAGTTTATATTTTTAAAACCGGGAGTGGATTTTGCAGAAAATATGACACTGACCACACGGAATTATAACCGCGATGGAACATAACTCAACAAAAAAAAAAAGCTGGGAGGGACGCATTGTGGCAGCCAGGGTTTGACGTCTGGCTCAATGAATTCGCATGTGAAAGAATGTGTCTTTCGTATTTGAACACTCGCATATGGATGATGACCAGCATGCGAAGCACCTCCTGATTTTCAGCTAGTTTTGTTTTATTGCAGTTATTTGTTTTGCATTACAAACTGTGCTGGACGCACTTTTCCCATAGGAAAATTCCCCGCAGGAACAAACTAATTGTTGACAAGCAATTGTTACGCACCAATTCGTTCAATATAACCACTGAAATTCATTTCATTTGCTTTTTATACTACAAGCATTAATTAATAACTGTTTGTCATCGAGTCCAATATCCTCGCAGGACTATAATTATTGTAAATACACAAAATACTTTTTCGTAAAAATCAGGCGGGACAATATTGACTCTAAAAATTAATGGCATGCTGCAATAAATGGCTCATCGGCACAATCACATATGAGTAGCATAAGAGCAGATCTGTTTAAGCTCGAGTGCCACAAAATAATGTCAACTTGTTTTTCCATTTCTGTTTATTTGTGTGTAGCCTTGTGTGAGCTGAAAGAGCATTCGCAACTCTGTGCGTTGGAGTTGCCTTCGTTTCAAGCCGATTATTACAAGTTTTATTGGTGTCAAGAACAGTCACGCAGAAATTCTATATTCAGCTTGTTTTGCTCGTTGCATTTCACTATAGTGGAACTCGATGGCCTGCAGTACATTTAGGTTGAATTCAAAATCTGGGAAGTTAAAATTGGTTTTATGGTCAGACATATAAAATAGGCAAAAAGTGCTCTTAGTAGACAAGTACCTGAAGCACGTAACTTTACCTAATTTTGTGCAGTTATATACCTTAATACGCGCATAAAGCAACATTTGCCAGCCACTGTCACATTCGTTACTCGTTCTACAAAATACGTGAGGCTAAGGAATATGAAATTTGTTAAACCTGATGCAACTAACAATAGCCTCAAAATGACATTACCAAATCGACTTCTCTTCAATACAACCATCGCTTACAATCTACTGCATGCAGAGTGTCCAGTTTTCTCTTACCACGTGCATGCATGATCGTGACGTCACGGCGTGCCATTCCTCATATTTCCCCCTATGTCACGGAATGTCACGCACACGACAACCCCTCTTCCTATCAGCGTCAGTGACGTCCCCCTCTGATCATTTCACCTAAAATATGGCACCCCTTGTAGCATTGAAAGCACGATACATCCCCCCTCTCACCTCCGCGTAAATACGTATTTTTGACTTGAAATAACACGCTGTCAGCATTTTTCACTCCTTATCAACGCTCTTCGAATGCCGAGGGTACCACCAGAACTAATGACTCCGAACCACCAACGTTAAATGTTTTCATTCATTTACAACCCCAATTTGCATTGAAAAATGACTTACACTGTAAATGTGCCAAACACTGTTATTGTAAAATGAATTAACTGCCTATTATTTGAAGTGCTTGTGGTCCAATGGTTCGTATTCAGCATATTCCATGTTATTTCGAGGAACTTTATTTCAATATTCTTAGCCACGAATCAGATGCCAGCCAGCCATTGCTGTCCTGAACCCTTCAAAGGTGATCGCGTAACAGTTGGCACCTTCTGCATTCTTAGCAGGCGGTAAGGAGGCACCAACAGTGGCAGAGTCGCAAGACTGAAGAATAAGAAAAACCATCATTTTCTACCCAGTCTACCCCACCCGTCCCCACCCTCACCCCTCACCTCCTCACCCAGCAGTAACCCGCAGTGCGGCACCAATTACCTGCGATGACCCGCGCCGACCTCAGGCGGAGTCGAGACAACCCCTGCCAGCTCCGCTAATTAAGATATGTCTTCGTTTTAATTACATATGATTTACAAAGCGTCATATTTCTGGTACTTTCCAGGGGGAAGGGAGAGCTGGAGGGATGTGGAGAGAGGGGGTAAGTAAGGAGCAAGAGGGAGGGAGGAGGGGAGGGAGGGATGGAAAGAAAAAGAAAAACCACCCAGAGCAGGGGGGTGAAGTATGAGTCCAGATTGTAAGGAGGAAAAATTTTAAAAATTATACTTTCATTATCTGGGTGAATTATCTAAGAGAGTGTTTTATCTCATTAAAAGCAAACTTTTAAATATTCCCCCTTTGGGTTTCTTACAGCTGGGGAAGCCATTAATAGAGGCAGACGTCGTCCTCCGTTGTCAGCATGGCAGACTCCTGGCTTGTCTCTAATGACTTAGTGTCGTTAGGAGGTGGAGAGCGGAGTAAAAGGATGGGGGCGAAATTAAGTTCGGGAACAATGGATCTTCTTTTATGACTCATTTCTGTTCGTATCTGTTATTATCGCGACGAAGAAAGTTTGTTTTATTTGGAAGGCCTCGCCGCTTCCTCTCTGCACGCCTCAGTTTTTTCCCCCCCTCCTCCTACTCCCACTTCCACTTACTTCCCCCATTTTTGCCGCCAGAAAAGCAGCGGATATCACCCTAGTGGCGTAACCCGGTTTCAAACTTGCCGCACTTTCGTCCAAATCCCGCCAGGAGTCAACATGGCCGCTACGTACACCCCGATATGACATTCGGACAGATAACGAGGATGGGAAGTTCCTTAATAAACCACTGGTTTGAAATTTGTTGTCTCTTGGCGGAAACCTAGGCGGGGATGCTGCGGTTTCGAGATTCCCGTCCGACTCTTCCCGCGCTCGGCCCTCGCCTGTCACAATTCAAAACATCCCAAACACGTTACACTCAGGGCGGAAAAGCTTCGTTCGCGACCCCCCCCCTCCCCCCTCTCTAGCAGCCCTTTTAATTATTCAGAAAATGTCTCAACCTTTCAACGCGCCTCCTTCCGCCTCTCATCTGCGCGCCTGCAAAATCCTAACAAAATTAGGCGTTGAGGTTTTGGCTGCCACGCTGGCGACCCGACGGGACTCGCGGATGTGTCGTGTCCTCTCCTTCATCCCCTCCCTCCTGCTCGACCTGCCACTTCTTCTGCCTCCATCCCCCCTAACCCTTTCATCCAAGTCCGGAAAACTATTCGTCCCGGATTGTAAAACAAACGGCACCGCAGTCTTCTCCCCCCGTCCCACCGTAGCCCCGAGAGCGACCTGCGACACCCCGCAAAACTATTCCTTCAGGCCTTTTGCGAAATTCTTGCTGCTTTCCAACACCCAAGTTTCACACCAACTTCATGTAGCCAATAGGTGCCGCCACCGCAAAATGACATCTAGTGGTAGACTTTCATATTTTCATGTGGACAATATTTCGCCCAAGGATTTCTTCCAACGATTTCGCCCAAGGATTTCGCCCAATAACGATTTCACCCAACGATTTCGCTCAACGATTTCGCCCAACGATTTCGCCACAATGGAAGTATGTCGATGATGTTATCACACATGAGAATGAGCCATGGGAGTAATAACATGGCAAGGGGACCGGTGGTCACGCCTGTCTAGCCCTCTGAAAGTACATGTGATCCGTGCGGGTCAAAGTGCGTCCCAGGGGATGATCGCGTGGTTCCAGGGCCCAATCCGCACCAGTCCATAAAATCCTCTTACGACGCGTTACCTTGTTAAGAGCAAGCAAAACCTGCGATGCGGCGGAGGAGGACAGGGGACAATAAGAATGGGGGAAGGCGGATAGGGAAGGAAGAAGAAGAAGAAAAAAACATAAGCAGGCGAAAGATAATAAACATGGGGAGGGTGGGTGGGGAAATAGAGAAGGAGGAAGAGACTCACTCGGTGGTTGAAATAAAACGAGAGTCTCTTTGGTTGGCTGGGAGAAGCGGCAGAGAGAGATGCATATCATCCTTATGAATTGCCCAAGTTATGCCGGTATTTTCAAAGACTTGGCCGTGCAAGACTGTGGAACGACCCTGCATATGTAAAGTTTTATAAAAAGGTCCTTTCACAATCCCAACAAATAAAGGGGCGAGGTAGCCCATGAAACAAAACGGGGCGGAGGGAAAGAAACTTTTCCCGAATCTCCCAACGCCGACTCCATCTTATCCTATTATTAGCAATTAGGCCTAAACTACTCTTGCCATATAAAATCGGAGGCTATTTTCTCGGGAATGGCAAACTTGGGACCCATTGATACGTGGAAATATACATTAATATAAATGGTTATCATTCGTCCAAGTTTGTTATCTGGGCTCAACATGAATATTCATTTCGGAGCGGATGACTTGGTCCCCTGATTAAAAGCAAAATGAAACGGCATGGAAGCGTTAGCACTGCATCGGGATTAAGAGGAGGGCCTCCGCCGTTATACGACGACGTGGAGGTTGGCTAATAATACCCTCCCGCTTATACAGTCGGTGTGACTTCGAAATGGCACAGGACTCAGATCAGGAGGGAGCCACGCGGGAGAGAGAATCTCGCAGACGCCGCCGCCGCCGCTATCACGACCAGACACCCTAAGCCACTCCATGTCAACTTTGACCCCAACTCTACCCAAGCCCTAACACCGCCCGATGCGAAATTACCAATCAGCATATGTCAACCACCGCATTTTGACACAAAAAACTACAAAATTGCAATATTTAACATGCCAATACATATCTTATTGAAGGTTCAACCCGGTTGAAACCCGACTCTAAACCTGCAGTGTGCAGCCGCACCGGTGCCCTGTTAACAACACGGGCACAATCATGCAACGAAGCGACTTCTAACTCAGGCCACGGGGGTGCAGTATCGCCGGGCCGGGCAAATGAGTAGGCCTAGGCTTATAGGCCTATAGGGCAGGCCACCTCCTCCTTGGAGTATAGGCAGATAGGGAGAAGCCCCGCAACTGCCGCCCGACTCGCAACTCCTTTCCCCGCAATGAACATTTCGGAATATTAGGCCACTGACAGAGGGAGCTTCCTCCTGGTCCGCAAGGGTCATTAGTCTTGTAGCAGCCGCGAATATGGACTGAATTATACACTCTGGCCCAGGAAGCGGCGCAGCGACAAAGAGGAGGAAGAGTGGGAGGAAAGGACGCTTCGCACTTAGTTGCTACCAACTTGCTACATGGGACCTCCAAGGTGCCCTCTCCACTTGCATTACCTATCCGAGATAAACTTTCGAGGTTCACTCATTTATGCATTTGGATTCTTCGAAAGGAGAACATGCAGTTATGAACTACAGTTGCTCCGTTCTTTCAGTGATGGTTGACAAATTGGAACCCATGGGAACAACCAGTTGGCTCGTGCAGCTACTCCATTACATTTCAAGTCGGTTTTTTTTTTTTTGCTTAGCAATTAGCATCTCATGTCGACTGTGCAAATCAAGATTATAATTTAGCATGGTGCTAACCATCAGATGCAAAAGTGCTGATGGTTGCATAGCGTCGACCTATTTACGCGATACCTGCTACTTGACACCAGTCAGTCGGACAAAAATACCACACAGACGTTACCCCCTTGTTGCAGACCGCCCAGCAACTCATCCGTATCTAGGCTTGCCTACTTGCAAGGATAACCAAAAGCTCACCATTGTTCCCCATTCTCTCTGATCTTTCCCTGTTCAAAACATTCGCAGTCTACATAAGATGTAAAAAAAAAAAAAATCATTGTAAGGTCCAGGAATGACAAAAATTCCGGCTTTTATTCTTCCACGTCTGGCGTCTCGAGACTTGCGGCTCCAAGTCAAATATATCGGCACGTTGGCGACGCAGAAAGGCCGAAAGATTTGAAAGTTGAGTTGGTAGGGAAAAGAGGCGTCCCAGGTTCGGACCATTAGACAGCAGAAGAAGACGGCCTTTGTCCAATGGAATAGCACGGACGAGCAGAGCGCAGAAGAGTCTTTGGCTTGTTTGCCTCCTCTTCTGGCGGACTGCTGATCATCATTTGTCACGCCGAAACACTCGAAAAACACCGGAAGCACGAACCATATTCCAAAGAGGCTCCGGACCATAAAACTTTCAAAACTCAATCTTTATGGCCCAATACAAATCTCCTGAACGTTCGCTCCTATCCACCGGACGAATGGAGGGGGCTTGCTATATGGGGAGGATGGCAGCTCAAGGGTGGGGGAGGAATTGCAGTCCCACATTAACATACTTCCCTCCATAACAATCGGATTTTTTTTTTCCTGCAAAAAGATGGCCAGTCACGGATACCAATGTTCTGGATAATACCCATCTTAAAAATAATGTTTAAAAAAATTTAATACGAGATGTTGCAATGTTACAATGTATGAAATTGTCATATTATAATCAAATCAAATCAAATTTATTGATACTCCCCCCAAGGGGAACTGGCATTCCATGGTACGGGGGGGGGGGNGGAAAAGAAAAAAAAAAAAAAAAAAACGAGAAAAAAAGAAGGGAAACGACATCTCAGGAAGCGCCGGCAAAACTCTCCCGATTTTAGATTTAAAATTAAATGGTGTGTATCGCTCGAAATGGCATACAAATGAGGGAGCATCCATCTCGGGTCCCCGAAAGACCTCCCTCCGATCGGCGGAAACGACTTCGACACAGGCTGCGGGCCAAAATGTGGGAGGAGGGAGAAGGGTAGGAGGAGGCTCTTTGGCCCCCCCGCCGCTCTCCAACCCATCGCTTTCTTCGCCCAAAAACTTCCACATGCCCATCCATGCATATCAGGCTTGGGGTATAGAACAATGTCCCCCCCCCCCTCCACCCCCACCCTATTTTTTTCCCTACTACAACCCATCTCCATTTCCTTCCAGCCTCACTTCCCTTTTCCCAAAGCTTCATTTGCTCCTCCCTGCCCATTACCTCGGTCTAAACTCCAACAAATGTACTATACGTCAGCACTACTTTGACGCCATCCCTCCTCCCCCCAAAACCACTATGCACGCATGCATTACGGGAACTACTCAGCTGATGATGATAGGTAATAATTCGTGCCTGGGTTGAAACGCATCGTTGCTTATATTGCGATTGTAAATTCACGCATCATCACATACTGTGAGTGTACATTAGTAGGAAGGAACCAAAGCAACTATTTGGCTATAAAAATAAACAAAGGTGAAAAAGATGAAGACTCCAAAGAACTGCCAGTAGTAGCTCTCGAGGTCACGGGAGAAACCACCCCACCACCATACGACAAGGTGGATGTACAATGCTGGACATTAATTCTGTCATACTGCTAGCGACATTTTCCGATGCCGCAGAGTTGCAAATCGAAGTGATAGAGTGCGAGCCATCCCCCGGACACTTCCCCTACAATCTTATCTTATCGCCTGCTGGGGCGTTTTGCATGAGGTGCTCACCTGAGAGCACCCTGAGACCTTTCACTGCTATATTATGTGGCGACCCTACCGGACTACGCTGAACTTTATAGGTACAAAAAGGAAGTGCTACATTGGGTGACCCAACATGGTCGCCGGCGGCCATGTTGGGCCCGTATGTAGCAGCTGCTCTTCTACCTTAGTTCAGCGTGGTCCGGTAGGGTCGCCACATAATACAGCAGTGAAAAGCTGTCTCATGACGCTCTCAAGTGAGCACCTCATGCAAAACGCCCCGGCAGGCGATAAGAGGGAGTGTCCAGACCTTAGTTTTCTAAGACCACGGTGCGAGCCGTGCGAGTGAGAAATGGTAGCCCTTGAATGACGTCACTGGCTGGGGGGCAATTGCCCCCCCCCCCCCAGCTGGTGACGTCACTCAAGGCCTACCTCTTCTTACTCGCACGGCTGCCGCCTCAGAAAATGTCGCAAACAGTATGACGCGATTAATGTCCAACACTGTACATAACCATACAGGCTACCTGAAGAGAAGCGCCTCTTAAGACACACCTAATGATGCATGTCATGTCCGAATATCGCGTGTTCGTAACATAAGAAATGTCTGCACTAGCTGGATTCGTTTTCAAAAAGCCATACTAAGGACTAGCAGTGAGAAATAAAAAACTGCCCTTATCTTGTACGCGCAGAAAATAAATAGAGATATGACAAAAGAACGAGACTGCATCACGCAATGTTTGTAATACCGTTTCATTTGACAATATTTCATGCTGACCTGAGGTTTATATCGTCTTCTCAGATACGTACAGACCTATCCAAATCGGTTCACCACCAGAGCAAAAAGAAGCAGTGTTTCCAGACCCCTAAGGCCACTCATTTCTCCAGCCAACCCCCTCGGTCCCTGTCATCTCGTGACTCAACGACAGCACCCCCCGAACTTTTATTTTCGCCAATTTTTCCACCTGCATCCATTTAATTGTGTGGGGCAGATAATCAGGATTTATGGCTATCGATAACCGAGGGTCCGTGACGGCGTCTTCCGGTTCAAAAAAGTCATTAGGACTGCCGTTCCCCTCAGACACACTTCGCCTTCATAAAGTTATAATTTCAACTGATAACAAATAAGACTTATAATCAGCACGAGAACTTTTTATTGGTAATAAAATTGGAGGTTGAAATATGTAACAGACGAATGGGGGAAGGGAGATGAGAGAGGGTGAAGACTATAGTTGGAAGAAAAAGAGGAGTCTTTTGTGAGGGAGGGAGTCATCACCTAGATGCGGCTGTCTATCTTGTGCTAGGGATTTGCTCGGGCGACTCAACCTAACGACCTTTTTCTGCAAATGAGGCTTTGCGCATAATTAAGGAAATCAAAGAAAATGCGACGCGATTCTTTCTACGCCGCCGGCTGACAATGGCTCGCATAAACCGTGATCGAATCTGCAGCTAATGCCCATTGCCCCGCGGTAGATTGATTCGGCCACGCCCAGTACCTAAAGATAACAATGTTCATCTCACCTTTGGGCACTCCCAGTCACTAATCGAATGGTGTTGCTGCAATAAAGACATCAAGTGGATACTTTACAACCCTTGCCACAAGCGTGCCCAGGAATCCATCTGATAGGGATGCATTTAAAATTGGAACAAAAATGACCATAAAATTGTTTGTAATTACAATTTCAAGATTTTGAGAAGCATGTCCTATCAGGATATAGGTGTGAAGCACTAACTAGCAAAACAAAATTATATAAAAATTATTAATACAGTAGATCAGTCATTCCTATAGGCATAACTGGACGATGTCGTGCAAGTGGCCGAAACTAATTGAGACCGGTAGAACATACACCCAAACTATAGTACTAAATCTGCATAATTCTGCCACAAATGACAGAAAAGAACACTGAATTAATTTCACAGGTATCACCTTCAAAGCAATTGTTCTCATGTGGGTTGACTCATTATTGCATGTACTAGCGCCGCAACCACATGGTGGCCGAGTTATGAACTTCGCTGTCCACAACATTTTCCAATATCCTCCCTTCGAAAGCGGTTTGTGAAACATGTGCAAACTCCTTGTAATTACCTTGTGCTTGAGGACAAAAAATTGCATTCGACTTCCCCCCCCAATCCCCTTCTCTTCACCCCTCCGTGACTTTCCAAGTTTATAGCCCGCCTTTATTGGATAGCCATTTATTGGATGAATATTAATTCTCGCTTTATCAGATAGGCTTATTAGCCCGTCGCAGCATCCTCGTCTCCTTGGGTACACAGAGCAGCATCTCCCCACCCTCCAACACTGTCCTCCCCCCCTCCTCTTCCCTTGGCAATGACGGAATGAGATTTTTAATTATTTCAAGCAGAGGAATCGGCGCCTTCAGCCTCGGGGACAAAAAAAAGAGAGACTTTCGCCGCACATCTCTCCAATCTTCTTCCCCAGCCGGCCTACAGGGTGTCACACAACGACCTATTTTCTCCCCCTCCTCTCTGGTAATGTCCCGTCATCCATTCGCCAGCAGGCACGCTGTTAGTTGTCCGGCAGTAAGGGAGACAGAGTTGAGAATAATGCAGACAGAACGCAGCGGTCGGTCCGGTGATTGCTCGTGATAAACAACGCGTTTTGGTAAACAAATGGCAGGAATCGATCTCCTTTGATGGCGGCCAAGTATTTGCAGGCAGCAACATCCGGCGGCAACGTCTCTGGCGCCCTGTGTACAGCAATTACCCACAGCAGCCATCCCAATTATCATTTCAGGCAGCGGGCGCCACAGACAGGAGGGGAAAGGCAACACAAGCCTCTGCTGCCAAAGTCTCCCAACATGCGCCAGGGCGATATTAGACTGGAATTCAATCACACATTAACCACAAATTTGTAAAGTAATTTCCCCTCCAAGTCTCAGAGATGTGCTCTCTCCCGCCTTACTCAGCATCCCAACACCCTCCCAGTTCCTCTCATTCAATCAACCCACTTCAGGGCTGTCCAACATTTTTTTAAACCCCTTGACTTTTACCATTCACCGCCTTGCACTTACTGCAACTGCTGATGAGTTCAAGATGGGGTTAGAAATTGTCATTTAGAAAAATATTTGTTTAGAAAACCAATTAATTAATATACAGTATTATTGTGTCTGTAATACGTATTTAAGATATGTGGATATGTTATAATGTCCTGATAATTATATGATTTACAAAATAGCCATACAGGAATCCGCAACCATCAAGCACTCGTCAAGATGGTTGCATATCACCAGGATATGTCTGACTATTTTTTTGGCAAACACTATGCTCTCAAATATTAAGTAAACCAATTTGTAAAACAGAATTTGAGTGATTTTTGAACAAATGACTGAAATATCACCGTTATTTGAGTGAATTTAAAGTTTTGAATGAACAATAAAGTTCGAAGTGATGAATCACTCAAAAAGTTCAGTTCATATAAACATACACACAAACTTTCTTCTTCTACATATATGTAGACATTGGAGAGCCCTAGCTCTTCTAACCCTTCTTGTGCTTGCGGCTCAAAAGAGGGGGGAAAGGGGGAAAATCTCACTTTCTTTCTCTCTCTGTTTCATCCCCTCCTTCCCTCTCCTCCCTCTTCCTCATTCCCTCCTCTCATCCCATCCCGTCCGCCTGCTGCCGATCTTTCATTTCCATCGTTCCGCATGAAAACCCCCGCCATCCGCGACGACAATCCCATGTATTAATTCGCCCGGCTAACACCGAGGTTATTGATGAAAAATTGTCTCATTTCCTCGAAATTAACGACTCCCTTAAAACACATAGAAGCGCCAGGGGGGAAAAGTGGGTAAGGAATGAAACCCAAGGATCCTTTTTTTTGGGAGGGGGGGAAGGAGTGGGGGGTAACTTTTAAGACCTTCTCGACACTCCAGCAAGTACTGAGTCCAACTTGAGTCTGTATGGTGAATCTCAAGCGCGTCTTCTTGGGTGTGAAAACTTTTCGTCTGAGGTTTACAATGTTTTTGCGTCATATTCAGTGAATTTTTTTGAAGTTATGTATAAATTCATCCTTAATATTAAAAAGTCACTTTTCATCCTTGCAAGATGCAACCCAAATTTCAATTTTGCAATACATTGGAGACAATATGACCCCCTCGCGGAACCCCTCGCGGAACCCATCGCGGAACCCATCGCGGAACCCCTCGCGGACCACCCCATGGACCACCTCTACATGATGTTTTCACATGAATTTTGTCCCATCGTGCACATTGCACAACCCTAAAGGTCGACAGGTATAGTTTCTCCGATTTGAGTAGGATTTGTCTCCGGTGGTGAAGGTTGAGAAGAAACGTGTAGATGGTGGTTGAGGTTCCGAGTCGGAAAGCGATACGCCAGATAGAGGACGGGTTAATTCCAGGCGTCGAGACCAAAGACCCTCGTAAAAACGAGACTAATATTCACTCGTCTTCCCTCAGAGACACTTCAAGCCAACCCTTTTCCCAAATTCCGACTGATAAGCTAATACAGGCTTGTGGGAATTTACGAGAGGAGCTGGATGTGGATGGGGGGGNGGGGGAATGGAAGGGGGAAAAAAAGAATAAAAAGTAGGAGAGGACCCGGAGAAGAGAAGGTGTTCCGGGCCCCACACTTTCCTTTGCGCTGCTGAACCCTCAAATTAATTATTAAATCCATCACGGTAAAGCCTCGTGTTCCATACACCTCCATTCGCGAGTAATCTTCTACATATTCGGCTAATTTGCATGCATGTTTAAGGGGGGGCCATTTAGTTTAGCTCGGGCTTCGGTTCTTCCTGATGCACGCGCCACTCGTTATATGCACCAAACAACTCCCATCATCATTATCATCATCATCATCACTTGGATATGATCGATAAGTGCCGATTCGTGGTACAGGTGTCGCACTCGGATCATACCTTTTTTTTCCTAGAAATACAGAGTTCTCGTGAGCCAACCTCAGCTAATGGCTATCAGAGTTCGGCTATTACCTTGTCGCAATTTGGAAAATGGCCCAATTAATCAAAGGCGGCGTCATGCGACTATTCATTTCCATCCAGGAAAAAGAGGGGGAAACGAGATGGAATAATATGGGCCAGGGGAAAAAAGGCGTGGCATCACCCACACACATCTGTAACACACATTACAGCCTACCTCATCGGCAGTCTTTTTGAATTGGCGGCAAAGTTCCAGCAGTTCCTTCCTGGAGACAACGCTTTCATCTTGACGCTGGCTCACTTCTGATGTCTGCAGGTCCAGCTCTTCCTGTAAATAAAGATTGGAAATGCTGATTGTCCATTTTTTGGTTGCATGTGTCGTCATCGCACCTTTGGGAGCATAAATCAACTCGGGGGTGGGAAGTTTACGGCCACAGTGTGCCGGATATATTTTACCTTCACATAATATGCTCAGAACTTATGTACTATCAGGTTCAATGAGTTTATCCTGGTCTTGAAGCAACCCTTCACACACTTCCTCACAGTGGGGCCTGTGCGAAGGGTTGCTTCAAGACCAGGATAAAGTGGCCGGAATTATAACCTGAGACAATGCATGTTTTGAGAAGACACCGACAGCAAGTTGCATAGTGAGCAAGAAGCAGGCGCCATTTTGGAGCCACACCTGGCCCAGCGGGACATCAGGTGCATGACGCCATATCCAACCTGCCAATCACTTTTTTTTCCCTCCCCTACCTTCCACCTTGCATGCTATCAACTGACCGATTCTATAGCATGTTCCATAAGAAACCAGCCATATCTCTCTGGCATGCCCTCCTGGTTTTATCCTGCCACGTGACAGCTCCATCTGTGCTTGGCTGGCCCAGAATGCAATCTGGACCAGTCTTCCGTTGACAATATCCCCTCATAGTCGGATGGGGATATATAGGCCTATATTGTATAGTTAGAGAGCTGAAAGCTATAGGCCCGGCAGCCCTGCAGGGGCGGGCCACGATAGGTCATGGTTGTCGTGTTTCCAGTGATGGGGACGCGGTCCCTTCGCTCCAGAGGGCATCAGAGTGCGCGCCGCCCGGAACAGGCCTGCTGCTTGCTCTCATCCTGCATCAACGATTTTTTCGCTCAGTTTTTTCATCCCCCCCNAAGGCTCCACGACGTTTTTTTTGACAACCAAACAATGCAACGTCTCTGCATTTCCCATTACCGGTTCTATCGCACCGATCATAACTCCTTCATCTTTACTTACCTCTCCTGTGGGTGCGATTGGTCACGCCCCCTACCCAATTCTGGGTCCTTTTTATTTCCATCGCCCATCTCCTTACTTTTGTTTCTGCTCCCAGAACGATCATCTTTTCGTTTCTTTATCTTTTCAGAGAGAGGAGGGGTGCAGTGCAGAATTTGATTTCCATAAGCTCGGTGCATAAGAGGATTCTCCAAGGCTATCCGGTTGATACAATGGGACAAGTATGCATAATAAGGGGACGATCCATTTCAAAATATGGGCCCGATTTTTGTGGCTCTTTGTTTTTTACGTCTAGGGAGCCTTGTGGATAGTGGTTTTTGAAACGTTTTCTTCAAAGGGAAATGGTGCTGAAATGTAGTCAATTATGACCACCCACTTGGTTTACAAATGGCGTTTAAACAAGGACGATTCCAGAGGTTAATTGAGTTAAGTCGCTTTTTACAGAGCAGAAGTGACAACGCCTGGCACATGCTGTCATCAAAATTATGCGTTGTTGGCACTCTATAAATAGCAGCCTACTCAAATTACTCCCGGATTGTTTTATTTTAAAACACCACGTGTGTATGGCTAGTGTTGGAATCGAACCCACTGCCTCCACAGTATGGCAATGTGGCAGTTCGTTAATCTATAGAGGTGATAAAAGCACACAACGACAGAACCGTTGGAAGGTTTCAGTAAAAAAAAAGTCCCAAGATTTGTGAGCAGAATAAGCAAAGGACACATGGGAAAAGTGCATATAAATTATGCCTCACAGTCTACATACAGCAAAAAAAGAACACATGTCGGCATTTGCCAGACTTCTTGTCATCCTGCAAAATCCCCCCCCCCTCCCCCTACTCTTATAGCTTTCCATCCCGTCCACCATCGTCTATCCCGGAGATCTAAATTCAAGCCAGGAAGAGAATGCAAAAACAAAAACCGCGCCCGCTGTGTTGCAGCCCAGCCCCGGACCCTATTTTTCATGTGATCCGATTACGGTAACGAAGTGTCCCTGATGAGTTCCGAATGATGTATCTATTCCAAATGTCATGATAGGAGTAGGCAGGCAGTTAATTCAGTGTCATCCCAAGTCGAGGCGGAAAGACAGGGTGATGTAAAGTCCCATTTCTAATGATAGCTTTCCATTACGTTGCCTCCCTCCCTGCTGCTGTATATATGCATGATACGAAAGGATAAAATATCCTGGGCAGGGAGGAGAAGGAGGAGGAGGAGGGAGAAGGGGGTGGATGGATGTCTTTTAAGGCAAAGTTTTGGGAAGGAACCACAAGAGACATGCAGTCAGGAATGGTGAAGAGATGGAATTTTCCTGTGCGTTTCCCTCGGAATATTATATCGCGTTCCCCATGAAAAGTAAGAAACCCACAAAAGTTGCAACCGGGTGTCCAAAAAGTTGCCCTATCCACACGGTAGAGTAGCCACATCGTAAACTTTCACATGACTGCTCCTCTCGCATACTTGCACAATTTTGCAACCGATATCATTCACCCACCCAAATTTCCGGCACACCCTGTGTACTCCTTGCATTATGAATAGCATTCCTCGCCAGTAGCAAGTCCGTCCGTCCATCAGTCCATGCACGATGCGTCCATCCAAGCCGACGCAGCCAGCCAGCCAGCAAGCCAACCGACCCAGCAAGCAGAGCCAGCAGCACTTTTGAGCAGCAGCCGCATCATCCCCTCTCTGCTCTCACACATTCTCTCTCTCTATCTACCTCCCTATATCTCCTGTGGGAGCCCCGAATCATTTTTGGTTTGTGGAGCGCCCACCCGAGACTCGCCTTCTCGTGTAATTACTGCATGGTCTCAGCTGGACAACCGCACTTGCCTATCAATCAATCGCAAAATGCGCCCTTCCGCTGGTACTGCCCCCTCCTGCTGGCACAACATGCTTCAAAGCCTGCTCTTCATTACACCTTTCTAAAACGAGGGGTGTTTTCTGGGCGTAATCAGCGCACTTGTTCGGCTAGAAAAATGTTTGATCGCTAGGCACCGGAATTTTTTTTCCCCGGCGGAAAAGGGGGTGCAAAAATCTGAATCTGTTCATTTTACAAGCTCAGCTGGAAGAATATATGCCGACGATATGGTGTTACTCGCAGCACTAGTACCAATAGCATCAGTTGGACACACTGTTATAGTCAGTCGCAATCGTCCAAGTGGGCGAGGAGGGAAACCGGCATTGCACTCGTCTAAGTCGGACACTGTTCCCAGAATGACAAGGTGAAAGGACGGAGGAAGTGGCAACAGTGTGACCTGAGGGGGACCTGAGGAGAGACCTGAGGGGAGACCTGAGGGGAGACCTGAGGGGAACCTGAGGGGAATCTGAGGGGAACCTGAGGGGAAACCTGAGGGGAGACCTGAGGGGAGACCTGAGGGGAGACCTGAGGGGGACCAGAGGGGACCAGCAGAGGGGATAACCAACAACGGAGCGGGCAATGTAAACCCGACAACAGCTTCAAACTTAAGAGGGCCGGTTTTCTCGGGGTTTCTTCCCGCCCAACCCCAGGGTCGGGCGGGAAGAAACCCCGAGAAAACCGGCCATCTTGACTTCCCAGCCTGACTCATCCACCCTCCCTATACCCACTTGGGAAAGGTCCTTAAGAAAGTGAACAGACAATATTACAAGCCTACATAATATTTGGCAACCAGAGACATAGTTGAAGCTTCCGGCGAGCCAATCTTGGAAATGAAGCCTAGCTGTGCAGGAAACGCATGTGCGCCTCACTCACTCACTCAGATGCGTATCCATCCTCTACTTCTGAATCCGGTCCAAAAGGTGATCGAAACCAGAGATGCAAGGTGGCGGTGGGAATGGACTGTAAGACATACGGAAGAACTGATGGTCCCGATAGTTAGACGGATTGCAGAGATTGACAGCCGGAAGAAAAATTTTCTAGATATTTCACGACCTGTAGCACACCTCGCCCTGACCTAATCTCACAGTAAAGCTCGGCTGCAAGAATATGATGAAAGTAGGCTATCAAGATATTCGGGCAGCTAAAAAATAGACGTCGGCGGGCGTCGACGACGGCCTTCATAACTGGCCGACACCTATTTTGGGTCTGATGGTGGGACATCAAAATCGGGCAAGGAGGAGGAATTGCCGCTTTGAAGCACAGGTATAGCGGTCGCTATCGTCTGGGTCAGCCTCAGAATTAGTTTTGTTTTGTAGCGTACTTGGCACCGAATTACTCTGTCGACAGGGCACCTTATCGGGCATTTTCAGCACCCTATCGTTTTATTCCAATTATTTCCACGAGTATTTCACATAGCCTCATACTGCACAATATGATCATGTCATTATGCTCAACAACATATTTACCCATTAAATAGGTAGTTAGCGATGCAGAAGGAGCCTCAATTTAATTAACAAATATTATAGGCGTACATATAAACAGTTTTACAAACTACCGCTGGAACCTTTCCATTATGGCTGTGCGAGATAGAAAGAAGAGCAAGTAATATCTGCCTCATCATTCAGTAATTTGTAAGCGCAATTTTATTGATCGTGGCACTTCACACTTATTAGCGAAACCATACCATACTTGGCATAGCAATGAAAGGTCAGCAAAGACAAACTTCATTAGCTTGCAAGCACACACCACCTAACTAATGGCATCGTGACACAAAGAGTGCTCCTATATTCAACACCCACAAAAAGCCCGCCTGATAAGTCAGTGTTGTCTAAGGTAAACGGCCACTTACAACCTGTAGGAAATGGGACATGGGACAGATCATACATGCCACATTTTCGAATCCCCCGCAATTATTCATTGTGCCGACTTCTACGAAAAAATAGTTCTAGCCCCAGAAAAGTTGAAGTCCTTCACACCCTCCGCTAGACAAAGAGTTCCACCCATGGGAATTCAGACTTATAGACGAGGGGGGATTGCAACCCGCTTGTATATTTCAATGCCAGTGACAAAGACCTGACGTCAAGGAACACTGCACAGGCTAATATAAGGACGAAGGTGGATGGGGCTTCTGGGGACCCCCCCGAAAATGGAGTCGTCGCAACAGACATTGTCGATAGTCCGTTGTTTTCCAAACCCCACCGTGATCTTAGGATCGGCGTAACTCATAGTGGCGGGAGGGGAATGAATGAGTGGGGGGGGTGGGAGGGGGGTGCGATGGCGATATCTCTCATCATTACAGATGTGTTAGTGCAGATTAGCAGCGGGCCGCGTAGATTTATATTGTTGCGGTGCCAAATGGTTGCATGTCAAGCATAATGAGAGGCGAAACGAGTGCAAAGTCTTGTCTGTCAGGAGGAGCCATTTCGTTCAATGGAAAAAAATAGCCGGTCTCTGGCTGGGCCTAATATGCTGGGCTGAGTCCGTCCGCTCGGGTCGAGCCAGGGGTGAGGGAAAAGTAGTGCCGCTATTGCCCGTGCTAGTTAGTCAGGTTGGTTACAAGCGACAAAATGCCTGGTTCTTGCAGCCTCGACACGTGTCGCGCGATTTGTTCGGGACCAGCAGGCTCAAGTGTGGCTGCCGCCTCCGCAGTGTGTATGTGTGCGTTACTCCTCATTAGGAGGAGAAGTGAGTGCGTTTAACTAGCTCCATCCCATTCCCCCACTTTATCACTCAAGACTTTACAATGAAAGGCGCACTGTACAGTTTCCATTGCGATGATGAATCAGATGTTTCATCCTAATTGAACAAACTCAGAACACACATAATAGTAATCCGTACACAGTGTGTTCCCGAATTACCACCGAAAAATTGTAAGTCGGAACATGAAATTTGGGACTATGTCACTGACCGGCAGAGGCAACGAATGTGGTGGCCGGCGATTGCACAAACGCAGTTTCCCGAAAGGGCAAAATGAATGGACTATGACACTAGTTTGTAGATTCGCACTTCCCAACAACGATAGGCCCGCTTGAATGCTAGGACATTAGTTTCGGAGCCGCCCAAAGATAACTGAGAACTGAAGGCTTCTGCTCTGCGATGATGATGCTGATGAGGATGAACTCGCTCCAAGCGGGGGTGGAACATACAGGGGGGGGGGGG
>KZ538020.1:73144-98350 GCA_000934665.2 Catajapyx aquilonaris
GGAGGCTGAAAAATAAAAATAAAAAATGTGCCCAGGCACCAAGGATAGAGCCACCATTTATTATTTCGGTTAACCTTTTTTTTTTGCGGGCTGGGATGCGATGTCGCTCCCTTTGCCTGGTTGCATCGTTTCGGTGGACTACCACATAAAACAATGCTGAACCGAATGAAAACCGTGTGATTTCCGCACCCGCTCACACGTGGCATATAATACCGGTTTCAACTTACGCCTGGTGTCGGAGGCTCTTTGCAAAGGAATAGGGCGGATGCAGTTTCCTTACTTCATTCCCAAGACCAAACTCGTGCACAATTCGATTCGCGCTGCATGATTTATGCCCCTCATAACCCCTCTAATTCCATTCCCTGTGCTGTGCCAAGGTGTGAGGTCCATTCTTATTCCTTGCCTTCACCCCTTTCTCGCCCTTATCTTCTCGCCCCCTTATCTATCCCCGGTCCTTTGATGAGTTCAGTTCCCGGAGGATACAGTCCTCAGACCAGCACACCACAGTGCCTCAACTCTCTATCTCGGTACACCCCAAGACGGCGAATAAGAGCTGAAGATAGGATGGGATATGGGTAGACGCACAACCAAATGAATTCGCACTCGGCGCCTTGTCCTATAGAGAGAACAGGCACCGACTTCAAGAGGTACGTAGAAAGACCCGCAAAAATGCGCATTGGCCATGCAAATCCGAGGAGGCCCTTGGTCTGCCTGATGCTGCCTCCCCTCTCGAATATACAAGCCTCCTCACTGGCAGCAGACAGAGCTGCAGCAATGGCCGCCAATGGCGCTTCACCCTTCAGTGCCAAAATAATAATCCATGGCTTCGCATTTGCATCAATAATTCAAAGAAGTGAATACATGCTAATGCGCCAGCTTTGATGACGGCCGATAAATCAGATCATTACGCGGGGCTCCATTAGAGCTCGAAGCTCAAATCATTTCTAAATGACTCAGTTCAAACGCCCTTCTCTGCTGGGCCCTGTGCGAGGCCTCCCATTATGAAGAGAGGGGGGAGGGGGGAGGGACAGAGTGGGGGGGAGGTAGTGGGAGGCAGAAATAGTATTGGCTTTCTCCTCTCTCAATAGCCCAGAGATGATGCTTCTGCCTCACAGCTATAGGAATTTTGAAACGTTATCGCCATCCGACAAATGCTCTCTGTTCTGCAAAGGGGGAGTAAAAAACAAAATCTAGTCAGACACGCTAAAAAAAAGTGGCAGCTTGGGAGTTGCAACTGGATCTCCAAATGAGAATTCAGACTCCTTTTTTATATCGTATTAGTTTCCTAGCACCGACGTCATTACCAGAGAGAGGCCTGCTGGCAAAGTGTTGCACTTCTTCCGCGACAACTTGACAGTCTTGCAATTCAAAGACAGTCGAGGAATTCGCCGCCTGTAATTGCTCCATTTTATTGCAGATCTCACAGCAACACAAGCACCAATCTGATCCCTGCCAGTATCCATCCGTGCCCAACAGCAGAACGCCATCGGGTGCTTTTCCTTTCTGCACGAATCGTCTCCGGTGGCTCGTTTCCTTCCGATGCAGCCTCATCCTGAAGTCGACGCAACCCCCATTGCATTCATATAATTTTGCCCATACTTTCTCCATAAGGTTCCTGGAGGATCTTGAACGTGGTTCCAAAGTCTAAAGTCTGACCTTCTTTAGCATGCCCCGCATTTGCTGTGCCCCAAATAAAGATTTACGATCAGATAAGGTCCAAAGTAAGTAGTTAGTACGATCACAAAAAAATGCCCTTCTCGTTCGCGGTGAGGAAATATGGGCGTAGAAAGCTAGTATTCAATAGGAGGCGGCGAGGTACGTTACCAGCAAGAGTCGCGATAATTACGCCTTAAAATAAAAGTGTTTTCCCAGCGAGCAATGTTTCTGGCCGACCTGCGCCATTTCTGGACGCATAAAAAGAGCGTAAGGAATAGGCTTCGAGTTGGACTGTAAAACGAAACGATCCTTTTGCTTGGCACCTGCTAGGGGCCTAGTGGACTGCCAAGATCGCCCCTACGGAGTCGTAAGGAGCACGTGAGCATAACACCCAAGTCAGCCTCTTTTCCCACCACCTAATGGCCACTAAGCTGGGAATGCCGCACGTACCGCATTAGGCATAACGGCAGCCATCTTACCCCTCCATTCCCCGACACCCTTTCGCCTCTACAATTACTCTGATTAACGTAGACGACCGCCCGAATCTAACTACTTTTCCGCACGAAAATCGCGCCATTGGATTTTTCCCCCCCTCCATTCCGGATAAAGGTGAAAAAGTCATCTAGCCGTGCCTACATCGCACCACTGCTGGGATGGCCTTTATACCAACAGTTGTCTCACAGCACCTGGTGCATCAATTTGCATGGTCATATTCTTAGGTTGAGGCTAACCACGACACTACTTGATTTTCTGATAATTCGTAACGATGCCCAGCAATGCAAGAGTTTGGCAATTCCAGAGTGAGTGACGGCATCCCCCCTAGGCAAAGTGGATGCAGAGTGGACCGGGCAAATCCCTCCTTAATCCACCTCCCCCGCAAAGAGACGGAAGGCATTTCCGACTGGCGTGTCTTAGGAAAAGACGACCGGCTCGCCTCCCTAGTGATGGCAACTGAATCCCTGATTCGGAAGCGTAAAAAGAGCGGCCTGCAGGAAGGTGTAAAACATTGTAATGCGCGATGCGACGCGGCCCATTCCTCCTATATATTCGCCAGGCAGAAAAGGAATGGAAGCCACTTGGACTTAACTCCCTTCCTCAGCATGCAAGGAACATGGGGAATAGAATAATATCCGCGAGTATCGCTGCGGCCCAGCGGGCATCCCGCCACCAATGGCTTCTGGATGAGCACAAGAGCTGCTGTATGCCGTCGGAGAGCATCAATCCCCCCCACCCCTCCTACCACCCGCCCTACCTCTCAATGCCTCTTCTGCATGCCGTATGCAAACTCCACATTTGGCAGTCTGTATCAGTCCGTGGGCGGGAACGGGCTTTGCTCTAGCTTCTGCTTTGCCAAAGCCTCTCTCTTCCACTATTGCCAACTTCCATCAGTTCTTTGTCCAGGGATTTGCGGCCTTCGACACCTTCCACGACACTTGCCGCATCGGAATCCTCAGCAAGTTTGCTGAGGTCAGGCTCATCTATTGTGACCGCTGACTACACCTAACTGCGATAAGTGCCAAAAAATTAAACCATCTACGACGAGTTCCCGTACCAAGTAATGTCATCCTATTTGCAAAAAATTACAGCGTTAAATAGATATCATTTGAAAATATAGGCGTTAATATTAGACAAGCCATTCCTGGGCACGGGCAGATAGCAGCAGCGCATCAAAGTCCCAGAAGCCATTGTGCCCGCTGCTCTCTCCAGAGAACACACCAAGCCAATGTGTGTAAATGGGCAGGCCCAAGTTGTGAATGTAATCACAAACTTTTGCAATATTCGAGTAGTTTGGCAATTAGGCCTTACACTCGGACCTTACTTGCCTAACCGCGTTTCCCTTGTTGCTTCCGCCCCATTTCTCAGCCGATTCGAGTAGACAAAGTCACTTCCCACCTGCGCATTTCCACGTTCGCCGCCGCCGCCGCTTCATTTTTTTCTGTTCCACCACTAATCTGTTTTGTTGTCTCTGAGCAAACTTTTAAATTATTACGGCCAGCCCCTCATAAATCCAACCATCTTATCAGAAAAACGTTAATGACATTTCTGGAGCCACAAATTCCCGACAGAGGGCAACACTGCACTAGTGACATCTACCGGAACTGATGTAATTACACGTATTATTTTCTTAAAATCACGCTAAGAATGTTATTTAGAGCAAAACAGTCCCCTGCCCTACTAAAAAGAAGAAAAAAGTGCACGTAACGGAGAAGTTGGTAGTGAGTTGGTCCTTCAAGCCCCATCCATATCCTCCCCCCGCCCATCTTCCCCTCCTCCTCCGCTCTCCCGTTTCATCTCCCAGAAAGACAATTTAGATATTCTTTTGTGAAAGGAGGAGGAGGAGGAAGGGGGGGGGGGGGTTGGATATATATTTTATGCATAAGCAGGCCCCGCGTCCCCTGTCGCAATCGCGAGGCAACTCCGATCCGGGCCCCTATAGCCAAATCACTCAAAATCAAGCCCGCTTCCACCGAGGCCCTTCCTCGCCAAATGTAAAACTTTATAACCGTGGGCTATTGGTTTTAACCATTAAAAATATACAGCCATGCATATCAATTTGGGCCGGCAGCACACAGGGAGGCTATAAAAATCAAGCCGTCCATACGAATTGGACCGTATAAATGCGTGAAGACAAAGCAAATATGGCAATATCTATGTTTCCGGAGAGAAGGAGGGGTGGGTATAGGGTGGGTTTTGGCTGGGGCCATAAGGCAGATGGGGCGGTGGGGGGCGGCGGAGAGGGGCGGGGGGCTGTAGGCGGGAATTCTGGCGGTGCAGCCGCAACAAGAACGCCACAGGGGACCTTCTTTCTCTCTCTGTATATGTATGCATCTCCGAGGCGTCTCCGATGCGCTGCCACATAAAGAAAGGGCCCGATGTCTCCCACTCTCTTTGCAAATGTTGCGGCTCTTTTCATTGGACCTGGGCTGTAGGCTCTACACCTGCCTTGTCAACTTCTGAGCTCGTCTGTTGTCATTACGGGGTGTTGCAGAATTATAAAGTGGCACGTGCTCACGTGGAAAGTCTGAGAACACTGATCACGTGATTTGACCAAGGGGTTAACCACTCGACTGTAAAGTGTACACTGGAGTACCAAAGAGTGAAGTACCTAAGGACTACCAAGGAGTACCAAAGAGTAAAGTACCCCTAAGGCAGTGGTTTCCAACCTGGGGGTCGCGCGCCTTGGTTCAACTTTTATTTTTGAAATTTTTGTGTAAATTGAACCATTTTTGCGGCCGTACAGAGTGTATGTTTTCTGGAAATGGGTCAGTTGTAGAAGGGGCCGGGGGGGGGGGGGCTCACATTTATGGAAACATGTTTAGGGGGTCGCAGTTGGTAAAAGGTTGGAAACCACTGCCCTAAGGAGTACCAAGGAGTACCAAAGAGTAAAGTACCCCCTATAAGGAGTACCAAGGAGTACCAGAGTAAAGTACCCCTAAGGAGTACCAAGGAGTACCAAAGAGTAAAGTACCCCTAAGGAGTACCAAGGAGTAAAGTACCCCTAAGGAGTACCAAGGAGTAAAGTACCCAAAAGGAGTACTTGAGAGTACCACTTTAGGAGTACACCGGAGTACCTAAGTGATTAACCCCTTGGATTTGACCCTCACATGTGAAACTTGCAATGGCTGTACACCAGTCCAAAGCTTCCAAAAAACAAATGAACTCTATGAACCTGTCACTTAGATCCTGCTAGATACACTTCCCTCCACACACATATTGTCTGGAAGCCCCATTTTGTCATGGCGTTTCAGCTTTTCCTCCCGAACAAATCCATGAATTACGACACCCCCTTAATTACAGGCGCGTCCTGGATATAGCCAATGGCATAAATCGCCGATCCGGTTCCTGCGACACATCCGCATTAGGAGCGTTGACAAGCCGTCTATTTCTGTGCGGTAGCAGGACAAGGAGGTGGCTGTTGTGCGTGCGTCATTGAAACTGGAAGACGTACAGGAGCAGATAGGTGGGTGCAGTCAACTCGCTCGGTCCCGCATCATTTGAGTGGATAAACGGCCCGCCGATCGCTACCAGCCTCTCTCCCCTTTTGTTTCACCCACTCTATTTCCACTACATTAACTCTCCTGTGAGCCCCCCGTTGACTTGGGGCAGGAAAAGGACGCTTTGACATCCGCCACTAAGTCATCCCAGCCCCCGACGTGTCTCCGCTGCACGTGTGCCAAAGCATGCCGCCTCTTGTCACCGGTCCTGTGCACCTTGTTGTCTCGCTCTTGACGGCCAAAAATTCTTCCCATTGCTTCATCCCCATGGTTGGAACACTTTAGATCGCGAAAATCGTCCTCATCCAGGAACAGTGAGTGACGCTTGGAGTTCGGAAGCAGGCTGCGAACGGGATTGAAGGGGACAGATTGGCCCTAAGAGGCGGACAATGTGTCGCGTTGGCTGTCCCATCAGTCAATCCCACCGGATTGATCTCGGTCCCCCTTTCCCTCTCTCTTTCTCTCTTCCCTGGGAGAAAAAAAGAAGAAGAGGAAGGGCTCGAGGCCAAGATAGTTGCCCCTGGCTGAGAAGCGCCGCTAGCTATCTCCAGCCCATCGGCGCCGTCCTACTACAGCAAACAGCAATAAAACACGGGCAGGCGGCGTGTAATGCGCCTTCGATGTCCCTATAAATATCCGCCTTTTTGATTGGGTGCCGGCGATCGAGGAGGTGACGGCGTTGGCGCCAACTCGGGAATCCGCATCTGCACAACGGGATTGGGACCATCCCTCTCCAACTTTTTGCTCAATCATGGAATCATTCAGAAAAAAAATATTGGCCCCAAAAATTGCAGACCGTCTGAACAAAAGGGCAGAAAAATTGGCATAAATCTCGGATATCCGGGAAGAAATGGCTTCACTCGACCTATAATGTAAGCATTGGAAGGCTAGCAGGCTGTGTTAATTCCAGCTAGCCTCAAGCAAAGGCTGGTACAAACATAAGTTACAGTATATACAACTGTGTAGCCTTTCCCGACGCTCTACCTGCGAGCATACCTATCTAGCCACAATACATGAGTTCAGCCTAATTTTTCAGTCTAAAAATTAAAGTACAGGAATGTTAGCACTCTATTTCTTTGAGCGTATATGCTACATGACGATATCAGGTGTTCATGAACACCTGATATCGTCATTTATGTAGTATAGACGCTCAAAGAAATAACTTGTATCATTTAATTCTTAAGATATTTATATGCATATCAGCTGCTCCTATAATTATGCAGTCCAACATACGTGTCCTTTTGCCACGACGCTCCACAATTGGCCAGTTTTCCCCTTGCAAACGCGATCCGCATCTAAGAGTTGGCCTGAGGCCATGCCACCTCACTCCTGGTGGCTGGCTCCAATGAATCCCTCTCCTGCCAAACCCCTTCCAGAACACTTTGGCCACGTCTTGCGAATATCCTCCGGCGCATCACTCATTCTCCGCACCTAACTACCATGCACCAAGCCAGTAGTGTAAACATTCCTTATGGAATCCGTGCCCAGGTTGGCAAGACGCTAACCTAGGCACTTGGAGAGAGACGATGTTATTTGCCTCTAGCAAGGCGCCTTCTGCACCGAATTAATCAGGTATTATTGAACAACAAGCAGTCGGCTTGACTGCAGAAACACTTTGGCTGCGAGCCCTTAAAACAGCAGGCTCATTTGCTGGTCTGGAGTCCTCGCAAAGTCGTTTTTCTTCTGGTGAGAGCGTAATTGCGTTAACATGCCGCTCGTACACAATCGGGTTACTACAAGGGGTGACCTCTGACTTGTCGTTTTGTACGTGATTATTGCATCAAACACGAGAAAGATTGTGCGAATAAAATAATGTCAACAACTCTACAAAGAATTAGCGAATCTACACTGTAAATCATATATACCGATTCGTGTACCAATATTAATGGACCGATTTGGAGGGGGTACGAGTATATTTTGTGATCAACAACCGTCTACAGTACTGACTTGTAGACAGTCTACCTTTCAAATGTACTGACGATGTACCATTTTCAGGTCAGTACATCTGATGTACTATGGGGCTCAAATTGTTTTTGGCCACTTTATCCTGGTCTTGAAGCAACCCTTCACACAGACACACTTGCTCACCGTGGGGCCTGTGCGAAGGGTTGCTTCAAGACCAGGATAAAGTGGCCAAAACAATTTGAGCCCCATAGTACCATTCAGGTCAGTATATCTGAACGATGGGCTGTCTACAAGTCAGTACTGTAGCCGTACCGGTATTTGTTGATTACAAAATACTCGTACCACTTCCAAAACGGTAATTGATATCCAAGAGGGTACATCGTGATGTACCAATTCATGTACCTACTTGGACGTCAAAAACCATTGATCGTAGACGGTACTTGTTGATCAGAAAATACCACCTCCAAGTCGTTACATGAATCGTTATATGTATTTTTTTTTGTAGGAAAATGCTCCATCTGATGGTAGCAATTCATTTTCCCACATATTCAAACATGAGGTATTGAATTTTCGCGGCAAAAAACGCGCAATTAGCTGAAGCACGACGAGAGTGGATTATTGAGGCTGACCAAGCAGCGTGGGTCAGCAGGAAGCCAAATGCCAGGAAACCCCTTTGACAAAGTACAAATCCCCGCAAAATCCACCGACGCCATATAAAAGGGCGCGTGCTTATGAAAATCCTTTTGGAAGAGAGGAGGGGGGCCATCAGATAAGAAGGAAAGAAGAGTGCCGGCGACATGATCGGAGGGAGGGAACCATCAGGCGGGCTCTAGTGCGGTCCGCTGACGCATACATGATCGTAAGTTCATAAACCGTGCCGATACGGCCCCAAAAGGATCCTTACAAAATGATATACTGCACCGGTGGTCTTTTTCAATTTGTCGAGTTGTTGTCAAACGCGGTTATTGATCTATACAATCGCCTATAGATAAATACTTGTAATTTCCTAAATGGACTGTGGTTACCACGGAAACAAAGCTTATTCCCTAGAAGGAAACGGCAGGTCCCTGGAGAAACCCACGTCTTTGTATTTACATTTATTGGTTTGGGATTGATGAAAGCCGGGCTGTGGCCTCCGGGGAGTCGCCTCACTCGCTCTCATCATCGTCATCATCATCACGCCTGCACGTGACTCAATTCTACCCCGGCCACGTTCCTCCGGATGAAGCGCTATTGCTAAAGGTTGCCAATATGATTGTATTCGCTAGAGACCGGTCGATATACGCTTCAAATTTTTCGCTCCCGGATTTTTATGTCTTCAGCAGAGTTGTCGGTTCTATTATGAAACACCCCCTGAAAAAATGTTAACAATCTTTGTCAGCTGAGTAGCTGACCAGCAAACTTTTGTAAAGTTTGGATGTTTGGAACCCAGTGAGGCGGAAGATGCCCCAAACGATCCGAACCCGAGTTATGTAATGAATCGCAAGAGGGAGGCTGAGGTGAGGGGAGGTAAGGGAGGGAGTGAGGCGAAGGTGGGGGGGAGTGGGCCTTGTTGAGCTTTGGTTTGCACACGTCATGCTTACACTGGCCTTTCTCCCTCCCTGCCTGCGCTGCAAAGAGGATTAGGCTCCCTCGCCCAGACTAAGTCCTCCGTCAACAATCAATTTTGAAACAAAAGTCGATCCAAAATGTTGGGATAAAGTTGATGTCTAGGGCGAACGCCCAGCTGAGGCTTTGCCCGCTTTTCCCCCTGCTGCCCACAACTACAAGATATGGACCTGCTGCAACTTTGTGCATGCGACAGTTTGACTCGCTTTAACGATTGGTTGGTTTATCATGGATGGCTCCTTGTGTCCATGTCAGAGAAAGATGGGAGGAGGGTGCCCGCATGGTCGTATATCTCTCTCTCTCCTTCTTGCGCCCTCGCAGGGGCAAGGGCAGGGCAGAAGGTTGGACAGCCATCCATCCATCCATTGGGCAAAGGTAAAGGGCGGGCTCTTTGGTCTTAATCCTGCAGGGTGGACAGACCTTCTTCCTTGCGTCCTCTTATTCCCTCCCCAGCATGCAGGAGCTTTGATTCCATTTGCACTCGCTACTTTGTCTCTAGCCCTAGGAGTGGGAGGTGTCCCTTCTCCCCCACCCCCCTCTTCCTCCTCCGTCCTTCTACCCCCACCCACCCCCACCCAACCAGGCAAGCAACCATCCAGCCAGCCAACCTCCATCAGCAAGCTCCCCCTGTTTCTGTGGTGCGCCCGCATCAATATGCAAATCAGCGCGAGAGAGGGGGCCAGCGCAGGTTCCTCTATGGAGCCATTAGAGGGCCCGAGCAACTGACAGAAACGGAACTACTGGGGATACAGCAATAACGAGTCCCCGTACGAACGGCTCGGGCGCATGTATCAAAGCCCTGATGCGGATATACAATAATAACACGTAATGCAAATACGAGTCGTGCATTAAGGGGGTTGGGAGGGGGTGGGCGGAGGAGGTGGGAAGGGTGGGGGAAGGGGGGTGACGCCCTCTCCCTGTCCCCACTATACCCCACCTCCCTCGCCTCGTTCTACCCATCCTGGCTTCATCAGTGTTTCATGACGGCTATACGCTGTTATAAGTTACCTTTGAAGGGGAGGCTAGGCGCTAAACCACAATGGATGGCAGCGTGGCCATGAACGTAAACCTAATGCAGGGCCCTGAATAAATAATATTAGGCTCCTCTTCCCCGACCGTTCCCCGCCAAAAATAGTGTAAATAGATAATGCTGACTTTGCCTAATGCCTCGCCATCAAACATAACAACACTCAGCCTCCGGTCCAAAGCAGAAGGAGACACAGAGAGAGAGACACACGGAAAAAAAATGGGGATGATGGGCCTGAGGGTTGTACGCTGGACAAAGGAATCCCAACCTTTCCACGGCTTCTCGTCTTCAAATTCAATCCCCACTCCATTTTCTCCAGCCTCAGACCTCGCCATTGAATTATCATATCCAATATGTGTCTTCTTTGCAGGAACTGAAAAGGAATTTTTAAACATCCCTTTCCCACAAACCCCACATTCGGGTCACCTAAAAGCACTCCATCTCTCAAGAAATGTACAAAACTACAGGCTGCAACAAATGTCCTCTCTCGAAATAAAATAATCGAGCATGGTTAGGCACTAATGAGAATCCTTGTCGCGAAAACCGAGCAAAGCTTCGCGGTCACCGGTTAACCAACGGCTGTGATTGAAAAAAGGCTCGACTTAATTGCTAATCCCTGGTTTTTTTTTCTCTCCCCTACTCTCCACCCCGCCTTCCCCCCCTCCAGTTGGGGACCCGGGCGTACAAAAGCACGCTCAAGATCCAATTCCAAGATAGGTGAATTTATACCGGAAGCCAGTGTGGCCCTATTGTGCGGTGATTAAATTCGCATTAACTTGGTCCGCGAGGCCCATTTGAAGCCATCCCGACATCAGCAGCACATGCAGGGCCCCCTATACCTCTTTTGCCTAGCACTCTCTCGACATAATTGCTGCCCAATATAGGGAAGTTCATCCGCGGCAATCCGGCAGTGACTCGATTTTTCTAGGGAGCGAGTAAATATTTGAACGCGGCTGGGGACAAAATAGATACATCACTCTGGTTGGTTGCTGGGTAGGTGGTTACTGGGGCTATTAGGCCTGGGGTGCCAATTGGACACGCTCATTTGTCTGATCAAATGAAATAAGAAGAGGGAAAAACGTGTGGTGACTGTGGCGGACAGCGGTCCACCACAGTCACCACACGCGTGACATTTCGCCGCCTTACCACCCTCAAAATTTGTGTAAAAAATATTGTTTCATCTCTTCCTATTATATGTTTTGGAACACCCGGCTTCTAAGCATATTTTGCGCATCTCTGGCGTACTCTGATTCAGAGCTGCCCTGAGATCTCAGCGCATTTGTCGCCCTTTTGTTTTTCGCTCAGAGCCATTCGCACGGCATTTATCACAGGTTAATAAGTCTGCTCTGGGAATTGCTTTATGTCAAGCTCCAGCAACCTTTCGGGAGGCCTCAGACAATCAGATACCTACTAGCAAAAAAAACAGCACAAAATGTTGTGGGGATAAATGAACAATCGCAATTAGCCCCCTACACTCTGAAAGGTGCCATTATTATTAATCTGGAGGGAAACCACAGAATAAAATCCGGGACCGGCCTGAAAGGACTCTAGGCACTTGTTTTATTAATCAAGATCCGACCCGGATAGATATGTGGGACCGCTGCCCACGTGACTGAATAATAACTTCCCCCTGATGCTGGGCGTGGAAACAACCGATGGGCTCGTAAACAGAGCCAAATTTATTATTAGAAGACACAAATTGAAATGCATGACTTGTAACTAGGGATGAGCGTGCGGAGCAGCATGTTTCAGTTACCCGCCCCCCAGTCCTCCCCTATACCCCCCCTCCCAAAAAAAATTTCGGCAGCAATGTGGGTATAAGTGGGCTAATTGGCAGAGAGTGCAAAGGGCAGAAATGAAGTGTAGCAAAGCGGATGGGGAGAATTGGCACGTGACGTGGACCACCCCGCATCAAGTTATAGAGCCAGGTCCTCTGGGTCCATCCCAGCTTTTATAAATAGTGCCTTTGTGGCAGCGGATTACAAAAATCGCGGCTTGGATCGGCGTAATGAGCTATTAGGGGGATTCTTGGCGCCGCCGACTTGTGTGCCACTAGACCGAAGTGCCGCGCTCCATCCCGCCACCAGATGACTACTCTATAGAAAACCTTTTTCTTCTTGATGCCATCTGTTTCCTTTGCAGTCCATCCCCTACTGCCAATCAGCTTGAGTCTGGGGTTGTATACAGGCACTTCAGCGCGTCTCCTGTACACCGGTTGGCCAGGGCCTTTTCCAGCTGCTTGAGATACATCTGATTCATCTGATAGCACAATGGCAGCAGAAAGCGAGGCTGTGCGAAACTTTATGCCGTCAAGATCCTTTCGCGTATAACTGTCACGGTGGAGAGTACATCTTGCACAGAATGCAAACACACTGAAAAGTAGGCTCTCATGCCATGGCTGATATATTTAGCCAGTCACTGTCATATAGGCAACATAGTGTACGGTACATAAATAATATTCACAAAACTGGAACGACAAGCACAATTCGAATGGGCTGTGTAAATAAAAATATTCAGCAAGGACCAAGCATATTTTTGCATTTAAATTTTATAGCAGCCAATAAAGGTGTTCATAATATATACAGGGTGTTTCAACTTTTTTGTCCGAACAGTTATCGGAAAATTGCACGTAGCTGCTACTTTGTAAGCAGTGACTTGCAATAGGTCATTTGTCGGAGGAATGGGGAATTGGGGAAAAAGAGGGTCACACACAAGTCACACATCCCATGGCATGTGTGACCCTCTTTTTTCCACGTTTGAGCCTCAATTTTCAGCGGGCAGCACGTATGGCACTTCAACCTACGATTCGCAGGGAATATTCCCCGTTCCTTTGAAAGTCACTGCTTACAAAGTAGCAGCTACGTGCAATTTTCCGATAACTGTTCGGACAAAAAAGTTGAAACACCTTGTATGTGTTATTGTCATTGATGGTATATGCTGACTTTTCTGAGTCAATGGCACACTTATACTGTATAAAGTGAGAAGAAAATAGTAATTATATTTTTATATTACATTATATGGAATGTTGCTGACCACTGCATGATGGAAGAAGAAGTTGGCTGAATATTCAACTTTTGATATTAAATAATCTAATGGTAATACATCTCTGCCCTAATGAGTGGAAGAAGTGACACGCAGCCTAGTTCCGGAATTGTGATAACTAATAGGACAAGTCAGCTGGTACATCCTGCAAAATGTGTAAATTAGATGCTATTTAGTGACGCACTACGGAGTCTGAGTGACTATTTGCATTGCAATGCTCACTACTTAATTCCGTGGCTGATAATGCTAATTAAGGTAAACGGTTTGTCCCCAGCGCTAACATCCAGGCCTCCAGGGGTGGAGCAGGGGAGCCTGGCGAGCATTTTTCTGCCCTCTTCCGCAATTCAATGTATAATGTACTGTATGCTCGTCTGGAGGATTACAATGGCTGCGATGAGAAGTAATCGGGCGTGGGTTGAGAGTAATGCTAGCAGAGCAAGGAGGCTTGGTCGCCATGTGGCAATTGAGAGCAGCTTGTGAAAACATAACACAGACGTCATGCTTACGTGCACAGACAATACATGCAGGTAAACACAAATGGAATCAACATCAAACGGCTAGATAGGGCGTGACAGAATTGTGTATTTGTGTTTGCATTAAACCGAGATGTTGGCACGGCGGCTGCGTCTCATTCACGCCTGCCTTCCTTCCTCCATTTCCTTCCCCCCCTCTTCCTTCCTGCACAGGGTGTGTCAGACAGATATAACCCATCATTAGCAGCGGTTAAGTCCCTAACACAAGAAAGTCACACCAAGTTGACATCAGGCGATCAAGCAGTTTTTAGTTCCACACGCCCTTGCCAGAGGTGTGTCTGAAATAGTCGCTGTTCTAAATATTTCGTGATGTATCTGTTTTTCATTACTCATGCCTTTCATGCGATACCACAATATTTTTATGATGACATGCAACGTCACCTTTGACCCCAAAAATGGACAAAGTTTGAAATGGTTTAAAAATATACATTTGGAAGAATATTTATCCTAAACCTAAAACATGGGTACAAATTTCAGGAAGGTAAAATATTTTGCTGGAGAAAAAATAAATTCGAAACATGAAGAGTCAGGGACCTCCCGCCAGGCAGACTAATGGTTTTGAAAAGTTTTTAAAAATACTAGGCCTGACTCGCCCATATTCAACAGGTGCATTTGTTCAGACTTTCCAAACTTAAATTGCAATATTCTTATGGTTGCTGTACAGTCATATCCGCACCAAATATACGAGACTGGCCAGAGATACCAAGCAACTGCAGTATGTACCGTTATTAGCCTGTAACTTGCCACGCACTGAAACTATACATACACCCTACTTCAAATGCTAATTTTCTTCCCACGGAGTGGAACACAATGCAGAACTAACTGGAATGATTAAAAAGACTGTCGCTCATGCATGTGAGGGTGGTTACCCAACGAGTATTCGCCAAGAGAGACATATGAAGTGCCAAGAGATTCCTGCTATAGAGTTGTTCAATGGTCCGATTTTCAAAAACTCGCTGAGAGCGAACAACTGGCGGAAAACCACAATTCACGCCTACACCACCTGATGGGAGAATATGGAATACAAATCATTATTTATATAACTAGACGGTTGTCATTTTCTTTTCTTACATTTCTTTCGCACATGCTCTTCATTTTTCCTATAACCTCCTGTACCATAGTGAGAACCCAGCTCTGGGTACTCCCTCCGCTCCCCTTCCTCCTCTTCATGACTAAGAGAATGCACCGGGCCGGTGCTAATTAATCGAGTTCCCCTGCATTGTCTCCGCAGCCAATTGCAGCCAGTAAACACCACCCAAGTAATGAAGAAATATCGCCCGCCAGACTTCCGGCCGCAGCTCAACTACGATTACCAGCTTATCAAGCGGCCTAATGTCCTCACTCTGCCTCACAACCTCTCACTCAATCCCCCCCTCCCTCCCCCACCCACCTCATCTCCCCACTCAAACCCATTAACCAAACTTCACACATGCTGACATCAATATTAAAAGGATCACAAATACGCAGAGGTAGGAATTCTCCTATATACAGGCCGCAGAGTATGTGCTGCCAAGTACTATTTACATGTGCTCCGCTCGTCATTGGCAGTTAAGTACCATCCACATTTGAACCCGACTCCATCAGGTCAAATGGAAAGCATATTCAGTGACAATGTTTATGCAACTTCCGGTTCACCTCATATTACAGCTTATCAATATTGCAGCGACGTACAGCAAGACGCGGCATGACCAGAGTTTCCCCACGCCACCGCTGCACATGGTAAACCCCTTTTTGGCATCAGGGATTGGAAAAAGCCAGACTTGAGCTGCCCATCACTCGGGTGTGGGTAGCAGCATCGACGGAAGGGGCCAGAAGCGGTGGTGGCTGCTGCGTTCATATCGTGGCTGTATTGAGGCTATTTGGCTTTGGGAACCTCCATGGAAATATTCCACCCTTCCACAAAGCACATCGCCCGGAAAATCCATTCCGTATTTATTGGCAAGATGCAGTGGTTTGCCGGTGGTCGCTTCGGTTTTCCTTCCCTTTCATCCTAAAGCACCCGCACACGGATGCCAATCCTCAGATCTCCGGCTGCTGCTTCTGATCCTGTTGCTACTGATGATCCTACCCACCATCTCTTGTTAGCCTTCGTTCAAACCAGTGTGGACAAAAACAATGTGTATATCAGAAAATACCTGCGAATTTACATTAGACATTCCTGCATTCTTCATCAGCATACCGCAGGTTCTAAGCCAACCTGCCTATGTATGTCAGCATACACTGGACCTATAGAGGGTGTTAATCCTAAGCGTGTCACCAGAAAAGGTGGTGGTAGAGGAACTAGGAGTCATAAACGCACCCTCACCGAGTCACTCCGCCGCGTGCCGCAAACTTGAAAGGGGCATAACTCGGTGAGGGTGCGTTTCCGACCTCTAGTTCCTTATGAAAAAATGCTCACATCTGCGCCCTCTACCACCACCTATTCTGGTGACACGCTTAGGAGGAACACCTTGGTATATATACCACGGTATCAACACAGGTCAACTTTATCCGCGTTATGTCACTTACATAACAGGATGAGCCCTCACGATTTACGCTGGAGTTTCTTTCTCCCCTGTCCTGAAAAGTTGTCAACTAAATTCCGCCTTAACCAAGTTAAAGAAAAGAATGAGACAGCCACCAGGGGGGAAAAGAATAAGAAAAAAACAAAGCGACGGGAGACAACTCGAATGAATTTTCGCCCGAGTTGTTAGTCGATGGAAGAGTACAAACCCTCCCTCAAACCTCCCAATCCTCGATGCCGTTATCTAAACCGCCGTTGAGACTACAAAAGCTGCACTCATTTCCATAAATTATTGATCCTTAATAACGGCTGCTTCCAATACCCAGGAGGGCCGTGGATTGGACAGGCGGTTGGGCGGTAATCCGTGACGTTTGCTTGGAGAAGTTATCGACGCCAAAGTGCCAGCTCTCGCTTGTCTGGTCTGCTTCTGCTTCTGCCATGCCTTGTTTGACTTTACGCAGATTAAGAACTGGGTTTCGATTTTACTCAGTCGCACTGCCACTTCGAATGTGAACTGGGCCATGGCAACATTCCCCGTCGAGCGGGTAGCCCACATGTCAGGATAAACGGAACGGATTACGTTCATCCTGACAGGTGGGCTACCCGCTCGACGGGACAGATCTTTTTAAAATGTTGATGGCTCAAGTTATTTTGGCAACTTTATCCTGGTCTTGAAGCAACCCTTTGCACAATCCCCACGGTGAGGAGGTGTGTGCGAAGGGTTGCTTCAAGACCAGGATAAAGTGGGCGAAAGAATTTGAGCCCCATGGCAATAGGCTGGTTTTGATAATTCCAACACACATCTCCTGCATGTTGGCAACTAAGAGGAATTCTCGAATGTGATTAGTTCCTACAGAAGGTGAGGTAGGTGGTAATAAAGGATCTGAGCAAAAAGTGTGAAGGAAAGGGGGGAGATGAAGAGAAAGCCATTGCCATTCGGGGGCGAAGGGGAAGAAGAGTGGGGCATAATGCGCAGCCATCGATCAGATGGAGGAGAATGGATTAGTGCCGAACACTTGGAAATCCCCAACGGCCTATATCCGATCATTTCCATTTCGAACTCGGAGCGGAGCGGCACTGTTGGAAAATTCTAATTATAATTAGGGCGGCACGATGAGGGGGAAATTGCCGACTGCTTTTAGAGAAGATCTGTAGGGGGATGGAGAGAGAGTGGGATGATTCACGCAAGGTAGGAAGAAAGCAATGCAGCAGACAGTTGGGTAGTGCCATAAGACGCGGATTTGGGCGCCAGAGGCTTAAAGGTCCCCGCCAGCTTCGCCTGCTCGACACCCACATTACCAAATCTCACCGTCTCCCAGGGCACCTAATGAGCCCCGGAATATGTGCGCCGCCCTACCAAATTATTTTTGCCCCCCAAAATCTCCCCTTCCCCTTTTGCCAAATCCTCCTCCACAGAACCCGCCACTTGGCCATTGCAAATAAGCTCTCTCACTCACTCCCAGTCCTGGTGCCACGACTTTCCATCCGCTCTCGTCCCCTTCTTCTTTCTCAACTTTGGCCCTCCCCGACAGCCAACAGGACACTAATCTTCTTGGTCCTGCCACGGTGCGAATTATGCGGCCTCCTGCTCCGAATCGACGTCAAATGACAACACACTGGCTGGACCAAAGTGCCACGACGGGTTGTCCACTTAGTAACAATTAATTCGACTAAGCTATAAATTAGGAATGTTCTCAAAAATAATTTATCTTAATATACTGCAAAGCTCCAGTGTGCTAGTCGCATTTGACATGCAGGGGCATGTCGGGCAGCCTCGTGCTCATTTTAGTTTGCAGAAAGTAATATATTTCTCGCCTGAATCACAAACCCCAGCGTCCATAGCTATAACATCGTGATTGTCTTGCGCCCGGTCGTAATGCAGAAATGTATTCCCCCTCCTCCCTCGGTCCGTATTCCTGTCCCCTCCATTCCCACACCAAAAAAGTGTTTGCATGGATGGGTCCGAGGTGATGGGCACCTTGGGCAGCTCCAGTGCCCGCGGGGAACGGCGCAGTTAACTTGTGGCCGCTCGCGGTTCCGATAAACTAGGGCTGAATAACGTGCACATTTGCGAATCGGACAGTTTTCCGCGCGCCTAAAAGTTATCCGCCTGCATAGCCCACACTACAAGCTAATAATGTAATAAGCAAGGGCTCCCAGCGCATTCTGACAGGAATTCGAAAATGTTATTTTTGCGGCGCTTGGAAGGCGACCAAGGAAAGAGGTGAGGCTGGGTATATGCAGGGAACGGCATGAAAAAAGAGAGAGAAATAGCTTTAATGAATTTCCACAAAATTCCCTAGTTCCATTTTTGGAAGCGACGGGTATCGGAGCGGAACAAAGCCGAGGCGACTCGGACTGCGCAGCATCATTCGCGACCCTGCCATATCTGCATTTTCTTTTCTTCCATTTTTGCGCTCTTACCGCCAGCCACCATCCAGGGGAATTACATGCTGTTGCTGTAATAGGCTCCTAACCCACGCCACATTTTCCACTCGCAGATTTTTCCCTCAAAAAAAAAAATTGTAGGAAAAATTTCTACCTGCGCTGGATGCCGCTTGGACAAGGGCTGGCTGGGACGCTGCGGCAAAAGCAGGCTCTCAATAAATAACGGTCTGCCCGCCCCGGTCTCAGATCCGTATGCTGCGTCCTCCAAGGACCCGAGCCAAAAGGCCACGCGTCCCGTCAAACTCCAAAGGCGATTGTAAACCATCCTACCCCACATTATGCAATGCGGCCCCGGCTGTCTATGAGTAATTCATGGACGCCATCATTTCCGCCTCCCGGCCCCATGAATTCCCGGGCCTAGCTTATTTGCTGCCGCAAGACACCCAACCCTTATATGTGCAGGTTGGGATTCACGTCCACAAAGCCAGAGACCACAAACATTCCGACAACTTATTGCATGCATGCTAAGCGAAATCAGGGGAGTTTTTAGAAAAGCTGAGAGATATGCCATGTTTCGGGGGTGACAACCTGCACCCCACGTCTCTGACTGTGACCATTTTTGAACGAAATGCAATTATGTAGGATCTCTTTACTCTCCCCCCCCCCCCCATCAATACTATATTCCTCAAAATATACACATTGTGAAAACACCCACGTTGGGCGTCATTGTCAGGGCCCACCACTCTAACCCCACAATGGTCGTGGTCGTGGTCCAACAATACATTTGCGACCAACCTGCAGCCAGGTCGTTTCACGACTCACTCACAAAAGAGCACTCCATCCTAGGTCCACACCCAGCAGACGCCATTGCCCTCTGCTGAGGGGCAGTCACACCATCCTTAAAACTATTGTCTGTACTGGGTGCTCGACAATAATTGAACGGTGTTATGTAATAATGAGTCAACCCACAAAAATGTCAAAATTGAATCAACACCTATACCTAAAGGATCCTACTTCACATAGTTAAAATCACGCTGGTAAATCTGCATATTTCCGCCATAAATGACCGAAAAGAACACTGAATTAATTTCACCGGCATGACCTTCTCATGTTCTCATGTGGGTTGACTCATTATTGCATAACACCGTCCAATTATGGCATACCGTACTGACTGAATTGGTCAATATTGTTACTGAAACACTTCTCGCCTTAAAACCTCAGAGCATTATATCCTAATGCAGTAAGAATCAATTCAATACGCGCACTATTGCCGGAACAAACTACGTCGAATAAAGTCCTTCTAGTGTTCCCCCGCTGATTTTCGGCAGGGTTCTAAAACCGGCTCCATTTGGAAAGCCGGAAGTAAATGGTAGAACGAGTTTTCAAAGCAGGAAAAGTGAAAAGTCCAGGAAAAAACTGCCAGAATTACCTTTTCATACTTTTTACTAGTCGTAAAGCAAAAGAGGCAGCCAAAGTTCATTATGAAAGTCATATCCCGTCAATTATTGACCCTATTCCACAACTGTTAACCATTCGCAGGAGACCAGCCAGCAATGAAAAGAAATTGTCCTGCAGAGATTATTAGGATATCTCACTTCAATCATCTCCAAATTATACTTTCGCAAGCTATAACCTGCGAGCGAACGCGCCTTCGCTCTCACAAGTAATGATTTATAAACCACATTAGCGGGCCAAATCTTTTTCGGATTTCTTGCCGGGATCCTCCTGTAACCAAATGCGACACGGATCGCTTACCAGGAATTAGGGAAGTGGCGGAGATCTTAATTGCTTGGGTCAATGCTTCCTCCCTTTCTCCCCCCACCTCCTTATTCCCTCTTTCTCCCCCACTTCTCACAGGGATGGGGAAAAAGTAAGAAGAAGAGGGAGAGCTCTCTTTAAAAAAAAATACTTCTCAGTCAGGAAGTTTCAATGGAGGGCATCTGTAAGATTTCTCATCATCCGGCAGCAGTAGCGCCATCTAGATTGCTCCCAATTCGACATTTTAGAAATTAACTTCTGTAACTAAATACTGGCATTAAAAGTTCAATTACTATGACAACAAGTTCAATCAAAAGTGGCTCAAGGTAAAGTCTACAGAAAAAATTGGGGTATGATATTCGCCTATAATGTAGAGCCTAAAGAATGTGGTCGTCTCATGTATTGTTTGGAGTGCGTCGGCAAGATTCGGCAACGACGCTCTGCCTCCAGCGGCGACTCTGCTCTTCCGGCCCCATCCTCGTTTAAATACAAAATCCATAAAGCAACTCCCATTCCACCCTATTGACTAACAATATGCAAATCCGCCATCGATCCATATTTAAAGAAGTAAAGTGCAGGAAATCACCAGCCACCTTGGCAATGCCCTATTTTCATGCAAATCGGCAGCCTCGGGACTAGGGTGGGCGCCGAGACGCCAGGACGCTGGTCCTCAAGGGTCGGAGGTCAACCCCTTCGTAAGTCCACGGGAGACTCGCAAGGAGGGAGAGTTATGATGGGCAACGCCAAACTTAGTGATCGCCAATATGCGGCTGTAATGACAAGCGAGGCCCATTATGAGTGTAGCCCATCGGTGAAGGGATGTTTCTGATGAGCTATAGGCGATATCGAACATCGATATCATCTGCACTGGTGCATCTTCCCCTCTCTCTCCATCGAGGGGAGGGGGTATAGTTAGGGGGTGGGAGGGGGGAGACAATGGGACGGATAATAGCGAAAGGGAGGGCAAGAGAAAAGTCTGTTCCCAAGCACACTTCCCGTAAACCACGCGATAAAATGCTCTTCCACGCCCTCCTTACAATCCTATGAATCTACTCATCTCTTAGTCTTATTCAATGTCTTCTGCACTCATTACCACTAACGATGCAGATAATTTTTTATTCCTAAATTATCAGGCGGTTGTGTGCTCATGCCGCGTGTAATATACACGAATCGATACATATGACGTCATCAGTCACGAATGCGCTAATGTGCAGTGTTTTAATTGCAAGTCTACATATTCATCAATCCATCCTGACCCCTGCCCTCGTTTAATGTGTGAGAATCAAAGACCTCTTGATTGGAATGGGGGGGATTGCCGAAGAAATCAAGCTAATGGCACTTGTTACAATTACTCGACTTTTTGTTTTATGGAGTTGATCATTATACTTTTACTATAGTTTTGCTTCGCATTCATCTTTGTTATATCAGAATTCATGTGGTACACGAAAAATGTGAGCACTGATTATACCAGCGGTTCTTCAAGTGGTTCTGCTACTAACTAATATTGTATTAGCATAGTTTCGTATATTATTATTATTATTATCGAAAAGTAAAAAAAGGCATGTGTGAAAACTCGGAATCAACTTTTTGAAATAAAACTCAAGCCCAGCAAAATACCAAGCATGAGTTGGTGCAATATTGCCTAAAGTTGCGTGTGTTTTCCACACATAATATAGTGTAAAGGCGAGAATTCCAGCTGACTTTCACTTCTAAAATAATAGCATCAATGTAAAAATAATGTTATTTACTTGTAGCGCAAATGTGCAATTTGCAGGGTACATCCTAACTAAATATTCATGATGAGGTCATTATTATGGCACAATATGCATACTTTAAGCCACGAATGTGCTGTTACAAAATAAAAACAAGCATCATACAATGGTATAGTAGTTTTCCCATATACATGTCAGATTACCGAACCAGAAAACCGTCCTGCTGCATGATATCATCAATTACATCACACCTTAGTGCAGCTAAGGCACACATTACCGCCCTCTAAATATGCCTATTGTACCTGACAAAGAGTGTGTTGCACCGTATATTCAGAGTAAAGAAAGCATCTTCCTAGGACGCTCCATTACACGGACACAGTGTGTATGTGTGCCGTGTGTGTGTGTATGGTGAAGCATAATCCAGCGGCAGAGGATCTCTTTTCGATTATGAATGAATGTCTTGGGCAAACAGCGCGTGTTAGCAGGAGATTGCAGGGAAAGAGGCTCTTCCCCCCAAAAACCCTTCCCTTCCTTGGGCCATCAAGTGCCTCTGCCCACACACTAACTGCTGTTTGCTCTGCCCAGCAGCAGGACAAGGGATGCAGTGCAGACATGCTGCTGACCAGTGTCCCCTCCCCCTTCTACAACCCATCCTCCCCCCTCACTTATTTACCAAACTGCGCTGCCCTTTAAGCGCCCCCCGGAGACGAGGTCCTCCCCACCCTCCCTACCACCATCACCTCAACTCTCCGCTTTCCCCCTTCAAAATGTTGACAACTTCAGTATATGACAAGCTCCTTAAAAAAAATCCGCGCTTCCCACAACAACAAGTCCATAGGAAGTCTGAAAGTGAGGAAGCCTAAGTGTATCAGGAATGAATCGTTAGGGCAAGGAAATGAAATTATTCCATTACTCTTCCCCAATACTTCTGCAGCGCTAAGGCAGTCAATATTCTAATTAAGGCCGGAACACGTATTTTAAGGCTTGGGCGTATCGTTTCTCAATCGCGGAAAGGGAATGAATGGATGTCACCGCAGCAGTCGCTTGTTTGCCAGACGAAAAGGAATAGCAAACAGTGGGACGTGGTGCACGAAATAAGACAAGGAATCAGAAAGGATCAGTGTCTAGTGGCCATAATCGCTTGAAAATTAATTATGGCGCACCTGTGGATAACCATAGTGCACGATAGTTCCTATTATCACAGGTAGGCTAACTACACTCTTAACCATTTACCTTCTCTAGAGAGGGTAAGAAAGTGGCCATTTTTTACCTTACATTGTAGGGTAAATCTTGGGTAAATTGATTCTAAGGTAAATTTTGCATGTATTACCTTAGAAAATAGAGGGTAAAAATAGGCCCTTTTTTACTCTCTATTTTCTAAGGTAATACATGCAAAATTGACCTTAGAATCAATTTACCCAAGAATATTTACCCTACAATGTAAGGTAAAAAATGGCAACTTTCTTATCCACTCTGGAGAAGGTAAATGGTTAAGAGTGTAATGATGTCAAATTGCTATTTCTTAAAACACTTCCTAAAATCAGACCCTGGTTAGTTACCCTGGCAGTCCGCCTGTGTGAGCAGGTACCCCACTTGAAAACGAACGCACCCAACTATGCCCCCCCACCCAACCTAACCATCCAGCTCCAAGGCCATAAGACCCTCCCCAGGCGTTTCTGGCGAAGCATTACAGCAACATATATCAGCGAATGGCGATTGTAGTAGCAGAAAATTACAGGCAATAACGCGGGCCCGATACGACCGAAACTGAAATCACAAGATGAGTTGTCGTTCCGTTTCCCAGGTCCGTGCGGCGGCAGTTTATAGTGCAGTTTATGCGATAGTAAAGTTGGCAATCGAATGAAATAGGAGCCAACATTTTATCACGGGACATCCTATAAGCGAGGAGGGGAATTACCCGCAGATTACAACGTGGATGCGATCGTATAGACTTCAATACATTTTTTAGCAATTTATGTGCGCAAGGCGGCTTGTCCCGGCCTAATCTGCCGGCTATGCTTGGGCGGATGGAGCCCTTTTTTATAGGTCCCCCTCCCAGGGTAAAGTGGGAGAGAGTAGGGGGGAATAGTACTATATACCTGCGGTAGGGATTTGGGGGGCGCAGATGGAAGCGACGCCGCCTATTGATAGGCCTTCATCTCTTTCCAGCTCTTGCTCGTTTCAGCCTCACCTTCAGCTCTACCCCCGTGCCAATCATGTTGAAAACGCCATTACTTGCCTTATTGCCAGCCCTCAACTAATCTTATTTTCTGATACACCACTGACAGTGGCTATTGGCTACACACCACATATCATGAATGTAGACATAATTCTAATTATACACCAACTGATTACGGTTGCCCATAAATAAGCATGGGTAAGTCAAAAAAAAGGACTGTTTAGAGAAACAGGAGGGGGGAAAAGCAACGAGAGGCTGTCGTTAACCTTGTCAATCTGCGGCGCCCGAGGTTTTCAAGCCCCAGCCCGCCTTTTCCCGGCTTTTCCTCCGCTTCCCGGAGTAGACACTCCAGCCATCTAGCGAGCCAGTTGCTCATCGCACACCACGGCATTTCCCCCCTTCTTGACTTCCCTCCATCTACACTTTGCTCAAGTGGACATTACGCACATTTCATTTCTCCAAAAAATACATCCAAAAAAATACATCAAAAGTGAGCGGCGCAGCGCCTGGAAAGCGGCAATATGCAGAACAAGAGAGGCTGATGGGTTGCCTAGTAGCCAGGATAAGTCTGACTGTTGCCGATGTCCCTAGGTATTCTCTGCCTCCTTTTCTCCCTTTGACTTGTCCCTACCCACCCACCCACTCTCGGGTTTCCCCCGCAGACCAATCCTTCACGCGAATCCCACGGCTTTACCTCTCCCCCGTCAACCTGCCCAATCCCTCCCCCCCTTCCTACTCCCTCCTCCCTTTGCTCCGGGCGATATTGAAACAAAACAAGCTGTTGAAAAATACCCGAGGAGCAGTTGTGCATTTGGATCGATGTGGAGCCCAGGGATCCGACGCCGCCGACGCCATGCCAGTGACGGCGACGGCCACGGCGACGATGACGGCTGTCCCCCC
>KZ538020.1:98358-109577 GCA_000934665.2 Catajapyx aquilonaris
CCCTACCACCCTTCCCCCCCTAATCCCTGACATCCCTTTTCCCCACGCAACAACCCATGCGCACTAACACAACTTGCACGCACTGTCTTATTCACCCGGGGCCACTGCGTTTCCATACACGCTGGCTCGGCAGGCGCCTTTTTATTTTAACACTCATAAAAGCCTATCATCACTTCATAATAGGACGTGTTCGCTCACTAAAACGGCTCCGGCCCTTCCCCGCGTTTTATTCGCCGGCTGGTGAAACCAATAGGTGAGGGTGATCAGATCGTAATGGGGGTTTCAAACCGGGCCTAATAAAATGGGGCCGGGTAATAGTCCCGCCGATCAGTTTGTCATTTGTTGCTTTTTAAGTAGATCAAGTTGAGTCTATTGAAACTGTAGCGTGGGATAAACCTATACTACACACCTATACTACACCTATACTGCACCTATACCACACACCTATACTACACATGAGCATAACTAACAAAATGAACGTGTGCAACCTGTCAACAATGTTAAATTTTTAATTAACAGCTACAAAAATATATATCTGTAAACCTGGCTCCCCAGTTAATTACTGATTGGCATAATTTATTGATATGGACTAATGGACGAGAGGGATACAAAAATACATCATTGTTATGTCGTGCAAAATTACACCAAATAATTAAAGTAATCATGACAAACCGTGGGGCTCCTAGTCAGTTTGGACACAACAATTGCGCGCTATCTAGATGGACAAACACTGCGGCAGCAATTTCGCATTCAAGACTGTCACAATTTTGACGGTACACTTGTCCTTCCCAGCTTGTGATCGATACATCGCTGTATCTGTTGAACGACGAAACAACATCCATGAGATGGAGGTTTGCTCGCATTTTCAAATCCGATTCCCAAATCAAAGTCACTCCTGAGAACATCTCTCAACGGGTGTCTCCATGAGCCAGATTACTCGAAAAAAAAGGAAATCCCCCAGACACTTTCAGTCGGAGCAAATTTGGCAGACAAGTTGCAGATAATGAGGCGAATAAAAGTTTGCTTATTTGAAGAGGGCCAAGGGGCTAGTGGCCCAACCTCAGATTTATTCAAAGATGGCGACCCATGAATTAAGGAAGGTACCCCCCTTTTGTTTGTTCTTCAACCACCGCCGGCCACTCCGACGTTGCCAGACCAAATCTTCCCCCCTCCCCCCAAAAATATCAATAAGAAAATACTGGTCCGTGTTTTATGACCATGTTTTTTTTTGTAGTAGTAGTAGGTGGCCAGTTTCCAGCAGGTTATTTACATTCCTCTGGGTGTCCGCGGGGCACATTTTGCCGCAATTCCAACTGTCCTGCGCCATAATCCAATACCGGTTTGTCAATAAACAAAATTCTCCCCTTGCTGCATTAATAACTGCCCCCTTTTAGCCGCGGGACGCAGCCAATTGCGAGGCCGCAGGCTCACTGCCAACCAGCAGCTCACCAGTCCACAAGTGGATCACAGGGTGCCTTTTTTTATTCCCATGTTTCAACCCGGTGACCAAAGAACGACCAACATATACCAAGAAAAATAATTAGCAGCGACTACGACTTTAAAAACGTATGTTGTTACACCCCCAGTAGACCGAAATGAAAGTGAAATAACATTGTCACGAAGAGGCATCAAGCAGCACTTGTCAGATCGTAATTTAGGGGTGCGAAACCTATAATTTCGTGGGTAAGGCAAACTTTGTTCCGCGTTCACCTGTAAAATCGCAGTACAAGGAGCCATCGGCACAAAACCAGGGATGATTGCTGGGAACAGGAGAGGATGAGTGCGACACGTGCGGACCTGCTTCCTCCCCCTCCCCCCCCTATTCACTTCCCACCCTTCTATCCGCCTCCCCCCACCTTCAGACTTGGCAACGTGGCTGGAGGCCTCGGCACTCACTCGCCCCTATTAATTCCCTTCGTTTCTTGTGGATGTGCTAGCAACCATTAAAACGGGATCGATTTGCTCGGCACAAAGTATATGCAGGCGGCGCTGCCAACCCAACACCCAACCTTACATACACTTAACAATACAACACCTAGAATTCAAATTGAGCGCGCTTTCACACTGCCATCTACTGGAGGCATATTTGACCGCATTTTTCAAAAAAATTCGGTCCACCTGGTACAGACTGTTATTCCTGAGTCCGGGCACTGGAATCACAAGCGTGACGTTTGGAAGCTGAAGGGGCTAGGAGAAGAGTGGTGTGCAGCCAGTCATTCTATCGATCTGGGATTGGGGTGTCCAGGGAGGCAAGCAGGCGGTTGGCCTGCCTGCATGCAAATCAAAGGCAAAAGATACAAGCTTATCTTGGGGATGGCGGACCAGCCGTCGACTCTGTCCCCCTCTTCTCCCCCAACCCTTTCCCCCCACGTTGGACGCCATTCTTAAACACTCTTCAGTCTCTGGTGAAACTGCAGGTTTACAACACGTTATGCGTTTGACGACCACAGTTGTAAGACCCTAGCTTGACCAATCCTGAGTGGTTGTAATATTGTGTATCTCTAACGTACACTAGCAGCTTTATTTCTTGAAAAAGTAATTTCACTCATAGCAGCTATAGCTAACATGTAACTTCAAGGAAGATTTGTAAATAAACATGAGGATCTTCTACCTCTCCTCCAAGTTGGTCCCCTTTCTTTGCAAAGAATCTCCCGATTTTATTCAGACCAACTCCCTTCCACTCCACCGGCCCGAAAAGGACATCCCCGATCCCACCGCCCACACAATTACATGACTGCATATGTAAATAAAGTCGACTCAAGTGAGGCTGGGACCAGGGAGCACACTTCTCCAGCCACACAAGTGTTATCGAAGGGGAATCGGCGGTTGTTGGTTTGGCGTGGGTCTCCGATATTTGCCCCCCTCCCCCCTCCCCAAAAGCCCCTGCAACTTGTGCTCGGCTCTAATAGAAACGTCTCAACCAAAAGGGGGGAAAAAAGTTCACTTTGATTGATTGAAAAGAGGCGTACTGACCACCAATTGGTGTTGCACAAGAGGCCAGTTCTACTGCTGGTTGAAAAGGCACGGCGTATTTGGGTGGCGGCGAACGACAGAGGGCTATGGGTGTGTTGACTCAGTGCCGCAAGTTCCAAGCACGTCCAGCGTTAATAACAACAGGATCAAACAGCCAAATGGTAATATAGAATCGCCGGCTAATTTTTACTGTGTGTACTTCATTGGGACCAGGTTATAGCCTCCCCCAGCAATAATCGGTGCCGTTCTATTGGTATCGCATGTATAAGCATGATGCACTGTACCGATTTCGGAGGTGGTACTTTGGGATCAACAAATACCGTCTATGATACTGGACAATGTACCGACTTGGATTTCTACAGAACTGGCTTGCAGACGGTACTATATACTCACCCCAACACATCTGTACACTGGGTTGCATCTGCCAGGATGAACGAAGAATCTCAGACGCACGGCAATCTTTTTTATCGCGATTGTACTATGGGGCTCACTTTATCCTGGTCTTGAAGCAGCCCTTCACACACCTGCTCACCGTGGGCCTGTGCGAAGGATTGCTTCAAGCGGCTTCAAGACTAGGATACAGTGGCCAAAACAATTTGAGCCCCATAGTCGCTACATGTCAGTGTGGTTGAAGAGGGAAATGCCTTATCACAGAAATATTTGCAACTAATTGCGACTAATTTACGTAATCGCTTTTATTGCTATCAGGTACGAGATGAGCACTGTGCATTGTTCCTTGCATCTTGAGTGTCAGCATGCATGCACAAACGCGGCAATAAAGGACACACTTATTTACAGTCCCGGACGGATGTTGAATTAATTATTATGAACAGTAGGGACCCCTTCATTCCTGTAATGTGTCCCCGACTTTTGTTCTACGGGGGCAGTTATTTCCCATCGCAAAAGCCTTGCAAGTTTAAGCCCGGGAGTTAATCCCTTTTTCCTACCAAGCGTCGCTATATTTCGGTCCCGTTTTGAGTGCTCCTGTTATGACAAATATTACCTGACTAATTTGCATAACATATAACATACAGGCCCTCCGTTTTTCATTTCGGGAGAGCAGCAAAGGTTTTACCTCAAAATAGTGCCTGCAGGACACATTTTTATGGAAATTTCGAAAGCGGGTGAAAAATGAACTGAAACTGCATCACATTTTTTTCCTCCCACGAACCAGAAGCATGGAGCAGAGTGTCCGGAAACCTTTATACTAACAGTGCCGCACAGAGGACCCCCCCCCCCTCTCCCTCTCGACTACGCAGTATTATTCTGCCGCAATTATTGCCGAGTCAATTAGTAAATGTAAAAGCGTTGTGACCCCAGCATTTAAATGAACGACAGTCTCACTCGCACATATTAACATTGAGAATCATCAGGGCCGTGGAAAACTTGCTATTTTTGTAATGCCTCATCAATATTAACTAGGGCACCCTTTGCAGATGTCACTGATCAGTTTTTGTCCCAAAAAAAAGCAGGATCCCAAAGATAAGCCAGCTAATAAAAGCAGCAACTGTTGAAAAACTGGCGAAAATCTTTTTTCAAGGGCTCCACTTATATGCAGTCGGAGCAAAAGTTTGGTCGTCTGAATCCGACCCCAACTTGTGAGAAGCAGAGGGTGTGGTGCAAAAAAAAGAGGTCCTCTCCCTCTCCTTGGACCATGTCACATTAAATCTCCCATCGATGTCTGAACCAAGTCCCGCTACTTATCATAAGATTCCTCCAATGCCATGGATTTTCTTCACGAGAGGAAGAGGGATTCCCCTCTATTGCCAAACTTTTGGGCCCCCCAAAGCCAACCAAGGCCACTCTGACGCCCTCTGCTTCGTGTATGTCATTAACGCCCTGGATATGGAGACGGATCTCTGCCACCGGATAAGATTTTCATAAATCATTCCTTCGCTCTCTTCCTTCCCACTTACTTTTTTTTTCTTCTTTCCCCCCCATCTTTCTGAAGGTATTTGACGCAATCTTTCTGGCCCAAATCGAGCTCCGTTTATCCCTCTTTCCTGCCCTCTTACGACACTTCGCAGCTGACATATGATGCGGAAATAAATGGTTGAATGACCATCGCTGGCCATATCATCCAGAAAACCCTCTCATAAAATCATTGCTCCTTATGTCTTAATAATAGAATATTCCTAATCCTCTAAACCAAAGAACGGTCTGACGTCACACCAGCTGTATTTTCTGAGCATGCGCAGAACTTGCAGAGCGATTCAGAGATGTGATTGGAGGGAAGAGCCGGGTGGAGGCGAGACTGAACGTGACATCATATCGTTCTTTGGTTTACCGGACTGTATATAATAATTATACAGGGCGGTCACGAATTCGCCGGTAGAGGCATGTCATGGGTCCGAACAGCCCCCGGACACTTCCCCTACAATTTTCTCTTATCGCCTGCCGGGGCGTTTTGCATGCGGTGCTCACCTGAGAGCGCCATGAGACCCTTTACGGAGCTATTATGTAGCGGCCCTACCGGACTACGATGAACTTTATAGGTACAAAAGGAAAGCGCTACATTGGGGGACCCAACATGGTCGCCGGGGGCCATGTTGGGCCCACATGTAGTGGGGGTGTCCAGACCTTAGTATTCTAAAACCATGGGTCCGAAAGGCCGTCGACACTACGTCTAGGAGACATCGACGATGTGCATCCTTACAAGTGTGGATACCCCCATACATGCCTGCATTGCTCGTTGCCGGAGCCAGGCGGTTGAGCAATGGTTTAGGAGTGCGAGCGCCTGACTCCGGCAACCAGCAATGCAGGTATGTACGGGGGTATCCATACTTATCAGGATACACATCGTCGAAGGCCTTTCGGGCCCATGCCATGCTTCTTCCCTATGCACCCCCTACCACCCACATCTTTTTGGTTAGTGGCGCTGGTCGTCCGGTGGTTAGCGCGCTCGCCTCTAGACCCAAAGTTGTGGGTTCGAACCCGGCCGAGGTCGGTGACTTTTCTCCGGGTGGCAGAAAAGTGAGAGTGCGCCTTCCTTGCAGTCGGTCCCGTGTGCTTGTGACATTGCGCGAGTGCACGTTAAAGATCGCCCAGAGTGGCCAAATTTCCAGGAGGAGGACCACCCCTGGCGTCGGTGTTTAGCCTTAGCAGCAGGAAGAGACCCCACTGATAAGGCGAATTCGTGACCACCCTGTATAGGAAGCTCACGGCATGAGTTATTTCTGGTATAACTACACTGAACATTTTCCTTAAAATGACATTTTGATGCCTGGAGACACAACTCAAAGACAAGAATTCGCCATATCATCACTAGTGCATATTGTCTCCTGCCATCCAGACCTTTCATCCATACAGCAGCAATCCATCTACCAACCGACCTAGCTATCCATCCGTCCATCCATCCATCTATCCACCCAGTGAGCCAGTCATCCAGCCATATATCTACCTATCTATCCGTCCAAATTTCCGCCCCGAGAGCCAGGCAGCCAAGTCCCCCTCCGGAATAAAAATAAATGATCCAAAACAAATCACCCGGCCCAATGACACGTCCATATTGGAAAAACGCTACCAGCTGTTGGGCTGAATCTATAAATCCGATACTCTGCCATAAAATCCAATTTCTCCCAGCCGATGGTATTTTTATGCGGCGTCGAGAGAGAAGCAAAAAGGGGGGGATGGCGGGGGAGGAAGAGAGGGTAGGAGGATGGGGGGAAAAGCGAGGGGGGTTCCAAACAGCAGTAGGGCGCAAGGGATTCCCACGCTCTTCCACAAGCTTACTAAGGACTACTTGTTGGAGTCCCCGTATAAGCAGACTCCGACACTATTTGATTCCCACGCCTTTAAGGAACTCCAACACTTTTTTTTCTTTCTCTGCCTCGCTCCCTTTCCTAGGGATTTATCCTAATAGACAGTCGCTGGTTGTTTATGCCGATATTAATCTGCTGCTCTAGGTGTTGTTGTTACCGTTGTTTTAAAAAAATTTGGGAGGCGAGAATTGATTATCGATGGCATACAGAGTGGCATAAAAAGTGTGGAAAAATATGGTCATAGAAACTGTTGTGCTAAGCGCCATTCAATTTGTATTTTTAGCTGCTACTAATATCACACAACAAAAGCTTATATATGCCGGTTGTATAATATATTTGCAAACGTTATAATCAGGAAAGATAATGGATAAAAACTAACTGATGGTGAACACCTGAACCAAGTGCTAAAAATAATATTTAAATCCTACAAATCTTGACTGATGAAATCACACATACAGTAGTATGCTGTCGTTTGAACCAACAACGTTGCTATACTTCCCTATAGTACCCTTGCGATTGTTACTCCTTAGTATAATAATTTGGAGAGGGGTAGATGGCCGAGATGGTAACGTCTCGGCTTGCTGAGTGAAAGGCCCCAGGTTCGATCCCCGCCCGGGGAACTTTCCTTTCACCTGCGTCAGGAGGGTCTCTCACCTGCACCAAGGAGGTGTCTGGCAACCTAACCTCCTGGGGAACAGCACATGACCCTTTTACCGACATTGCACTTGCACCAATGTTCCCTCCCCAAAAATCCCTATATCCTTACCTCATGTCCTTTCATCCTTGCACCGGAGTTAGAAGAAAAAAAATCAGAAACTGGAAGGAAAAATGATGGTATTCCACCCCCCTATAAGGGCCTATGACCCTATCACGGGGTAACGTAAAAAAAAGTACAATAATTTTGTAAACAACATTGCCAGATTGAAATCATATGTAATGTTTAAGCAATGTTACACAAAACCTGTTCCATCGTTTTCAAATGCAGATGTGCAATTATTTACAGTTTTATATATTTTCCTATGCAACACTACTGAAGTTGCATGCAAACGAGGCATTTCTCCAGCCTCCTATCTTAATCGGAATTGACCAACCTGTACAATAATAGGATCTCTTCTAATGAATCAACTAGCACAGATAGTAGCTCCCTCCCTGAACCTAGCTAACGTGTGCCAATAGAGGCAAAACTGGTGCAGTTCCCCCATGCCGATTTGGAGAAACGAATCTTGCCGAATCTCCTGAGGAGATATGAGCTATAGGCCTAGAAGGAACCCGCCCAGCCCAGCCCAACACAACCCAAGCCCCAAAGCCTCCTCCGCTAACCGTAGCAGGTAAACCCCTTGCACTTGAAGCAATTAGAAGGCCTGGACCGCAAGCAAATACCTCCCGGAAACCCCGAGTTTCCTCTCTATTTGTCCAAACACCAGGTTGTTAGGCAGGGGCCCTTGTCAGCTATGCCCCAGTCGGAAACACGCGCTGCCTTCAGGGTCAAACTCACTCACCATCTGCATTGGGGTGAGACCAATCCAGATCTACAATTCGGACCTAAGTATATGCCATATTCCAATCAGTTCGCAACAAAATAAAGTGCAAAAGTCCACCACTATCCACCTCATAAGCAGCAATCACCGGACAAAAAGCGATTTTGCCATATTGGAGCTTGTCGATCCAAAACCCATAATCGGTTTGAAAAATCCGTCCGTATTTGCACAGTTTGTTTATCCGGCGTGTATTTCCATTGCGCGTCACGTGGTTGAAAGCACGATTGCCAGCAATTATTGCCTCCGCTCCGCCATCAGCAGTCATGTACCAACACGGGTCGAATCCAACCCGAATCTTGTTTCGGTTGGATGCGAACTCAATCTGTGGAGCCGTGTAAAGGGTCCCGGATTTCTGCCCTAACTCGGCGCTCACCGGATTTTCCACATTTCTCAACAGGAAATCAAGCGAATAATTAGCTCAAATATTAGTCTATCTTTCATATCGCTGGAGAATAAAAAGGGAAATAATTGGATAAATACAGTTTGGGGAATCGGATTCGTTTACGGAAGAAAGTCCCGCTCGAATTAGCTTGCAAAGGCGCCGAGGAGGATTCAGAGAGACGCTGCTGCTTCCGCCGAGCTTCTCCGGGTGTGTGCTCTGCGCATTACCTCTCTACAGACCACCTTCTGTTGACCCAAGCATATCTTCTCAAACCGCATCTCCTCTCCCATTTTCTTCCAGCGATATTCAGCACTGCACTGCTCTACGAACTGCTATCCATTTTTATAATAAAAATACATACACCAATCACATTTTTGTCATTATTAAATTTTTGGCATGTAATCAATCGGTGACATTTCAGCAAAAGAATGTCCTAAGGGTTGCATTTTAATTAGGTGCAAGGTGGAAGGAGAGAAATGAGTGTCTTGCTGCAGGGTTTCAGCTTGACAGTGTATAGCTATGCAAAGAGGTGCCCGCGGGCCTGGCTGTGCGGTACATATATACACCCCCCCCCCCCCCTCTTCCTTCCTCCTCCTCCTTCCTTCTTGCTCCCCCTTTCATCTCGGATGGCAGGTAGGCGTTTGAGCAAACCGAAGCTAAATAAGGACGAGGGCAGTAGTAGTAGACTGGAGCTTATTTGTGAGAGCGCATGCATGCAAGCTGGATTGAAGAGTGACGCTGGAGAGTTATATGCTGGATAAGTGAGACGCAAGTGAGCGAGCCAAGAGAGCATTTGGACACGTCCTTCTATCTCTTATCGCTAGTCTGTTTATGCTCAAAATCACCTTTGTGTATGTACTATCGGTCTCAGTTTCGACCACTTTATCCTGGTCTTGAAGCAACCCTTCACACACATGCACACCTCCTCACCGTGGGGCCTGTTCCGCGGGGCTTATTTCTGCTGCAAAGGCTCAACACCAGGGGGGGGTCCTCCTCCTGGAAATTTGGCCACTCTGGGGATCTTTAACGTGCACTCGCGCAAGGTCACAAGCACACAGGACCGACGGCTTTACTTCCCCTCCGAAGGAAGTCGCACTCTCACGTTTCTACCACCCGGAGAAAAGTCACCGACCTCGGCCGGGTTCGAACACACAACTTTGGGACCAGAGGCGAGCGCGCTAATCACTAGTCCACCGGTGCCGACCACCGTGGGGCCTGTGCGAAGGGTTGCTTCAAGACCAGGATAAAGTGCCCGAAACTAATTCAGACCGATAGTACGTTTAAAAAGGAACTATCTGCCAAACTAGTAAGTCGCATGAATGCATGCTACTTTCATCCTTACTAGTTTTGCAGATTCATCCTTATGGGACGGCACCTATATTTATCCAAGTCACCAGTCATATTTTCGTCAGAAGCCAAGCACCGTCCACTCCCCATCATGCAGAAGTGCATCATCGGTTCTCCGAAAAGGGACCCCAGTTCTCAACTTCCCTCTACCCCATTCCTCCCTTCCCTTCCAACATTTCCACTTCATAGATTCGAAAGCAGTTGGAGAAAGCTCGCCACGTACGTGGCTCAGTCTCCTCTAAGTGGCAGAAACATCTTGCTGTTAGCTCTCAGCGTATCGGAATATTGACTCCTGCGGAACCAGCTCCTATCCATTACTCCCGCGCCCCGAATGCAACTCCAATAGAGCAATGCGATCCTCTCTCTCTCTCTCCCTCTCTCCCTCTCTCCCTTTACCCTCCCCAATCCTACCCACCCATTTCCTTCGCTCTATATGCGCCTCACAAAATTACCGGCTCTAAAACTTTCAGAATCGATCTCCAAATCTGCGGAATAATCGGTCCCGCTTCACCCTGCTAAATGCTTGTAGCATCCCTTTTTGGAGAGAATTCGCGCTGAGGGAATTTCTGCATATCCCAACGACCCCAAGGTCTTGGGTCAACCGCAAAAGAACGACCGATCTTTTTTTAAAGAGGAGCTGTCAGTGTGAAATATTGTTACGTGACACTGTCCTGTGTCCTGTCACTATTGGGGGTGCCGGTGTATTTTCATTGATCAGCCAAATTACATGATGTGGCGGAGGATCAAATTTGCCAACGTGCTGTACTAACCGCAACGCGGGACTTTTGAGGCGCACTCAGTAATGCCCCGACCTGATGAGGCGCTAACGTGCAAAATGTTTAAAACAGAGGGTTACGATGATGGCATTTTATTCAATTAGCCTATCGCGTTCTGTTGTTTGCGCTGTGACATTGTAAAACTCCGCAATTGTTTGGTAATTAGAGTAGAAGTTGAAAATTAGGCCTAAAATCTGATTTTGGCTTTGTGAAGCGTCACTGGTATGGAGCTGTAGCTGTATAACCGCGCTTTAAAAATAACACTGAAACACTGTCAGGCGTAACTTTAAAATACATCCCATCTTGTATATGCAGGGTGTCTCAACTTTTTTGTCCGAACAGTTAGGGGTCGTGCAAATACCACGTGACCGATTTTAGGCCACTTTTTGACCCCCCAGCGACCGACCGTGGTATCCATTAGAACCCCCCCCCCCCCCCCCCC
>KZ538020.1:109752-142324 GCA_000934665.2 Catajapyx aquilonaris
GACCCCCCCCCCCCCCTTCCCCCCAAAACGGTCGCGTCGGTGGTATTTGCACGACCCCTTATCGGAAAATTGCGCGTAGCTGCTACTTTGTAAGCAGTGACTTGCAAACGGTGATTTTCCGGAGGAACGGGAAATATTCCCTGCGAATCGTAGGTTGAAGTGGCATACGTGCTGCCCGCTGAAAATTGAGGGTCAAGCCTGTAAAAAAGAGGGTCACACGTGCCATGGGATGTGTGACCCTCTATTTTCCCATTCCCCATTCCCCCGACAAATCACCGGTTGCAAGTCACTGCTTACAAAGTAGCAGCTACGTGCAATTTTCCGATAACTGTTCGGACAAAAAGTTGAAACACCCTGCTGTATATTATTGACTAATAAATAATTGGTTATCCCATAATAGGCTGGTGATATTTTGTAGGATCTTCCTGACTTGCAATTGCTGAGCTGCTGATAATTTTTTTATTGTGCGAGGAAATGGGAAAAACCCACATGAATACGGATTATTTCCAAGTTTCCAAGTTCGTGGGTCGTAAGTCTGCATAGGGCATAAAAGTCATATTCTGCTGTTATATGTACTTTTAAACATTTACAAACACACTACAATATTCCATCCCAAAAAAAACCCAAAAAACTTCCTATCTGAAACTATCAGGCGTCAAAAAAAAGGCGGGAAAGTCGTGCGCGCAAAGTGGGAATTTGTAGAGGACCACTTGTTGAAGGCATGAGGCAAGCAGGCAAGAAAAGCTAGGCTTGTCGAAAGAGTGTCCGAGAGAGGGGGTCTGGGTAGGATGGGAGGGAGGGAGGGAGGGAGGGAGAGAAGAGATGGAGCGAGTCCCTTGGCAAAGGAATGGTGGGGAGAAGAGCCTTATCGGAAGTGTGCGGATGGGCCATTGGGGCCATCAGGGGGATTGCCCAGGTCGACCTGCTACATTCAAATTTGCCACGGGAAACCACTTGGATAGGAGGGGACGGAAGGTCCACCAGAAACGGCGAATCTATACAAACAAGTGACCCGGTCGCCTACAAACTCGCCTTGATCTGATGGCTCTCTGCTAAAGGACGGAGTTGACTGGTAAGTCCTCAACAACAAAAAAATGCTCCAGCTGACCTGAACAGTTTCTAGTAAGAAATTTACATTTTAAATATATTTCTTAGTCAAATGTGGCTTCACTTATATTACAAATATTTCTAATTCTGCTGCGAAATAAATGAAATAAATTGATAATTTATTGTCTACCATACCAAGTAGTAGTAGTAGTAGTAGTAGTAGTAGTAGTAGTAGTAGTAGTAGTAGTAGTAGTAGTAGTAGTAGTAGTAGTAGTAGTAGTAGTCTTTTACCAATACTTTACACAATTAGGTCATCTAAGCCCCTTTGCCTTTGGTGCTTAAACAGTAGGGCGAATACCCGTATGGTATTCGCCCTACTGTTTAAGCACCACAGGCAAAATCTATTCCTATATAATGCGAGTATATGCCTCTTTCCCTGTCAGGTAATTCAAGAGAAAGGGCCAGAATTCTTTCCCGTAACGAAAACAGGAGCAAAAATATGTCAGAAAGAACAGAGGCGGAAGAATAATAGGTATACAGGGAAGCATCTATGAACTTATTTCGGTCCAGAGACCGCGGATAAGAAATCTCAGCATCGCAAATTGCGCTTAATCCCACCGGACATTAAAAGTGAGACTCGGGGTTATTGAATTCGCCTTACTATTTGCAACAGACGGAGGCAAAGCTCCCATTTCCGTCGTGTCAACTGAGCTAGGACGAGAGACGGCAGAGAGAAAATCCAACCAAATTCATCCTTTCCCCTTCCTGCTTTACCTTTCCTTCTCTTTGCCTTTTCCTGCATCTCGCCCGCTGCTGTCATAATCTCCTCTTACTTCTGCGATTCCTCCAAGGACTCCACGATCTACGCAGTCATTCAAATGTTGTTTCAGCCTGACTTTTGCTCTTTTCTATGATTAAACCAGATCTTGTGCTCAGGTGCGTCCACACAGAAGGCACAAAGTGCATCAAAATGTGAATATTCTACTGAAATACCACAGATTGTGAAGTCTTTGCTCTTGCAGTAAACTTGGAAGTAATGAGAAACCAACAGAATTTACTATGATGTAATACGTTATTTTTTCCAATTTATTTTCTTGAAAATGTTGGACCTATATTCACCTCTGCGGAAACAAAGAAGATTTGTCTTATTTAGATTTATCTCGAAATATTTTTGACGAATATTTAAATTACATTGCAGATAAAGTTGATTATCTGACAAAAGGACTAGGTCATCAGCATATGCTAGTATGGTTATGTTAAATTTTTTATTACAACCCAAAAACTGCGATATTTATACGCCATTTTTGCCAGGCACATCCTCGTGGAAATATTACATCAAAACGGCCTTACTTGAGCAATAAGCGAATACACAGCAACGGACGCATAAGTCAATACACCAACACAACTGTCGACTGGGAGGCTGGGCTTGGACAACTGAATGATATTGACTGAACAAGGGAAATTCATGTCTGGCCGGAATTTCGACGAATTTGAGCTTTCCTGGGATTATTCAATGCCATCTGACAAGATTTGTAATTTACAGTCCTCCCGTGGACGAGAAAGATAAATGGCGTTGTGAATAATGGGCAGGAAGCGATCAAATTAAGCAACGGAAGTTGCACTGTGTATTCAATTTGAAAGGAGGCGTCGGGTGGCGTAGTTGCAATATATTCCTTCCTCACTGACGCAGCGGAAAATAAAATTCGACAGAATATTACTGTTATGATTTAGTGAGATGCTACAAAAAAAAAATCTGGGGAGTATGTGACGAAAGTGCGAAATCTGGAAGCTGTGACGTCAGGACGATTCCAAGTGAGTGAGAGGGCAGCATGTACACTACACAACTAAGCAATCCCCACCCCCCACCCCTTCCATTCCTAACCTTCCCACCCCCACCACCCCTCGACAGCACTTCTCCCTTCCCGACAAGTTGCCGTCCAATCAATACAATGCGGACTCTCCACCCGCTCCTATTGATTCCCGATACAGGAATCAACAAATCAAACGTACATGCCGAGCCTTCGATAGCCATCGATCATTTTTTTCCCCCCCCCTCAAATCAATAAATCGATGCCTCGTCACCTCACCCTAAACCTAGGCCCGTGTTGCTTCGTACCCAGTGCGGTTGCCCTGACACGGGTCTATCATCCTTTGGAAAAAAAAAAAAAAAAGTTTGTGAATCAGTACAGTCGCCCCTTGCCTAGAAAAATTAATCGAACTAAATTTTTTTGTGTGTAATCAGTTCAATGGATAATATTATTGTGTGTACTTGCAATGACATGGCTGTACTAATTATGACAATTTTTAAATGGGGGCAAACTAGTACATACAACAATTTTCTAATAACCATGCAGTTTAATGTGAAAAAATGACTATTTATTATTTTTGATTTGCAAGTATACACAAAATGCAATAACTCTAAGAGAGCCATAAATTACATGGTCTGCAATATGTGCTGAATGTAAAATGGATTAATATTGTCATTCCTGAGTTTATACGTTTATAAGCAGACTCAAGCAGTATTATTCTGCCATGACCTTATGGGAAAAATAATTGTGCAAGGAATACAGAAACAGCAAATAAAATTCACGGGCATAAACAGCTATAACCTCAATCTAGCTCAAGCAGTGTGTATATATACAATGATTGAAGTCGAGTGTTTATACTGTACCTGCATATAATGTTACAAAAGCTGACACCCACGGGACCAAATTTTCCAACAATAACCACCATAGTTAAATTGCACATTTTACACTCTTTTTTGCCCATGCCAACACGGACCATCCAGCTTTTGTCCTAAATTTTCATCAAACCCCTCCCAAATCCGATTAATACCCGACGAGCATCTGACTCAAGACAATATTAATGCATAAAATAGGAACCGAGTCATTACTCGTAGGCGTACTAAGCGAGTTGCATCGAGCCAGAAATACGAAGATAGATAGGTACATTTAGATGAGTAATAAGAGCAGGGCGACAGGCAAAGCATAGCTAGGTTAGCCCATGGGACATCGGTCCTTGGATGCTGCACGTCCATCTCGCGTTTTCCATTGGGGGGGTGGAGGGGGAGATTGGGAATGAGGTTTTTTGGAGGGGGGATGGGGGCAAATGAATGCAGTGTCCCCCTCGCCTTGAACCGGGCCCGATCAAGCTAGCTGATCAATATGTTTGCCTCCACATCCCTTCCATCGAGCACAAAGGGAGGTGGTGGTGGTGGGTGATGGAGGGGGTTGGAGGGGGAAAACTGGGGATGGGGGATGAGAGGGAGAAATATCACATATATCCGTCGAGTTTTGACCGTTGCCTTGCTGCCACGTTTGGCAAACACTGGTTATAATCCATAAAGTGTGGGAAGAAACTGATGATATGATTGACAATAATGACTTACAAGTTGACGATATCATCCCAACCAGCACTCACCTGCAAAGAAAGAAAAATATAATTATTTACAACCAAACGATCTTCCGCAGTAAACCCAACGGATAAAAATCTCGATCGAAAAGGAACGAGAAAAAATAATGTATGGGCCGGTAGTTATTAAAACGAGAGTATAAATTCCACATGAGTGCGGGCCCCACAAAAACCTCCATCCCGAATTTGCAGGCCGCACAACAAACCGAGGTGTTAAACCTCTTTAAACACGCAGCGCAAATATCGGATTTCAATACGCGCCCGTTTTAAGTATACTGGGGTCCGATACACTAAAATTATAGTTCCCATTGCGCCGTGGAGATTGGGAGCCGCCGAGTTTTTAGTGAGAGTGACATTATACAGCATCATAAATATCGCATAATGGCGCAAGGAAGATCCATATGAGCTTTGGGTTAATTTATTCTGTCATATCTCCACCGCAATGACGCCACGGTTGAATATACGACCGTTTGACCGCAATTGAAAGGTATAGCCATCCAGCTCGTCCCGAACCAGATTTATTTGGGGGAGGGGGGGGGGGGAGAGGGACCCCCGCCACAGGTGACGAGCCCCATATCAGATTGTGGTCTCTTTCACTGCCCATCCTGGGCTAGGGCACAACGGAATACAGATTTACAAAATTATAAATTTATAAAAAATTATATTTATTTATTTATTGTACCTCGTGATGGCCCTTACGTGTAATGTAGGGAGGTGGTACACCACCATTTTCCCTCACTTTTCGAAGTTAACTTCACTCCGGTGCAGGGAATCAAGGATATTGGGAAAGGATTGGGATTTTCGGGGAGGGGACACGATTGCAATGTCTCAAGTTTGGGCCATGTGTAGTCCCGCGGGAAGTTAGGTCGCCAGACACCTTCAAGGTGCAGGTCAGAGACCCTCCCGACGCAGGTGAAAGGGAACTCCCAGGCGGGGATCGACCACATCTCCCCTTATAAAAATTAATAATATTTCACATATCGCCAATATTCATCAGACTTGAAGACGCATCTTCAAGTCTGATGTATATTGGCTATAGGTGAAATATTATTAATTTTTATAAATTTTTTCGAGTTTTACCAGTTTTTTGGGCGTGTCACATGTGACACGCCCAAAAAACTGGTAAGAAGCGCGGAAAAGTGGCAACGCAGAGCTGTTTAGTTGGGCAGAACAAGTGCAAAAGAGAAGGAGAAATGAAGGAGGCATCGATCAAATCGATCCGTCACTTGAGTCTCCGCTTTTGTCCTTCAAGTGGCGTCCTACTGCCAAGGGTGGGGACGAGACAGAGGTGGAGGGATGTCGGAAAGCCTTATTTGACCTCAAACAACCACACATGACATACAGTACTACGGGTCAACACCCTAGCCATATGACCTAAAGTTAGTGTATTCCTCTCTGCGAAATAATTTTTTCCCCCCTACTCTCAGAGTGTATATGCTGGGAGTATGTGACACGGGCTGTCAACTGAGCATATCGAGCAACCCCCCCCCCCTCCCCCCTCACTTCTCTTCCATTTAGTGGGCATATGCGGGCAGCCTTGTCGCGCTGGAAGCAAAGTTGCTCGACTCGGCGCCAACCGCGACCTTTCCATTGAGCAGCGGGGGCACGCGCAACACCCGGATTCAAAGGATCACAATTTTAACATTCCAATCCAGGGTCTAACCTTACATTTTAATCGGGACACACCAACAGAGCATAACATGTGGCTAGGGTTCGCTTTTTCGCCGAGCTGGGTGGAGTTTAAAAAAAAAAAAAAAAGTCCATTTAGGGCGAAAAACACGGGACTCCCACTGCCTTGATGGGGCTGAGGTACAAAAGAGCGAGCGCGACACGGCTTGTTCTTGCTCCGTTCGCACATGTCTCCCATTCATGGCCTGCTCGTGTTCCCTGCCGGATACATGCCCCGCTCACTCACTCATTGGCAAGAAAATTAGGGACTTATATATAACCCTATGATCATAGGGATGGCAGCTGTTCAAGCCAGGAAAAACTCTTTAATGACAATAATTCTGTAAGGGAAATTCATATCGGCCACCATTTTCCAAGAAAGAAAATATATGCCATAAAATTATTCTTCCCCATCTCAGTTCGGTTCCATAATGCTAGCCCACAGGTAAACGCCTATTTTTTTGTTGTTGTTGCTGTGCAGGCAACTAATTACCGAAATTGCTGAGCATCAGCCTCTTCCTGAATGAAACACGTGCCTCCAGGTGTTCTTTAGATAAGCCAAGCACTCATCCTACCGATGCACTCCATACGGGGCGGTGCGATTTTGCTTGTTCATTTTCTGGCCATTTACACGGCTCAGATGACCACTCCGAGGCACGTTTTGGTCATTGGACTGAGTACCTTGATGAAACATTTCTCGTACATTAGTAGAGGGGGTCAATTTTTAGCTGGAATTTTTCATATTTCTTAATGGCCATTTCATAATTCTGATAATGTTTGTCCACACATCTCTTCTTCATTCCTTGGGAGGAGTTGCAAGAGCCATCTGGAGGGCGGTGACAGAAACACACAGCCCCAGACAGAACATCAGAGAAAATGATCTTCTGCCATGTTCTGCAGTAATTAATACCAGTGCCGCAGTCCCCCTTGGAAAACGGAGGGGTCCGAAAATCAATATTTCAAGCTGCTGAAAGTTCCACCCCTTTCCCTCCCCCTTTTCCCCCTCCCACCGACCCATCACCCACCCACCCACCCCCCACTAGTCCTATTCCTCCTCCTCTGCCAGTCCATCCAAGGCAGAAGGCAGGCTCACCCCTTTCCAATCAATTTAATTAAATGCATTGATCTTATCGATCGGTCATTAATCACTCCAGGTATACCCTCCCCCCCCTCTACTTTTACATCTATGTGCACCAATAAAAGGTCTAAGCCTTTCAAACAACCCCCCACCCTCACCCTCAAAGGATGTCCAGACTTTACTCCGCAACACCAATCAATTCGCATTCTCGCAACCTTGTCTTGTCTGGCAGCTGGCGAAATTCGCGCCGGGATTGCGATTTATAGGCCTTAGTTCATTTGAGGCACTAGCACTACAATAGTTTAGGCGTAGGAATGGGAATAGGTCAACTTGGAAAAGAAAAACTATTTTTGTTCAAATTTTTTTGGGGACCACGATGAATGGGTCCCTGAACTGCCAAATTTAGCACTAGAGGCTATTGGGTGTAGTAGAAGTCCATTTACAAATGTCACTCCTATTTTCGAGAAGAATCGAACGTAGACCACGTGATCCCCTCTTAAAACATTTATGAAGGTCACCTCACTTTCCTAATCAACTCATAAGTAGGTGTGAATAAAACAACGCTTTCCCAACTTGCGCCGAGTGGTCGCCAAAGTCGTTGACACCCCGTCCTCCCCACTCCCCATATAATCCCCCCCCCCTACCCTCCCCACAATTACAAGTCGGACGATGGCATGTGTCGCTTTCTCGTGACCATCCGCGACCTCTTCCTTCCCTTTTTGACATAACTCCGCGTGAGAGGGGACAGCCCCGTAAGGACACCCGAGTGACCACCCCCTTCGAGAGGGGAAGTCCTCCTCCCTTCAAACATAGCAAATGTTTAGCGATTTCCACCATCCCCCCTTTTGGCCAGTATTGAACGATTCGAGAGTGGCGAATAAGGGGGTGGCAGTGGGTGGGAGTGGGAGAGAAGGGAGAGGAAAGTGTCACGCGTGGCCATCCCTGTCTCTCCCTCCCCCTCCCCTCGGATAATTTATCGATTGTAAGCTCCTGGTTTGATCAATTAAGCCACTCGAGCTCGGGCACTTGGGCCACACACACACACACAAACTCTCCCCCTTAGCCCCTCCCTCCCCATTACATCTCCGACTCTTCCCCTACCCTCCTGAGCATGTGTATGTGAAAGAAAGGACAGGAAGTTGTTATGGGGCTCAAATTCTTTTGGCCACTTTATCCTGGTCTTGTAGCAACCCTTCACACACTTCCTCACCGTGGGGCCTGTGCGAAGGGTTGCTTCAAGACCAGGATAAAGTGGCCAAAAGAATTTTAGCCCCATAGTACAATGCTAATATTAACACTAATATTGGGGAGGTGTGGTGGGCGAAATGGTAGCGTCTCGGCTTGCTGAGTGAAAGGCCCCAGGTTCGATCCTCGCCTGGGAGTTCCCTTTCACATGCGTCAGGAGGGTCTCTAACCTGCATCTTGGAGGTGTCTGGCAAGCTAACCTCCTGGGGAACAGCACATGACCCCTTTTTTCAGACAATGGACTTGCACCCATGTTCCCTCCTCAAAAAATCCCTATCCTTACCCAATCTCCTTGATTCCCTTCACAGGAGTGAAGTTAACTTAGAAAAGTGATGGAAAATGGTGGTGTACCACCCTCTATAGAACCTGTACGGGGTACAAAAATTTTGTAAAAAAATTAACGCTAACAGGGTCAAACATTCTGTTGATTTCATAACACTGACGCTTTAACACATCCCTTTTTAAAGATACTGTATATCGGTTAATCCCATTACAGCATGTAAGCCACAAATCCATAATGCTCAGTTTTAACCGTTGGCATCCTATGGGGGTCGAAAAAATTTAGTTTATATTGACAGTGCATATTAAATATGCCGATCATTAATTATCTAGGGCTACCAACATCAACTGCCTATTAAATCCATGCCCAATATCAAAGAAGCCTCCCCCAACCTCATAAATACTATAGATACAGCCAGAGAGCGCCGCTGGTCAGGTGTGCCCAGAAGTGTGCAAATGTGGGAGGGGGGAATTTCCAAAAGGTAAACTCTGCATCCTGGGAGTGACTCTCCCGAGGCTCTTCCCTCTCTGGCAGCCTGCAGGAGAGGAGGGGAGGAGAAAGGAGAAGGGAATGTCAACGCATCTTGCTTCTCGAGTGACTGTGCCCAAGGGTCTGCCCTCCCCTCATCTCCTCAGCGCCCTCTTGAGCTGCTGACCGGCCACTGGTCGCCGTTACACAATGCAACCTCCCGCCCTCTTCTGGACAAGTGGCCTCTCTGCACAATCTGAGACAAAAATCCACCTGCTGGTCACACAAGCCGACGGCCAAAGCGCTACTTACTTACCTAACCAGAGGCCACTTTCCCTATCCCGTTACCTCAACCCCACTTTTCCCCTCGTATATACCTGCACACTCGACAAAAAACTGCGCATACCTGTCTAAAAAGAGGAGTCGAGGGAGATACTCCTAATATTTATGTATATGGCAAACTAACGCAGTACAGTGTTGGCCATTAATCGCATCGTACTGCTAGCGACATTTTTGGATGCGGCAGACGTACAAATCGAAGTGATTGAGTGCGAACCGTGTGAATCAGAAGAGATAGGCCTTGGGTGACGTCACCTTCTCCATTGCCCTCCAGCCGGTGCCGTCACCCAAGGCCCACCTCTTCTGATTCGCACGGCTCGCACTCAATCACTTCGATTTGCACGTCTGCCGCATCGAAAAATGTCGCTAGCAGTACATGATCATCATCATCACCACCATCACGACATTTCCCTATAACGGGTAGTCAGCGATGATGTCGTACTGCTTGCGGTTCTCCAGAGATGATCGGGAGAACCGCAAGCAGTACGACACGATTAATGTCCAAAACTGTACAAGAATCAAAATAGTATACTCTCATAACAGGTCAAATGATCAGGCCAGCTAGCGCGGCTTTCAAAAGACTTTTAAAAAAGGTTAATTCGCACGGTTCCGTACCTCGTTGTGTGCTTTATTTGTGTCCTTTCAGTACAAAGGGTTTAGTTATCATTTGAATTCCGCGCTTCACAAATTCATCGCATAAATAAGCCTCAGAAATGACCGTTCTTTTCAAGCTTCCAGCCCAAATTATAAATGGACCAGGGAGCAGCGAGAGGGAGATGGTAAACACCAATGGCAACATCAGCAAACATGGTAAATATGTATATGACAGCAGCATGGCATTTGCGTGGGGGATGAGAGTAAGGACAAATAGCTGAGAGGCACTGGGCAATCCATCCGGAAGAGAATGCTCTCTCTCACACACACATATACACACCCCACACACAACCAGTATACCACCACCGTCCTTCCCCCAACCCCCTCCAAAAGCGAAGGTGAATCCTTTTACGAGCCTCCTAGGAACCATCTAGCTCTCTCCTTGCGCCTCCACTCCTCACTTCCGCCATTAAATCTCCACCTTTGTCGTCCTCTATCCCCACATATTGCACATCTCCCCCAACTCCTCCCTCCTACTTCCTTCAAACTCGATACCCAACTGATTCCCAGGCTTTGCAATAACCGCCTCAAACTCAAATTTATGGCCCTGCCCCACTTGAAGGACCCTGTATCTATCCATACACTTCCTGAAAAACTACAAAAGGCTGAACTTCCAAGGTACTTCCAGTACTAAAGAGCAACCGTCATTTCAACACTAACCACTAACGGGAGAAAAAAATGTTAACAACCTTATTAATAGCTGTTACTTTACACCTTCCTTAGGCTAGGTAGCCATAATTCCCTAGTATTTTCCCCTTCATCCACTAGCAGCCATAGTCTCCTTGCGCTGTTAGGTAAATGCCGCAACCACATGAGCTTAATTACATTTTCCATCCGCACCGAATTTTTCGTAGCGAAAGTAATAAAAATGCGAGCTCTATATACAACAAAGCGAGGTGACCATCGCCCCAAGCGCAAAGGTTCCCGCATACTAAAAAATTACTGTTTTCCAAAACGTTGAGCAAAATGCTCTTTCGACTCTGCAGACACCACACTTCAGCCGATTTGCATAATTCTGTTGTTTCTATCTCCTCTCCCCACCAGGCACTCATTTTTATCGTACCTGTATATACTAGAACGCTATTATTATTATTATTATTATTATTATTATTATTATTATTATTATTATTATTATTATTAATAATATAGGTTCATCCTACCATCCACCAGAGGCGCTGCCGCCGCCATTGCGCAGGCGCAGAATGGGGGCAATCAGAATCATTCAACGAAGGGTTATGTTACAGGGAGTACGTGCATGTATCATTATCTACCAAATTTTTCTCGCTTGTGTACAGTATATACAAATATGGAAGAGATCTTCCGTTACAAAAAGGGTGCTGCAGACACGCTAAAATCAAATTACGAACCGCTGTCAATCTCGCCAAATATCCGGCCATTAAGAGCGGGAAAAAGGATTGCGTGGCTGCGGTTACGTGGTCGCTTCCTCTTGCAGCCACCTCGCCTACTATACTTTTTTTTTTGTAGGTCCTTTTCTCTTATTCGTAGCGGATGGAACATTCGGTCAATTGTGAGGGCTTGAGTCTGTGAATGTGCCAGCTGTAGCGGCCTAAAAAAAACTGGATTGAAAAATTGGACTTTGCAGACTAGTAGTATAGTAGTACTCGTCGTAGTAAAATTGTTACATACAAAATATATCATTCAAACGTCGATAGGATGGCTTCTCGTCTGAACAGCCTTTGCTTTGATTATTTCCACCTTTTTTATAGCCAGCCGCACGTTTATCACGGCTCAAACAAGACGGTAACAGTAGTTTGATATTTACGAAGAGGGGTTTTGATTTGCTTGAAAGCTGATCGTAAATTGCTACTTTCAGGCCGAGAACACTCGCTCCCCAAACATAAAACTCAATACTTTACAAATCCAATCTTTCTGGAGACTTGTTCAGATAGCACTAAGCTGTCATTTAGGCCTATTTACGAAGGTCGACGCTGACTGAATCAATATTTCAGTATCCTATCCCCCGATTCAGAGATGTGTTTTTTTTAAGGGGAGGAAGAGGCGCGATTGATGCCTAGGGCGGATAAGGCTTATCAGTCAGAAAAATATTGTCCATTTGTTATCGTTACCCGTTGCTTTTATGCAGTTGTTCTCCCGAGAACTGTCTTTGGAGGGAAAATGCTCATGCAATTCCTCTCCTCCTCCTTCCCTATCGCTACGTCTACATCTAACATTCATCACTCAGTTCGGGAACAATAAATAAGAAAGGGCTACTGCTCCGCCGAATGTATTCCGGGCGATTGCTTGTGTGCTGTCTAAACTGCGTCGTTATTTATCTGATCAATAATTTCTTCGATACGGCCATGAATTTTGGCCCGATTCTTGTCGCATATTTTCTACGTCGTCGGCTGGGAATTGGAGTGTCGCATCTGCGTCGTTGGCTATAAAAGGCTGACTGCTACAGTAATAATCGTTGCTCCCTATATGAAAAAAAAATCAATCACAATTTAACCAACTGGTCAACTCAGAAGCTATGTTACGCCCTGATAAAATATTATGTGGCGACTTATTTATTTATTGGCTCCATAAATATTTTAGCATATCAATATCTCTCCTAAAGAATGGATAGTTGGGGTCGAAGTTGGCACTGGTTTGCGCCTGGGTTTTATGCCACGCGGCGAAGCAAGGAGCCAAAAAGGTTGTCGACATTTCAGGATGAACGGAAGGTCATTTCAAATAAATTTATTTCAGGAATAATAATGGCGGTGTCTCAGAAGATAGTTTCCAAATATTTGACAAGTTCGAACAACTATCGAGAGAGTTCGCAACAGGAGAACCCGACATGCACCTGAATAAAAGCAACGACCCTTTCAACAACAGTCAGTGCCCGAAACAAATCCCTGGGAAAGAATCGTTCTTTTTCCACAGCATCCGCAGCAACAGCTCACCCCCCCCCCCCCAACTCGTCCGCATGTGGGTGGATGGGTGGGATAGAGGGGGAGTATAGTATAGGGTGGGAAGGGGGGGGGGGGTCACACAGGACATTTTAGGAATGTAATTAAAAACCCTGAACACAGGCGGGGACATTTACATGACACGTGTATGGAGAAACACTGTATAAAATATAGGCCCCGCTAATACGCCCGATGAGTCTGCATCGTAGAACGCGACCTATAATAGGCCGACTACAGCGGCCCGGTACACTGTACGTGCTCATAAATTTCATCCCTGATAATGGTTTTCCATGTCCACATGATTAGTTCGCTCATAGAGACGTGAGCTATCCCAGCGCAGCCGCTAACAAACACACGTATGCACTATATTTGGCGTCGGGACAGGCGACGAGAGTCTAGGCCCAAAGGACCGCCTCCGGATTAGGCTCTTCCGGATTCGGAATTAGCAAGGAGCAGACCCCCCTCGAGGCCTATAAACCAATCACCCTGCAAAAAGCCCCGAAGAGATAGACGCGCGGCGGATGCGTGTGTGTCACCTGCATTCTCCCGCCTAATGCCCACTGCCTGCTGCTGCTCTTCCCCCTTCCACATCCTCCTCCCACTCCCCTCTTTGCCTCCTATCAAATGGATCCCTTGGAGGTGCCAGAGGCGCAGCCCCATTTGACCACCAAGCCCTTTTATGCACTCGTTAGCTCAGCCAAGCCTAAATCACATTACCTTCAATACACTCACACATGCTCTGCACTGGATGCTTCCAAGACTATACTGCCTGGCCCTTTTCCCATACTACTCGTTTCTACGACACGCTGCCTCCTGATGCACCAGTCGGATGTCAATTGACTCCATTCACACTTTGCATTTATTATTCAGGTGAAGAACCTTTGGCAATATCTCAGACAGCCTGCAATACAAACAATCAAAATTCCAAGTCACCTGATTGATTTCTAATGCACATCGAACAGCTGGAGGGATGACATGAAAACGTATGTCTTCAAAATAATTCATCTAATAGTATGGAGTCATAATTTTTTGATCGAATGGTGATCGAAATAGATTTCCTTATGAATTAGGCACAGTTCCTTTCTGTTTCCTCGATCAGAGCTCGTAAAATTATCCTTGTGGATCATTTTTTGGTAAATCACATATTCCTTGTAGAATTCATTCATAACATACTTAATAAATAATTAAATAAATAAACCTGTATTAAATTGACTGGTAAAAAGAACCAGTTTATTAGATGTTACTTTAGTAAATCGATGGTTGACTCAGGTAAGGTGAGATAGGCCTATCATGGAGAAGTTTGGACATCCTACATGAGGTATTCCCTAATTTTTCAGCCATCACAGTATGTAATGTTTTATTAACGACTAATTTAATCTAAGCTGAGGAATAACATCATACTTTTGTAATTTTTTAAACACTTGCCTTAGATACAGTAATAGGTATTGTCAATCTTACTTTCATCTTATTAACAGAATTAGGCATCTGCTTAAGTTTTTTCAGGCAAGTGCTTCTCAGAAAAATATCACATTCAAAAGGTCAAAAATCTTATGATCCCCGCCATTAAAAAGTAACTCCGTGAGGCAGAGTATAGCTAATGTCTAGATATTCTGGGCCATCAATACCTTCATAATTCAGTTCTGAAATTCACTATACGGTGCTAAGGTAATATGTATGAATCCTCGTATTATTTTGCAAGATCAATGAATATGTAATTATTCATAGCAATGTCAGTTACAGAGATAATGAGACCTAAAAGAACAATCAGCCAGAGAAGTAGTGTGCAGCGAATGTGTTGTTGAATACTGTAAACCACATCCTCCGCTTAACGCATAAGTTTTCATTCTCGAAACAAGTATTTCAAATTACTTTCCCATTCCTCTTGTTATGCTTCAAGTATCCAACTTTGAACTGGGCCGCAAGTGTTTTCCTTCTATTCTGTGACAACATTCCCCATCGTTAACTCATTTAAAAATCAGCGTCACCCTTCCCAGCAAATGGTCAAGAGAGGCTGCATAGTACGCTCGTACTTTGTGAGTGAGTGATACGATAGGGTTTGTTGGTAGACCCCCCCCAACCTTCTTTGGGTTGGCTGCTGAAAGGGGCCGGGGCTCCATTAAACTCCGTTTCCAATCTCTCCGCGAACGTGTATATAGACACTATATGCCCGCAGGCTTCTCCTCTTGCTCGCCGGATAGAAGGGTGGGGAAGGGTGGGTGGGGAGGCCGAGAGAGAGGGTGGGGAGGGTTGGGAGGCAGGGGGGTGAGGGGAGAAAAAAAGGAAGCCGTCAATAATTCATTACGCTACTGAACATTACCAAAGGGCCAATAGCGATAGGGGCCCGAATGGCAAGTTTACCCTACAATATCAGCCCGGCCCCAGATCAAACATCCCATAGAAGACCAATTGAAAAGGCATTCAGAGGTGGTGATGAAATATTAATATTCCATCAGTGCCCGCAATCCCACTAAATCTACAGCCTATATGGCAGTTATACTGTATGTATTATAGTCTCTTGTATGTATTATGGATCTGAGGTCCCGGCCCAGCCAGGCCCAAACTGCCTAGCGAAAACCCATCTCCGCTTCATCAATAAAACTTTGCCCTGGATTTCATCTTTCTAACGTCTACCCCGTGTTGGCCCCCGCCCGGATTTACAAGGGCCCGGAAACGTCTCATTTTTACCCCCCGGAATGGATTCATAAAATTGAAATTCCCTAAGAACTTGGCTATATTACAAGATCAGTCCAGGGTTCCTTTCACCTGGGAATGGCTATAAGGTCTGTACGGATTCTTGCCGTGTCCGGATGAAATAACACCACGGTCGTTTTTCACCTCCTGCATGAGTTATACCGGTTGTGAATTTTTTGTCGCATGTAGGCAGCAACCTGCGTGCTAACCGACGGATAAAACGTGGAAACATGATGCGAATCTTCGAATCAATTTTAAGCAGCATAATACTCCATACCCAAACATAGGAGACAAACACTCGATTAAACTGTAAGTCATACTACTGTAGTTGAAATAAGGGTCTCAAAGGTGCTCAAAGATCCTTCAAGATGCAGGCAAACTAAATAAAAATATGCCAAAGAACACAGGATTCACGAGAATCGAAACGACTTAGCAAAAAGCTTCCCCATCCGGATTGGTTTCGAGGCGACTTAACTTGGTGCTGCCTCAGTTTCATCCATAATCCATGGAGAAAGGCCGACTTGCGCTTCTGGCACAAAAGACACAAATAAATCGATTGGAATCTTCTTCAATCGGCGAATTGTAATGAAGTTCTTTTGAATGAAGACGAATTCAGATCCGCCTTTACCCCCAGCCTTCACTGTCAAACTCTCAACTAGCACATTATTGGAATAGGATTACATTTAGAAAGACATAGGTCCTTATTCAGAAGAAACGTTGGGACCAATCGCTCAAGAAACCAGTCAAACACAGGGTGTGTCAGAATGCTCCATGAGCTGACAGCTAACTTTTTGGCTATTACCGGATTTTACAAGCAGCTTGCCACTGGGATCTCCCAGCCAGTATTTCTGCCAGGCAATAACGTATAGCCCTTATTTCACTGACTTGGCGAAAGTTTTTGGTCTGGCCCACGATTGTAGTCGCGGCAAGGTGATCAATATAATGGGTGCTCTCTTCGTTTTGCAGGAATGGTGATCGGTCTTCCCGTTGGTCCGAGGTGGGCTTTTGTAGCTGGGAAGAGGGAGATGAACCAGGGCCCCAGGGTCTTCCAGTTGGGCGCAGACGAAGACTGATGAGAGGAGGGGACTCCCCTTCCTTTGAGGGGCCGCCAGAATTAAAGCCTACCATCTGCTAATGAGCTCCACTCCGATCTGCGCTCCTCTACCTCTCCTGCATGTCCTCTGCCATGCTCTCATCTCTACTCTCCCTCCTTACGCTCTACCACTACCTTACACTTCCCACCTTCCCTCCTTGCCATTTGCGGCTCAAGTGAAGCAAGAGCAGGAAACCCTCTGGCGTCATGATAAAGTTCAAGGTGAAGGCGACAGGCGCACTAAAAGAAAACTTTGAGCACGTTTGGTCCACAAAATCCAGCATGACACCAACTGCCTACTATCAAAAGCAAACATTTATCTGACAATGTTATCAAATCGCCAAAAATAAATTTATTACCGAGTCATCAAATCACAGGACAATGACATTAGGACAACAAATGCTGATGGTCCGGTCAATTGTCTCTTCCGACGACCCGAATCAAAACTGGCCGCAACATGAGTACCTGTTAAATTTTGCTCAGCGATCATTTCAAAGTACAATGCACTTTGTCACATCTTCATGACTTGTATGATTGTGCCATTTCTCGATATGCCACTCCAAATGCCGGGCAAAATCGACGCGGCATGCATTATTTAGCCTGATTGCTTGGTATAACGCCGGTGCGAACGGGTTGTTTACGTCGCCGCAGACACAACCCGAACAACAGGGTGGGGGAAGCCCAGTGATGAAGAGGCACAAGTTGGCCGAGGCTCCTGTCCCAATCAGCGAACCCTCTAAATGGGTTGGAAGCCAATGATGGCGACATTTTGCAGGCAACGAGCGCCGCTAAAACGCAAACTGTTTTCCCATTGACAGGCGTGCTGTTTGGTCCACCCAAAAAAGCATCTGTTAGAAGGGCGAGTAAATGATCCGGAAAACATACAAGCAAATAATGAGCTGAGAAAATAAGTCCCAAACCGGGGTCGACAAACCAAAAAAAAAACATGGCCACCATATCAGCTGGGGCAAATACTCTGCTACCTCGCGTTCGCCACTAAAAATCTCATAAATACATTTACCAACGCAATGCAGTTACGTCGACCGCTGCGGTGGTGTAAATGGTCTCTCCGCTCGCCCAAACACTGCTGCTGCCGCTGCTACTGCCGCTGCCTCGATTGCCACTGACCAATGAAAGAAGACGTCCACCACTTCGATAACCGCCCAATTGACCTTACTCAAACAAATGGTGCACGATGTTTCCGGACCGTGCAGGGCTCATTCACCTCCCATGGTTTCGCATTGTAGCAAGGTCAAGATCATTTTCCAACCAAAGCCATTGTAACCAAAATGTGGGTAAATATTCCTACAAAGTTTGCATTGTTCAACTCCAATCAGTGAACGTGTATAAGCGCTGTTTGTCCACGTGTCTAGGATTGGTCTATATATTCTTCACACCTATATCACTTAAATTAGGATCAATCACATTATTATTATTATTATTATTATTATTATTATTATTATTATTATTATTATTATTATTATTATTGCAGACGCTTCGGCGACCAAACTTGCTCTTCACAATAATAATAATAATAATAATAATAATAATAATAATAATAATAATAATAATAAATTCTTAAAATATCTTCAATTCTTCGTGAATTTTTAAGAAAAATAATGTTTCGTTACACAGAAACAGAGACAGAGTGTTACTTAGCAGGATATGGGATGGACAGAAGCTTCAGATTGTACAGTCACGGATAAACAAGCCACAACCTCATTATAATAGACCAATTACACTGCACCTTCCTCTCCCCTGCCATTTTTACAACATTGCATATGCTGCAAACAACACGCATCTGTCTTGCATACCACTGAAGGAAGTCTCTCCCTTCCCAAGGATGGTCTGAGTATTTCCCCCGAGAGCTCGCGACTCAGCGGCCAACTCCTCCAATACAAACCCCCCTTCTCCTCCACTCCCCATTCCCTCCTTCCCCCCTCTTGTTTCAAGTGAAATCGTGTGGAAGTTCACGTACGCTTTCACGCGCACACGGCATAACACAATAAAGGAGGGAAAGTTATAGAGAAGCAAGTCTTGATCGATTCGATGGCAACTTGTAATTCAGTTAGTGGGCGCGCTACGCCGGCGGAACTACTGTACGGAAGGCCCACGACCATGTACGTCATCACGCAGCATGCTATTATAGTATTATTGCTGCTGCCTCCCCGCTCTTCAATCCAATCCACGCGTTTCCTCTCACTTGATGCACGCCAGGCAGCCGGATTTCCGCACATCTCCATTCCAAATATCGGAGGCGGCGATGGAAAACCGCCTAACTCAAGGTCCGCTTGGTTTTTTCGAGCGGAGGTGTCCGAATTATGACCAGGGATAATTCGATGCTCGGATGGGGAGGGAAAAAAATTCTTGTGGCTTTATAGCTGATGCGATGTTCTAGCGTCATTGTAGAGTTCGTTAGTTGGTTTTTGAATGTTACCTGTTTCTTGACGCTAGGTATGCCAATGAAGCCCTAATCCCCGTGTAGAAATTTCGTGCCATATTTTATTTTCTCTTGTCTGAGGAAATGGTTGGACAGCTCATCCTAATCCTAGCATCACTCGGGGATTGACTTTCAGGAGAGGTTTTCCTTGAACTGAGCAGTCTGTACGGAAATATTGAAAAAATCGCCCAATGTTGAACACTGCCATGAAAAATGAAACACAAATCGCTGGTGTCTCTTGCAACCTTTTTAAATCGAAAAAAATGCAAACTTGCGAATTTCAAATGCGGATCTGCAATACTGGAATAGGGGTTAATTTTTCACCTTTCATTATTAGGCACGACTTTCCCCAAAAGTTGTAGCAGTTCAAGAAAAACACGATTTTTGAATGGATCCATTCATTATTCAAGTAAAGGCCCATTCACACAACGGCTTCCTTTTGTTGCTCGAAATCAAACTGTAATTATTTAAAATACGCTTGAGAACAAAGTGGTTGTGTGGGTCTCAAAGTTGTGAGTGGTCAGCCTTTATCATGGAGAAAATTCGTCCTTCTGGAATGAGGACCACAGAAATCGACAATAAGTCAGCCATTGGCAGCCGATAGTGGAGACCTTTATGCACAAAGGAACCACTTTAATAATGCCTTCCAACTGTTGGAAGGCATTATTAAAGATTCCTGATCCAGATGAAGGAAAAAAATCCTCTCGAGGCTGTCATGAAAGAAAAGATTTAATCCACATCATACGAGCCATTAGGAAAATTTAAAGATCAGGAGCAAGATGGCCAACAGGCATGTTCCACCATTGACAACTTCCCCGGTTCAAACTTTGCCTTCAGCCTGATCCCGAGCAATATTCTCAGATGAATGAACGTAGCTCGTACTCTTCACCAGCATCCCTTGGAGTCTATCGGCTCCCAACTTGTCCGACATCAGAGACTAGGAGTCCGGTAATTATAAAAAGGAAGGGAATGGGACAGAAGAAGAGGGCATCAAAGTGCGAGTGTGGTGCTCAAGTCCATCGGGGACATCCCCTGCCCCCCACCATCCTCCTGCTCCTCCCTTCCACCCTATTTCAGTGGCCAGGGCCAAAAAGCAGAGCAGCAATCTGTGAGGAGCAGGCCAAGTCCACGGCCTTTGATTTTCCAGAGAGGCAGCATATGATATAGGGAGGTATCAATAGAGTGGAGCTCCGGGGATTTCCCTGGAGGCGGCTCAGCTTTCCCTCCAAAGTGTACGGTTCCGTAATGACTTCTTTGCAGAATAGGCCACCGTGAAAATCCGGGCGGGACAGACATTCCAGCCACGTCCCCGGATTACGCGACCTGGTCAAGCTGCGTCCGTCTCATGCTTATTTCATCCGTCTGCTCACCACCCCCACCCACCCAGCACGAGTGGGTTGTACGCGCCAAATAAATTATGATACCCTGCCAGTTATCTTCGCTCTTGATCAATGAACGACTCAGAGGCTCACTCTAAACGAAACGAAACGAAACGAAACGAAACGAAACGAAACGAAATTTATTAAAAAAAAAAAAAAAACCATATGACGTTCACTTATTTCCAGCAGATCGAGACGAAATTCCGAAAGTGATCCCGAAACGGCTGTCATTATCCTAAACCGTACCTGCACGTCCAACACGATAAAAACTCGGGACCGGACAGAAGGGGGATGGGATTATACACGCAGACTTCCTCCGCTTCTTCCCACGGTTCCGGGCTCTTCTTCCTCCTGACTTGCTGCTATCAAAATTTCATGCGCCTGATTACATGCGGATTACTATTCAGGAGGACAGTTCTCTCCCTCCTCCTTCCCCCCCATATTCCCTCCCCTCCCTCCCAATACAAGACGGGGCAGGTCCACTTTTTGCCCTCCTCACCAATCTGGCCCTCATTAACTCTTCACTGGCTCAATTATCCAACATCTTATAAAACATTCGAACGCTCGCACCGCAGAGGGAACAGGTATAGGCAGAGGTGACACTCGGACCAGGCGCTGAAATTGGACACTTTCAATCGTTATTAATACAGTCAAGGTCGCCAATTATTTCCTAATCAGACCTGCCTAGACCATAGAGACTGCCCAACTACAGTTTGACACTCGAGGGCACTTATCATCTGTGATATCGGACCGCAATAGATCGTGGAATGTGCTAAAATTAGCCATCGCAATTAGTAAAATCAAAGTTATAATCCTAGTTAATTAAACATTTGCGCCGATTCTTATCGCTATGCAGAGTGATCACATACGTCAAATGGTCGAGCCAGTTTTTTGAGACAGAAATGTGCCTCACAGAAATCACTTGAAATCCGCATGCTTCAGACAACAGTTTTTATTATGAACATTCCGCATTTTAGATACCTATAACAGCCAGTATACCGTACCGTCCCACATATTTATAAAATACTATGCTCGTTCTATAATGATCGTATCTTCACAGCGCAATTTTTCACTTGGACATATCCCATATGCGGACACATATCTCGTCACGTGATCTCCGTCGGATAATGTACACATCCCAGCTTTTATAGTAGGGGAAGGGTCTGTTAGATATCAATAAAGATCGAGACCATGCGAGAAAGGAAGCACGCAAAAGCGATCACAAATTCAACATATTCCTCCCCGCTTGACATCATTCCGCCGCAAAAGCCAAGGTAGATGACACTCTAGAATTGGCCACCTTCATTCGTGATTAACGCACTCAAGACCCCCGAAATTCGGTATCATACTTGAGCTGACAGCCGAGTTGACTTCCCACTTAAGTCTGGCCCGAGCCTGGTTCAGGTTCTTACTTGACCGTGTCACAAAGGATCGCCAGGTTCATTATTCCAAAATGCTTTCATTAGTATCAATCCATTAGCGCGAGATGGATCAGTCCTTGGCCGGGGCCTGCATGTTCCGATAGGTACCCCTGGTATCGATTTGCGGCGCACGTGGCAGTGTGGAAGGCGATTCAATCGGAGCTGACGACAGGGACAAACCCTCCCTCACCTCACCTGGATCCTTCAGAACGTCACTTTGGCAACCGGGCAACCAGCCCTCCCCGCTATGCCCTTCTCCACTCTCCTTTATAATCTATTCGCTCGCCTCCGGCACTGCGTTCAATAAGACCTCTCAATGCAATTGCCCGCCGCCAAACAATACGCACAACTTCACCTGTGCTTACCTCAGGCACAGTCTCATCAATATACTCTCGCTACATACCCCTCTCTCACAACTGATTGAATGCACGCGGGATTTATTGCACATGTACCGTTTCCATGTCTTATTAAATTGATGGTTTGTGCCCAGACCACTAATGCAGTTCAAACATTGATGTTGTGTAACTTTCTCAATACCCAGCCTGTTTGAGTTCCAGTGTTGCAAGGTACTTGGAATATTTAAGACACTAAGTTCCAAGTCGCTTTCTGACAAAAGTGAAAAGAGTGGGCCGGAAAACGGTGTAAGCGGATCGACAAAAAGTGTGTACGGCTGATAGGGATCGGCAATTGCCGGCTGTGCGACGACACCCAGTCAGCCAATCGAATCCCTGGGGAAATCAGTCCGCAGCCTGCTCTTTGTCAAATGCTCTCCCTCCCCGCCTCTCCCCTCCTTGCTCCCAGATCTTTTCTCTCCAGGCCTCACACACCCGGTCTGGCTCCACACACGTCTTGGGACCTGGCTCGTCATACCCTCACACTTTCACTCATTAAGAGCTATCTACTCAAAATAATTAAATCTGAGCAATATGTGAGTAAATGGTTATAAATTTGACACTACATAATATGAGATATATTATTCTTGTTATTTATTTTATTTTATTTATTTTACCCCGTGATACAGCTGTAAGCCGTTATAGGGGGGTGGCATACCACCATCAGTGTTCTAGTGTTTTTGCAACTTTTTCTTCATTATCCGGTGCAAGGAAACAAGGTCATTGGGTAAGGATAGGAATTTTTCGGGGAGGGGACACTTGTGCAGGTGCAATGTCTTAAACCTTTGGGCCATGTGCAGTCCCCCAGGAGGATAGGTTGCCAGAGGGTGCAGGTCAGAGATCCTCCCGACGCAGGTGGAAGGGAACTCCCAGGCGAGGATCGAACCTGGGACCTTCCACTCAGCAAGCCGAGACGTTACCATCTCGGCCACCACACCTCCCCGCTGAACATTTATTATGTTATACTGCTAGCGACATTTTCCGTTGCGGCAGACGCGCAAATCGAAGTGATAGAATGCGAGTCGTGCGAGTAAGAAATGGTTGCCCTTGGGTGACGTCACTGGCTGGGGACAAGCCTTTTCTCCATTGCCTCCCATCCGGTGACGTCACTCAAGGCCTACCTATTCTTACCCGCACGGCTCACACTTCGATTTGCACGTCTGCCGCATCAGAAAATGTCACTATCAGTATGACGGAATTAATGTCCAGCACTGTACAAATCGCACACATCAATTTATCATATCCGAATACCGTCAACGACCACCAACTTGCGACTTTCTCTCCACCAAAATGTGAAAAAGTGAGGACGGCTAAAGCAGAAAAACGGCGTCAATAGCCCACTAGCGCTACAAGCTCCGAATAAAAAAACTACAGAAAGCAGGGTGATAACTCATTTGGTCGTAGGCACTAGTGCACAAGCACAGTGAAGCATCGAAGCATGGACGCGGATCAAGTGGGCGACTGAAGATTCCGGAACATTTAGACGCGACCACGAAATCGTCACACACGTCTTCACCCTCCCTTCAACAACAACCGGAGAAAAAAAGTCGCAGTTCTTCGCCCCATTTTGCATACAAAGCAACAGGACTCCCTCGTGTCTCCCTTTTCTTTTCCTTCCTGCACCCCCTTTTAATGCTTATTTCCAATTTGAGCAAATCACGGAACGCCTCCGAGAGGCAAATGATAGCAAATGTAAACTTTTCTGGCTCCGTCTGCATGCAAATGTGTCATTAATTACCTTGTCATCCGCTTTTAAGTGGCGGTGATAGATTGCAGGAGGAGAAAAACGCATCGGCACTTTGTTACCATTTGACATTTCCTCATTTGCAAGTGAAAGACCTCTGCTTATCGCCTTTCTCCTCTCCGCTTGACAACAGTACGCGCCACGAGGACCTGTCACCCGCCCCACATGAAATATTTATCCCTCATTGTCAGCGAATCACATCTGCTGCTTGCTTCTCCCGTCAAGCTGCTGCCTCTACTCCAGATTTTACACCACTGGCTCCGGATTCTTAGAGGGCTGACACGGGAGCACTTTCCCGGAGAGGTCCAAATGTACCGCCCGATAGTCAAAGCATTGTCACTGCATTATTTATTCCTGTTCTCGCAGTTGCGCAGCCAGTATCAATGACAAAACTAATTGTGTCTCCAAGCCCAAGAAAGTATTTGCAGAAGATAAGACTGGTAGTCCGTAAACTACCTGCTCTATACGAGCACGTTGTGTTCCTATAATGCGTATACAGCGTGTTTAAACTTTTTTTGTTCGAACAGTTATCGGAAAATTACACGTAGCTGCTACTTTCTAAGCAGTGACTTGCAACCTGTGATTTTTCGGAGGAATGGGGCAAGGGGGTAACCACTGGACTGAAAAGTGTACACTGGAGTACCTAATTCAAGGAGTACCAAGGAGTACCAAAGAGTAAAGTACCTAAGGAGTACCTGGGAGTACCACTTGCAGGTGTACACTGGAGTACCGAAGTGATTACCCCCTTGGAATGGGGAATGTGGGGTCACACATCCCATTTCATGTGTGACTCTCTTTTTTCCATGCTTGACCCTCAATTTTTAACGGCAGCACGTATGCCACTTTAACGTACGATTAGCAGGGAATATTCCCTGTTCCTCCGAAAAATCGCTGCTTACAAAGTAGCAGCTACGCGCAATTTTCCGATAACTGTTAGGTCAAAAAAGTTGAAACACCCTGTAGATCTCTCATTTATATTCTACAGATCCCTTGCACTTGAAGGGAATCTTCAGCTTCCCGGAAGTTCAAATCACGGAAGTTCCACTCTAAATGTCTGCCGGAATAGAGTCTTCCGTACAATAACCAACTTATTTTTCTCCCATGGAAGTTTTCCCTTTAGGTTGGCCAAGGACAGAAAAATATGTGCATCATCGACTGTGTTCACACTTTTTACTGCGCATCTATAGTGTTAATATTGTCAAAAACATTACTGACGCCAACTGTGGAATTGTTTTTCCTCGCGTTTTCCCCCCATCCGGGAATATCCCAAACAGAACTGGCATGTTTATCCCTTTCCTCCCTAAGCCAATGGCGTCAATATGCCAATGCCAATGTGATTTCCAGCGCTTTAGGCCACGAAAAAATGTACCTGACTCGTGCGGATTTGAATCAACCAGTTGAAAAACAGAGGGAACTGAAAGGGCCAACACGCCACAATAACTTGATATCCACATTAATTCAATTACGCTTCAGTCTTATCCTCGTCAACGTTGCATATGTGCCCTGAGTAATGTTACAACCTCTGAAATTAATTCAGAGCAAATACATTCAACAATTACACGTAGGCGTATATTTCCGTTTCAATCCCGGGCAGCTTCTCAGCGCGGAAACATATTCAAATTTCTTGATTACAATTCGCCAATAATGCAAAGGGCCGATAACGACGCACTTTGTATTGTGATTTGCAAACGCAAGTGGAGAAAGATGAGTCTTGGAGCGCCCCCGGTCCTGAAATGAATGCAATCCCCGCGATCTCCATCGATTCCCCGGATCATGATATCGAGTAGTCATCCGGAGCGGCGCTCTGCAATCCCCCTTGATTTCCTGTGGAATGATTTTCCAACTCATTTGTCCGGAAGCGATGTGCGGTCAGCAAGTGCCGTCTGGAAATACTGTACGCTGCAGCACCCCTAGTAGTGGACATCCTTGGCCTGCTGGCTCCACATTGCTCATCGCCGCTATACCAAATGTATCGATTGGGGACGGACAAAGAGAGAAAAGGGACCAGAAGAGAAGTGATAAAAAAAAACACACCAGGAATAAGGAGCAAAGGCGATCCCAGCTGGGGAAACATATTGGCCAGCTCCCATTACTCGTCAACTAACCGCGGCTTACTTTCCTCCCCAGCGCGTGACAGGAAAGGCAGATAGACACACACAAAAAAAGTGGAAGCCACGAGGCGTCTCATCTCCTCCCCCATCGTCATTCGCCAATACACACGCACGCAGCATCGGTTTGGACCACACGTGAGACCTGGGACTCCATTAGGACCGTGTCTATACACTCAGTTAGTGTAGAGTCAATGAGCCTGAACTGGTGCACTCAGTTCGTAGGGATAAGGCTGATGTATATTGTCAGTCACATATTTGCAACAAAGCATCAACATATGCTGAATAATAACCGAGTTGAAGCAGTGTATCCACGCTGTCTGCCTTTTATGAGTATAATCTTGACCAACTCCCACTTTATTCTGGGATGTCTTTTCCTCGACAGACTGGAGTGTGGTTGGTGTAGCCTAGCACGATGGGAAAATGACGACGAAAATCCGACACCAAATGCTTTCTGGCAAGACACACACTGTACGGTGTACATAAAAGCGCAATATTATCATAAAAGCATGCAGTCATGTGAGCATATTTGCTCGAGAAGCAGAAGTGTAATTTACGTAAACGTGGGTGATAGTAAATTTCTGGATGTCCTCCTATATATAGGGACGTGTGTGTCACATAATAGATAGTCTATACGCAAAATAGCAATGGTTGCAGGGCACGAAGAGAGTTTTAAAAATGAATACGAAACCTATTATTGAATTGTGTGCCGGAGACTGTCAATAAAACAGTACTATAAATATGAATAACTGCGTGTACTGCATGCGATATACAGTCATACTTGCATACTGTATACTGATTGGTTGGCCTCTATTTTTCGCTGGGTAGTTCTTGTAATTACTCAATCAAATTAATGCAGAGTTTGGTCGTCACAAACAGTGTGAAATTTTATGACACCACCGTAATACTGTCACATTTTTTGGAGCACATAATGAACTTCAAGTCTATCAGTATACATATTATCATGGCAGTAATGCATAAACAACGGATTTCCCAGAATATCCTTCAGCAACCGTCATTAGTTTCTCACAAACTATTGCAATAGCACAATACTCTATTAATAACGCAATTATTTTGCCGGATTCAGTGTTAAAATAACTTGCTGTAAGGCATTCATGCACGGAGACTGTAACAAGTACGGAGCACGATATCCAATGTTATTCCGCGAATTAGAAGGCCTTCAACTGTAATATACACAATGCTTGCAAAATATTGCGTTAGTCAACAAATTAATGTGCATGAGGTTATCAATTTTTTTTACATGCTCTAAATTAACTGCACTTGCACTACACCGCATTTTCACAAGCTCACAGGCTGACACAACCATCGCTAGAGAAGCGCATAAAAAACCCCTCCTCTGAAGGAGTCGAGGGCAGTAGCGCAGCAGTAGAGTCGGAATCAGATACTGCAGCGGAGGCATCTTGGGAAAGCCCCGGGAGACTTTGGGAAACTGATCTTGGAAGTCGAAAAACGTCGATCTTTGCGAGCTGCGGCCTGCCGTCAACGAGTTTCATGCCTCTTGTCAGCCCCGGCTCGGATGAAGAAAGGTGGACCTTACAGCATCTCGCCTGCTGCTGCCTGCCCCCGATTTTCTCTCTTGCCCTTCCAGGTCACGTGCTTCCCCAAGACTCGACACATTCCATATCTCGGTTTCCCATCCGACCTGACACCCGCCGCATCTCCTTACCAATCCGATCATCACGATCATATTGCAAAAGTGAGCGTATACAACACTATGCAATTTTTCAAAAGGGAATGGACTGACACCTTCAAAATCTGTCGTATGTCTCACGAAGCGACTCCTAATTATCCCAAATTCTAGATGGCCGCCTTTGAACGGAAACACACGCCAATGTTCGCCTGCATGACTGACACAACCAGGAGATGGAATGGATTCCTACAACGGGTTTCTCACATTTTTTTTATTGCTAGAAATCATCCACTTCCTTCAGTCTTCCCCGCCCTACTTTTCTCTTATTAATTCTCCCCGCTCTTGAAACGATGTTGCCGCGATTTATTGCCGCTCGCTTCCACTGCCATTTCCTGTTTCCCCTCATTACTAACGCCGCCGGAAATAAATTTGCGTTCGGTTTAGAAAATGGGAGCTTGTAGCCTACGTGTTCCATCTACCCCCTTCTCTTATGTGGGTATCCAAGCACGTAGCTCCATCACCCTAAGTGTCTTACCACCACCCCATGTTTCTGGGTACTTAAAAATTACCCTGCTTCATACCATATTATCAGGTTATATATGGTGGGTGGCCTACAACCCAGGATGAATTGCCAATGAGTACTCCCCAACTCCCGGAAATATTGATTGGTATGGAGAGGAGGGATCACAATAAGGCCTGGACTGAGAAACTGCCCACACCAACTCACTTATCAAATTGTGGAGCCGACTCTTCCCGGCGGATTTGGCGCGCTCTAGTCCAGCCGATACATCGATCAAGTCCTGCTGCCCAAAGCTCCAGCAAATATCTCTCCGCGACTCTCATTCTGCCTCTGTGCCCTCATCCCCCTTCTTCATGTGCCACCATTGCTATATGATTAATTCACTCATGAACTGACACTTCTGGTACACCATGTGAATAAAACTTCAGTTATTGCAGTTTTCAATCAAAAAATATTTTATCCTGCTCACAACTGGACGGTGTTATGCAATAATGAGTCAACCCACTAAAAAGTCCAGGAACATACACCCAAAGGATTGTACTTCATTCAGTTATCACGCTGGTGAAATCTGCATACTTCTGCTATAAATGACCGGAAAGAACACTGAATTTATCTCACAGGTACAGGGGCGGATCCAGGATTTTTTCTGGGGGGGGGGGGGGGGNGGGCCCGCCGCAGGCGAAAAATTCTTCCAATTCAAGGTCACAACCCTTCCTCGCGACCCCAAATTTGGGGTCGCAACCGCAAAACGGAAAAGAACCCATAGAACAGCGCAATTTTGCACTGTTCTAGAGGGTTTTTGCGAGTTTTCCCCCTCTGTGGGAGCTCTGGGGGGGGGAGGGGCACGTGCCCCCCCCCCCTAAATCCACCACAGCACAGGTATGACCTTCAAATCCCTTTTTCTCAAAACTGTTATCATGTGGGTTGACTCATTATTGCATAACACCGTCCAACTAATATTCTATCCTGCTTTGGGTCTTTTGGAGAATTCGCCGATCGAAGGTCAATGCTTATCCTGACACTTCGACAACCCGTACGACTCATATTCCTCACCAATTGCCGCCCACTAAGGGGCAACTTACATTTTAACTTAATTTGATTTCGGCTTCCCAAGAAATTCTGCAAACTATGGTCATATTCCAGGCAAGTGCGCGAACGTCAGTCCCCGCGCAATAATAAGAACCATAAATAGGCCTTGGAAAGGCAGCAGATGGAAGCATGGCTAAGTCTTCCTTAGTTTGCGAAACCAAATATTGAACTGGAAAGGAGGCAAGACGGGCCCCGGGAAGTAAGGAAGGCGTGCTAGGCCAGGGAACTTGTCCGCTTACTTTTTAGTTTGCCAATGCCTGCAGTTGACGCTCCTTTCCAACTTGTCTTATTCGCTTGTCCCTTTCTCCAGCACCGAAAAGGGGATTCGTTCGCCTGCCAACCCTACCCGTCACATAGTAAGCCCTCCTTCACCTCCACGGACACTTGGACCTTCGCATGCCTCCTTAATTCCCAAGCCCATCTTAGTCAGCCCTCACAGAAAATCCACGCATTATTACAACTGGGCCTAAATATCAGTTGCATGTCCCAAAGTCTTCACCACATCTTCCTTGGGTGTCAAATTTTCAGTTTTTTTTTCTTCACCTTTAATTGTGGACTAACGAGGTTTTATCCCCACCTCCCCTACCATTTTTCGTTCACTAACCGGAACGCATGTCCGCGGCGACTCTCCAAACATTCCTCCTTCCAACTGGAAGGACAAAGGGACCGCCGGAGATTGTTGGAAGATCCCGTACCAATTGGGCCAGGGTGGGGTGGCTGCCTCCCAACTCAATTTCATGCACATTTTACACTTTGGTTGCGGCCACTCATGCAAATCCTTCTCGACCCTCCCTCGCCCTCCTGCCTCCCTCCGATGGGGAGGAAAAAGAAAGAGAGAGAACGTTCTGTTTTCTTTCCGGCGGCTTACCCAGCCTTCCCTCCGTGGTGAATAGTTTTAGACAGATTTAGGAACGTAACGTATTGCTGACATCTACACACCCCTATAACAGGGTTACAATTCGTCCCACCTGAATTGTTGACCAACCATGTGGATTCCACATGGTTGGTCAACATTCACAGCCAACATTGTGGATATTTGAATTTTTAGAACATTCTGTGCTTATATCAATAATATCAGGAATATAATGCCTATGATATGTATTGTCATATTCTGCAGCATATAAAAGTTGAGAAGTGCTTTACACCTACTCCGTTGTGCCAGCTCGCTAGAGCAGATCGAAACACGATGGGAGAAAAAAGGTGTATATACGAACACTTGGGTCACCATAGGTCTAGTGCTCGATCATCGTATCGGGTGGGAATTGAATCGATGGATTTTACGCCACGGTTGCGTGACTTCAAATAGGATAACTCCTTCCGCATGCAAAAATCAACCAACTCTGTAGTGAAAGGTTGCATGAAAAAGTTACGAACTACAAGCCAGTCAAGGTCCCAGGAATCAACATTAGCTTACTCCGATGCACATTCACGCATTAATATTTCATATCACAGCCCAGTACGTTCATATTATAAATTACAGTGAAACCAATATAGCGCTATTTTTTTCCAAGAATATGATTTGCTTTATTCTTTTATACTGCATATGGAGGTGCACTGTCCTATAGTCTTCACTCCAGAGGGGAGTAGGTAAGAAGTTGGTTTTGAAGAGCTTCCAACTCTGTCAACTTGTTGCTGTAGTACGACCCTCACATACCATAGTTCAGCCACTCTTCAAGCAATAAGTGTGACACCAATAACCTATTGACAACGTCAACGTGAAATAATAAATCCACCAGGTGCTATCCTCGCCTCATTACACTGAACTCATCCATTACACCCTCAAACTTGTTAAAACACCTTGCAATTTAAATCACCTGCAAAGCCTGCACTTAACAACTTATTCTTAGTTCCAAACATATTCAGTGTCCCCTTTTCCCTAGGCTCCCTCCGGGTTGTTCCTCCTCCCCTTGGCTGGCAGAGTGGATGTGGACCTACCCTTCTCCTTGCTCCCTCCCAATTCAATCCATCCTGCAGTCGACCTGTACAATCTGTACGCTGGGGATTAATGCAGTGCCGAGGCTCAATCACCAATAAGGGGAGCAGATCGATCGCGTACTTTTTAATATGCGGAGAGAAGCAAGGGTTCATGTCCCTCCTGGATCAATGAAGGGAGAAGAGAGGACTGGAGAGAGAGAGAGAGAGAGAGGTGGGGGTAGAAGAGCGGGAAGGTAGTGGGGAATTTGGGCCCTGCTTCATCAGGTCGCTTTCTACGCCCCTTACACTATTCATCAACATGAGCTAAATCATGGGACTAGTCAACCCTCCAACGCCCAACCCACACCCTTGACTTTTTTTTCTCGCAGGGAATGCAGCACCTTGTCTGCCAACACTGTTGGATCAGGCTCTAACAAATGTTCACTATGGAGGTTTAAACTGCTCTATCGAAGAACCCGCCAAGTTCAAAGGAGACGGAGCGGGCGCGCTGCACTTTCTATAGCCCCCTGGTTTCCGTTACGCTTCAGATTTTTTCTCCTTTAAGTGACATGATTCCGAGAAATCCTCGTAGATTCAATATGGAACCTTCTAAATACTCAATCTGTAGCTCATTTTTAAATACGTCTTCTTCTTCAGTATTCTCCTTCGGTATTCTTATCCAGTATTCTCCTTCAGTATTCTCCTTCGGTATTCTTCTTCAGTATTCTTATCCAGTATTCTCCTTCAGTATTCTTATCCAGTATTCTCCTTCAGTATTCTCCTTCGGTATTCTCCTTCGGTGTGTGGCTCAAGTGAGCACTACACGTGCCATCCACATATCAGGCAAACTATGCGGTCTTTTGACACTTCTTAGCCCCCCACTACCCTCCTAAATTACGTAATACTGACCTTTTCCTACATTCTCATGCCCGCGAAAAAAAATCAGTTTTAATTTAGTCCGCGTCGGCTCGCCATAAAAAGCGCAACCTGTCGCCGCAGTACGCGACAACGCAGAGCGGGGGGGGGGG